>JARHVA010000535.1:887500-1372500 GCA_037957365.1 Torreya grandis | reverse complement strand
AGGATATATGAAATATCATGTGCCTTCCCAGTCAAGGAAAATATGTTTATGTTTCTCAATTGGGTGATGTTGAGAAATCATACCCTATAATTTATTATAGAGACATCCATGGGGTCCATGTGAGAGACATATGTTTTTTCTTATTAATTAAGTATATTATGACTAGTACAACTTTACACCTATTTTTTTGTCTCTTATTTCATGTTTTTATTATGTTAAACATGAATCATATAAATTTGGTATATGGACTTATACTTATCATTCAATATGTTGAGGAACACTATATAATTTATATTCTATGAATTAAATGCAAGCACAATTTTATCAATATTTTTATTTATTGAATGTAGATCATGTTGCCACATATTTATTATCTAGGTCCTTATCACTAGTGTGTGATTATGGGAATATAATTATTATCAATCCATTTCATATGAATATTCATACTTGGATTGTATTTGATCTATATACATATATATGGGTTTGTGATTTTGGATAGAGAGGTAATAAACATGACATTGCCATCTTTTATGAGGCACTTGATGTCTTACAAGTAAACGAGTATCATTTGGATACCATATAATATATATATTGGATGGCCTAAGTATAAATTGATGTTTCATTTGTTTAGAGTTATCTTATTTTTACAATATACTAGATTAATATTAATATGAGCATGTTAGAAAATAGTTTGGGATTCCCTAGAATCTCTCTCCACACCTCATGTGTGATTGAATTCCTAGAAAGATCCACCTTAAGATGAGGATTTTTCCCCCTTAGATATGTTTATATCTAGAGAGAGGATTCCATAAACTTATATAGTACCCATTTTTTTATCTAGGCATATATGGCATGGGCACATTAGTGATTATGATACCCCATCGAGAGGACATGGGAGGAAGACTGAGATAAATGGTCACTTAAAAGAGGAAACAAGGAGTGTGATGCAATGGATAGCCAAGGATATGGGTTTTTATATGGGAGATAGATGATGAAGAAAATTAATTCAACTTGAAAAGTGAGCTACAAGTTGATGATGCCCTTGGCAAAGACATATATACAGGGATTGGAAAATTGTTGATGACAAGATAAAAGGCCACAAGTTTTAGACATATCCTAAGAAATAACACATGACATAAAGAGATGAATACTAAGATGATAAATTCCATAAGCTATCAGCATATACCAGGTAAGGACACATGCTAGGAGAGCATTATGATAAATATAAGATAATTATTTGATAAGATGAATGATGGATGTAGATCAAAGATAAAATCAAGTGATATTATGAAAGATATGAGAGAAATAAAATGATATGATTGATTAACCAAAATACAAAGGAGAATAATTGGTTAGTGTAATTCATCAAATCAATTATCCATAATGTGATTGATAGTGATGATACCCCTAGCAAGGATAAATGAAAGGGAGCAAGAGATGGCAATATAATTACAATCCTAGTCATTCCCTAATCAAGGGAAGAACCATAATATTTAAATGATTAATTTACCAAAAATTATAATGGATTATGGATGAATAAAATATAAATTTTTTGACTTATTAGGCCTAATCGATAGGTATGGGTGATTGATGAAAAGATTAATAAAAGATTATGGGGGTGTTGATTGATTAATAGACTGATTGATTATTGATTGATATTATAGCTCAACGATTTGACTGATGCAATACTTAAATATAATAATAAATAATACATATGAAATGATTAATGATGGTAAAGAGGAGAGAGTGGCTAAGCTAACCTCAGACATGTTATGTGACTAAGTGTTTCTTATGTAGTCCAAAAAGACCTCAGGCCAATGTAGTTTGGATTAGAGTATACAGGATGACAATGAAAGATTATGATATTAAGATGATGATTATTGGACATGTTAGTTGGTAGATGGATGTTAGGTGTGATGATTCATTTAAAATTTGAATTGTGATGTTAGATGTAGATGACTACAAAGATGATTGGTTAGAGGATAGAGACAGGATGATAATATTAATAGGATAAATGAGTGGACTTTGATGATTGGTTGGAAGATAAATAAATAGGATAAATGATTGAATATGTGATGTGAGATGATTAAATGGATTATAATAAATTATAAAACCATCATTGATATAATAAATCTCATCATAGTCTAAGTAATCTAATAAAAATGGCACTAGGTAGTATGCCCCATGATATAAGGATGACCAAGAGGGCATAGTGCCAAAGTGCATAAGAGGGATAAATAGTGAACTATGCATCATCGTGTCACCTAAAAACATTATTTTACATTTTGGTTCCATCATAACATCCTTGTTCATTGCCCAATAGATAAAAATAAACATAAATAGATGAACAAAAGCAAATCATATGTATACATGATAAAAGACATATAAACAATAAATAAAAGACAAGTAACACAAGTGTTTAGATGGAGTGTCATGGTGTCTTGTCTAATTATCCTAATTAAAGTCGATGATATGAATGATCAAATGAGGACTTTGACTAAGTTGGTTGTGATGATCATGATCTGAATTTGGATCAAAAATTTGGACAGGATATGAATGTGGAATAGACTAGTGATTAGTATAAGGATATGGATTCATCATATAAGAGGGATTTGGACTAGGATTTTGGATAAGGATATGGATCTAGAGTGGAAGATGGAATTGGATAATGATAGGGTTGTAGAAGACATAAGATAAGATGACTAGGATGTTTAGATAAGGCAAGATGATAGGATGATAATATGAATAAGATTGTGGATAGGATGAGTGGGATATATAGGACATTGAACAATATGACATATGACAAGACAACATGGAGGTTTTTAGATTTTTTGGATATTATAATTTTTATGATTTTTAAAATATTTAAATTTTTAGGTGTTGTGGGATATGTATGTACACTATATAAATGGGTTTACTAGTAAAGGGAATACCAAGCCTAGAAACTAAGATAAGGATAGATGGCATAATGTATGGGATGAAAAAAGGATGAGGGTGATTCTGAAAAGGGGAAGTAGACCAAGGAAGAATGGACTAGGGATTGCCAATGACCACATTGTGAAGGAACCAGATGTTTAGTTACTCAAGTGTTCATTAGAGGATATGTCAAGATACATATATAAAACTTCTCAAGACCTCTTCCATGTCATTATAAAGATCAATATGGGAAGGATGGACATAATAGGATATGTGATATGATGGTGGATCAGGGGATAAGATAGATAAGTATGACATGGATGGGTTTGATGAATGAAATGGATGGATTTTTCCCCCAAGTGTTAACGTAAAATGTGGAAAATATATTATTTTACCATGATGTGAAAATTGGTTTTCATCATGGTACTTACCCAAGGCTTTATAAGACTAGTTTTCATCATTGTATGAATGATTTTTTATTTTTATTATTTTTTTTACTTTTTTAATGATTTTTTTATTTTTTATTATTATTTTTTTACTTTTTTATATTTTATATTTTTCAATTTTATTTTATTTTTTTAACTTTTTGGAATCTTAATTTATTGGATATGGGTACAAGATGAAAAAATGTTGACACTTGATGGATATTTAGCCAACACCAATTTTGGAGAGATGTGATGCTAGGATCATGTTATCACCATTACATATATAAATGTCTTTGTGAACTTTGTTGATTATTGATTTAGACCCCTCTAAATCTCTCGACCAGGTATCTTCATCACCCCTATAAGATATAATTTTGCTTGATAAGGAAATGGGAGGTATGGATTGGATTAGATCTTGATGTTGATGGGGGTGTATTGAACTTGAATAGAGGATATGATCGTGATTGGATGGTGAGATGGGTGATTGGGTATTAGGATTAATAGTCACACACATCATTAAAGATGTTAGACATTCTATATTTGATTGGTTCCATATGAAAAAATATTATAGGGAGTCCAAGATGCTTTGAATTTGTGATTTATCTTTGATTTGATTACTTGAAGGATTATTAGCTATATTGATAGTGTTTTTGATATTATTTTTATTTTTAAATTTGACTATTTAGTAACTATCCCTTGGTGCTTGACATTGCACTTCACCAGAGGATTAGATTTTTGATTTGATAAATGATTATTATTTTGACTTGGATGGTCCCCTAGAGCCTTGGAGAAGGTTTCACTAATGGAAGACACTTTTTGACTAGGCCAATGATGTGAATTTTCTTGATTTTGACTTGTAGTATCAAAGGTGTTTTGATAATCATTTATGGCTTTTTGAAGATGATCTTAGACCTTTGTATTTGTGGCACATATTATATTGCTCAAGGAAGTGTCCAATTATGTATGTTCCTATTTTTCCTTATATAAGGAGGTGATTAAATGATCATTGATAGGTAATAAAGGATATATGGTGGATGAAGGAGATGGAGATGATATGATGAGGTCAATGAGTGGTGATGGGGTAGTATGGTCCTCATAAGGGTTACTTGGAGACTCAATTTTGACATCAAATAAAATTTCCTCAAGATAAAAAAAAGGATCACTAGGACTAACTTTAATATATGCATCCAAAATAGGATTAGATCCATTCTGATTATCTTTAATAGATAAATCTTGTAAAAACTCTATTATTCTGATTGGGATCACAAGATATGCCTAGTGACTATTTTTTTATCTAAATTAGAGGCATAATAAAAAGAGTAAGCATAGTCATCATATGTTACAATATATATGAGGGATGATGTTTTTGATGAGGAATCTAATTCATATACTAGTGTTGAACATGATCTTGATGAAAATAACACTTGTATTGACTCCGATGCTAACTCTGATGAGGGCGCTGATGATGTTAATGAGTCAATGTTACTAATAGAGAGTTCATTATCTAAAAGTGACCTCTCAACAAGGTATTTTTAGGTGATTATAGGGAGACAATGGATTCAAAACGTATAGGTCCATGGAATAAAAACTCATGAAGAAAGAGAGGAATAGGCTCATGGGGAACAAAATCATCTTTAAGGAAGGATTTGTCAAAGATGGGGGGATCATGGAAGATGGATGTGGTGTCTTAATCTTGGCTTGAAAAGGAAAGGACTTGATCATGACTAGGAATGGAATATTGGCATTCCTCTTCTTATTCACCCAAGGATGTAGACTCATCTAATTCATTCTAAATTTTGATGTCACCATGGTTGATGAGGTATTGGACATAGTTTTTGAAATTATGATATTGATTAATGGTATGCCACTAGGTTTAATGGTATACATATTATTGGTTATATTCATACCAAGAGGACTCAAGCCTAGTGGTATGAATATGTTGCATGGGTGGATAGACCATCATGTCAGTGACAACAAGTTGGTGGAAGAGGATTTTTAAGGATATAAGAAGAGAAGTATAGGGGTTCTCTTTACTTCATGACTTGGATGTGGAAGCATTAGGTTTTAGATCAAATGGTTGTTGATGTGATTGGGTTAGTGGACTAGTAATAGATGATGTGGATATGATGGGATTCCCTTTGTTAGTATAAAAATGGGTAGAGGACTGACTATGATGAGTGGATGGAGAATTTGAATGGGATTGGGTGGTATGAAGACTAGGATTTGACTGATGTGGATGGGTGTGAACTAGAGGTAATATTGGGTAGATGGGGTCAAAGTATATAGGATGTAGAGTGCTCATATCAAAAAGGAAATAAATGAGCATATCTTTATTATCTATGAGGCATTTTTAAATTAGGCCATTTAAAAAATTGGTTTTAAATGCCATGGATGAGGATGGGAGAAAGTATGGGTGATATGGTTCATTGATCCTAGTCAGCAAGTGTGGTGGATTGAATATAAGATTGAGAAATGAAGATGAGATGTGTGGAATAAATTTGGACAAAAGGCTTGCTTTAGTCTGATCTCATTTTTTATTATATGTTGGTTGTAATATTTAATTAGACTAATTTAGGACATGAGCTAGACCTTGATGATGTTGACTAGATTTGATTAGGTGAGCTACAATAAGCTCTAAGGTTTGATGGGGGGGCTTGATTGTCCTAAGAGACTAATTTTGACTAGGACTAATAGGATTAAGGCTATCTTAAGACTAAGATGATTGACTCAAATAGGATAAGAGGATTGGATTGATAGTATTTTGATTATGTGTATGACTCCAACTTGATTACACAAAAGCAAGCTTAGGATTAGAACCCTAATGTAGGAGAGTTATTTTCCAATGTGGATGGGTATCAAAATATGACTATAGACTTGGTGAGGGGACCATTATAGATAAGGGGATGGATGGTTGGACTATGATTAGGATTAGGTTGACAAGGTGACTAGGCAAGACAAGATCAAGACAAATTATTGGTAATGGATAAAGTGGACTTAGGATAAGATGTGGATGATAAGACCTGATTAAGATATGTAGGTGATGGGGGTATGACCAATGATTATTGAAAATCTATTAGGATAGGATTAAGACAAGAGATTGATGAGAGATAATACAAATAATGAAATGATTTTTTTTAAAGGATGTATAAAGAAAATATGTACAAGAGAATAATGATAAGAATGTACAAAATAACAAGATGATGATATGTGCAAAAGATGAGGGTTTTTTAGTGGTTTTTGATCCTCTAGGAATCACTACAAGGATGCAAGGTGGAGAGCATATACCACTATAGCCCTCAGGTGACACTCAATTAGAAAAAAAGATTTATTAACTGATTAATTTAGATTTGATATATACAAGATATATAAAGGAATTTAGAAAATACAATTTAAACAAAGTGATTAAAATTATTAATGGTCTCAAATAGAAAAAATGAGTTTCAAGATGCTAAAATGTCTTTGACAGGTGGCCTGCAAGAAAATTATTGGTATTTTGATTCACACTCATGAAAGGGAAACCTACGAGACAAGACGTTAGACTAGATATTAAATGCCTCCCACCATTATGATCATGCATATGATATATTAATAGTTTAATTTATACAAAACTACCACTTTGCCTACAAAAATGTAAATACACAATGAGTGTCTTGTAAAATCACATCCAAAAAGTGCAAAATTGCAGATTTTTTGTAAAATCACTACTATAGAGTCATGATTTTGTATAAATTTGACTAACCATGCTGGTTATTTTACATTTTTTTCAAAACTACAAGTGTTTATAAAATGTCATGACTTTAGATGCAAAATTACAATTCACAATCTATGATTTTACAGGAGGTTAGCAATCTATTAAGGGTTACTACCTAGGTGTTTATCAAAATCACAAATATTTTGGAAAAATTGATATTTATAAATCAATATTTCTAATCAAGATATGTGATTTTTTGATGGCTAAACAAACAATAGTTTTAAAATTAAAACTATTTATAGAGAGATAAAGACTTATTTAATGTGAGATAGATAGAGATATTTACAAAAATATGTACAATGCCTAATTTAGTGACAATATGACCATTCAAGATTAACAAAATCACTTGTCAACTCTGGAAAATCATAATTTTCTAGTCAACCTCACTTTTGAGGAGTGGAATTTTTGTAGTATGTGGTTGAGGGGGCTTTTGTATGGTCCTGGCCAATATTTCTACCTCTCTTATAAATAGATAAACAACAAATAGAGACCCAATAATTATCAAAAGATAAATTTAGAAATAATATATAATGATGTTAACACAAAGATCAAAATCACATTTTTTAGGGGTGATATTGTGACTCTGATGCAATACCATGACTATAGAATCATGGTATTATGTTAGGTAGATCAAGAGATAAGTTTGGGTGTTTTTATTTAACCTGTGTAGCTAATCCCTTCTCTATAATCAAATGTGTTTAGTAATACCCTAAAATAAAATAAATCAAGTGAATAATACTGATATTTGACTTCAAAATTATGGAGTGGTAAAACTATTAATCATAAGACAAAATTGTAATTTTAATGAAAACCTACTAATCGTAAATAATGATTTAACAAAATAGCCTAAAACCTTTCAAAGTTACATAATGTTAGTGGTTAGTTCAAATGGTTAAGTGCAATATCACGATTCAAATGTTTAAATCTCCACTATTGTGGTAAAACTATAATTATCAAGTAACAATTTTATAAGATGCCTAAAATTGCCAAAAATTGTAAGCTATTAGTAGTCAAGGTTAGCAAAAAAGTGTGATTCTTAGGACAAAACCACCACTAAAATGTCAAAACTTATATGGAAATACCATAATTCACCTAGGCATTCAAGTTTGATCAAAATACAAAACTTCTTCATGTCTAGTCAGTCATGTAAGCTATCAAAAACACCACTAATAAGCAAAATGTTTAAATTGGGAAGCTCCCACTGTGGTCATCAAAAGGTAGATGAAATTTTGAGCAAATGGATTTAATTATACAATAACATAAAAATAACCAAAATTTAAAACTACCATGGAGATCTAGATCCATTAGGATAAGAATTCAAAAACAAATGGATATTCATAGAAACACTTAAATCCTGAAGTTAATTTCTTCAAACTAAGATTCAAACAATAAAAAGACTAAAGGATGAAGGATGAAGATTGCTCACAAGTGGACTCAAATTTGTAGGATTATTATATCTTGATTCATTGACTTGGATGGACTAGTTGATCATATTGACATGAAGATTTTGTGGATGCAGTAGTTAGTTTCCATGGAGGATTAGAGGTATTTAAATAGAAGAGAGAGGGATGATTAAAAAAGAATTAAAAATTCCTTGGAAGCCTCTAGAATAGAGGCTTCTAGATAAGAAAGGCTAAGTTATAGAGGATTATAGAATTAGATAGTTATAAAATCCATTTAGGGGTTAAGAAAGATTAGTAGAGGATTAGGATGGGTTATTAGATATGTGATTAGGGACTAGGGATGTATGAGATCCTAATAAAAGTCTAGTTTAGGTGGGTAGGTGGGTCATGGGAATATAAAATTCCCAAATAATGGATAAGTGGGATTAGGATAAGATTAAGAGATGATTAAGATCATATTAATAGATTGGTTTGATAAGTATAAGGTTAGTGAATGAAGAATATTGAAGGGGGATGGGATTAAATTATTTGATTGGGACTATGGTTATGGAATTTATTATATAAATAGAAAGGCAAGTAGATTTAGGTTTATACAATTAGATCAGTAGCTTGGTGGCCAGGAGTAAAGGTAGTGCCCCTATTCCCACTTTAAATACTTAGTTCCATTATTGGTGATAAAGATAGTGGTGAAGGACCCATGGTTTCTTATACACATGATCATCATGTTAGGCCAAATGTAGGTGATAAAACCATCATTGGAAATGATATAACACTATGTCCCCTTGCATAAGAGACCATTGAGGATCTTGGTAAGTGTATCTAATAATTTGATATTTCATTTATTTAGTTTATTTGATTATAGTCTCTAATAATGTTGTTTTTTACATTTTTTATCTTTAGTATCGACAATTTATATAAATATCATTGATGTTATTTAACATGTACTGACATATGAAATTTGAGCTATGGAGGGTCCATTTCAGGAATTTAATACCATTTATAGATATTTTACACTTGTATTTAGGTTTTTTTTATACATTTTGAGATATGTTTTAAGGAATTATAACTTATTAATGAGTTTTAGGCCCATGTGTGATAGAATAAATAATATAAGGTTCCCATAACTACACTTGTAATACTTATAGTTGAATTTATGAGACTTTTTTCTAAGGAGATAGGATATCTTGGGGATGATTACACATAGACTTGAGAGGTATTAGCATTTGTGAGGAGTTTGGATCGATTCCTATGAGTCTTAGTTCACTTAATGGTCAAAATGGGAAATTTTGGAGTTTATTTGAGATACCTAACTTAGATAGAGGTGAGATTAGTCTCATTGGTTCTTATTGAGCTAGGCCTAGGGAGGAGGGTTGGTGTGAGCATTATTCTCCACTTTAGAGAAGTGTTTGATTTTATTTAATTTTGCATGGGTTAAAGTACCTTAATTTTGAATTTAATTATTTATACTATCTATTTGTGTGTGTGTGTGTGTGTGTGTGTGTGGGTGTGTGTGTGTGTGTGTGTGCGTGTGTGTGTGTGTGTGTGTGTGTGTGTGTGTGTGTGTGTGTGTGTGTGTGTGTGTGTGTGTGTGTGTGTGTGTGTGTGTGTGTGTGTGTGTGTGTGTGTGTGTGTGTGTGTGTGTGTGTGTGTGTGTGTGTGTGTGTGTGTGTGTGTGTGTGTGTGTGTGTGTGTGTGTGTGTGTGTGTGTGTGTGTGTCTTCGTTTATTTAAGCAATGTAGAAAATTTGTAATTATTTGTTTTCTTACTATTCTTGAATTTTAAATTTCTTAGTTTTATTGATTAATACATGCATTGCTTGGGTAAAACATGTATGTTTTTTATTTTTATTGTGTAATGTAGAAAACATGCATTATAAATTAAAAACATGTGTATGTGAAATTAATAGTAACAAGAAGTTCCTAAATTTCTAAATATATATGTATTGAAACTAATCTAAAGCGAGCCATTAAAATATCTAATTATTTTTTCTATTTCATGTGGCTAATATGGTGGAGTATCCTCATGTAATTTTATGAGTGTTCAATGACAAATGTGTGGATAGTTATCATAATATTAATAATCTTTGTCCAATCCTATTAATTTAGATATATCATTCCACTCATTACTTTCTATATTGGTAGTTTAAGCATAACCAACTTGTCCATAGTTCGGTGGTGTAATTTATGGTGATTTCTTTTTAATTTACTCCATGTCACTATAACTATCATTTTATTGGTTAGTAAGATGTTATTTTTTCATTGTAGCTATGATATTTTGTACAAAATAAATAACCATTCCTTGGAAATTGAATTCAATGTGAACATAATCCTATAAAATGTTTAATTCATTGATTTTATCTAATAATTTCCTAATATAACAATGTATTAGGCCAAATTAATGTCACAATAGAATATAAGAGAGATATTTTGGGATAAATGATTATAGGCTATTGAATGGATCCCATTGTGAATGGTTTATGTAAAGTAATATTAATTAAATGTTCAATGTTGTATCTTAGATATTTTATCCTCACAAGTGTTGTCTACCATTAGAATAGTTCATTAGTTTCCATGTATGCTTGGCATAATGATCAGATGTTCCAAGGTTAAAATATAATGTGTAGTTTTCCCATTAGAAACATTATTTTTATATATTAGTCTTTTTGGGTGCTTACTTTAAAACTAATTATTTATGTAAAATTACCCTAGGTAACTCTTTAATAGGATATGACATGTTTATTGGAATGACTTTTTATTTTGTTGGTAATTACACAAATTTTAGAGTAAGTTATTTTTTAGTTAAATCATAATAATATGTCATAATTTTTGGCATAAATAGGTCATATGCACTTCTAATATCCCCTCAAAATATCTTGTGTTTGGGTGGATGATATCAATATAACATATATTTTTAATCTTATATATAATAACCTTCAAAATTTACATTTTTCAAAAAAAAACATTATCTACTTTCATATTTTAGGTTTTATTTTTGAATTAAATTTTAAATGTTTTTTATCCACTGAATGGGATAAAATATTATGATTTGATCTGTTTAAATATGGGATGAGATAATTTTTTTAGTAGTTTCCTCTTATGTAGGTAATGTTGCAATTGTTGAGATGGTTCCTCTTTTGTAGGAGATTTTACAATTATTGCAGTGGTTTCTTATTTTGTAAGATATGTTTCAATGTACTTAGTGTGTTTTTTAATATCAATGTGACCTTCATTGATATGAATAATAATCTAATATTTGACTTATTTTTTGAATTTACATGGAATATATATTAGGCACAATAGTATTTATCCCTTTGTGGATTATGTGAATAGTATGTAGGGTGAATGGGAGGTGATGTGATTAACTTTCTCTCTAGCATCGAATTGAGGATTACACTTGGAGAAATCATAATGGAACTATCTTGTTCCAATTAGAAAATATGTCAAACTATATTTTGATGTATTTTGTTTCTTAACACATGATGGAGGTGTGATAAATAAAAAAATATTATGGGGTTAACCTAATTAATACAAACTACTGAGTAAATCAAAATGCATAACATATAAAAAATCACACATGAACTAATTGTAAATTACTATTATTAAAAATGTGATAAAAGGGTAAAGTACCAAGATATAATTTGTTTAGTTTGAACTCAATTTTACAAGATTACAACGACTATAATCTGACTATGAGACTATGTGAGGTTTCTATGAATTAGGAAAGGGCTCCAAATCATCTTTGCGACAACGACTCATTTTTTAGATTTCACTACTATGTGGTAATGTCTCTAGTATGAAATCTAGTTTCTGATGGATAAATACCTCTATGTAAATTATGATATATGTTCCTTCACCTATAATTCATGTGTGTCTATTTAGATGCCTTGTGTTCAATACGGGAACCAATACGTACCTTCTTATTCACTCTAACTCTAGCTCAATGACAAGAGGGAGAAAATATAATAAAATAGGGGAAAATATTAATGGGTTAGTATTATGCTTGACCTAAACACATTGTGTGTTGCACATTCCCTATATAATAATACTCAAAAGAGGGATAATACTCAATGTAGTTCTCCCGTGCTATGTTGGTTTGTGTATAATACTTATAAATTTTTATATGCTAGTGAAAACCTGATGTGATTATTTGATTGAAAAATTGACTTGTGACCTTGTTATATTTAGTCCTTGCTCTAATATTCTTAGGATATAGATACCTATAATTGGGAATAATAAGTACTTTACTTTCAATATGTCATTATATATTCTAGTGATTGTAATGATAAAATCCCATAGTGAAAAAATTGGTAGTGAATGTGATTATATAGTTGAAATTTTGGTATTTCCTTATAATGAGCTTGTAAAATGTATAAAATGTCGCATTGTGATTAATTTGAATTTGTTAAATCATCCATTAACTAGTACAAGGATGAAATTGATGGTTTTAGACATTAATGACCTACAAGATTGTCTTGACAGGGTGGCCTCATTTGAAGAACAAAGACATTTAAATTGTAAGTATGAATCCATCAAGTAATGATTCAAAGATACTTAAAATAAGGAATAGGGACATTAGTATCATATTTTCCTTAAGATAGAGGGTCATGTTTATAAAATTATAGGAATATTGGTTTTAAACTATGGAATTGATAAAATGTTAAGTGTGCATAAGATATGGTCACAAGTGTATTTTTTAAGTATTAAATGTTAATTTTAGTGTCTACTTTTCCCCTTTTTTATTCTAGTAGTGTAATAATGTAAGATTATTAGAATAAAAGGAAGATTTTAATACTCAAGTTTACATGTAAAGAATGGTCTTGAATGTAGATCACACATTAAAATGTGCTCCATGTAAATATTTGTGTTTTATAGTTTGAAATTTATGGTTAGCTAATGTGTAACCCTTACATATTTATTCATTGAAAAGCTTGGAATGGAATATGCATTCCATAATACTCATTGGTAGGATAATGTGCCTACAAACTCAAGATTGAATTGAATTCATCATCTCACAACTAAAGGTAGTAAAAATATTTGAATCATTATATGAATAATTATAATAGAACACTTTGGTAAAAAATTCTAAATCAACCATTGTAGATGAAATAAGACTCATTCTGGTTTAAAACTAGTGTAATACTTAGTGAAAAACTAGTGAACTACAATATAAACTGACTCTAGTGTATACAACATAGATAATGACATGAATTTTCATTCCTTTTATAGAAACTCAAGAAAACCAAGAAATAAAATTTTCACACATTGTAAAAATGGCCCTGATATGATGTTTAAGTATCGTGGTTATGATAGTTGAGTACTACCAACTGAATCTCTAATAAAACCTATGTTTTAGAACACATACCAAACATGATGCCCCAAAATAAGATTTTTTTTAATAATAATATTTATAAATATGAACTTTTTTTTGGTAACCAATGAAAATTGTTATGTAAACTGAGTATGACTCTAAGAATTATATAAAATACTATTTTTGATTTCTAGGATTAAAGCACACTACTTTGGATAATCCCATCCTCGACCATTGTTCCTAAGGTGTGGTATAATCTGAATATACTTTATGGGTAAAAACTAAGTATGCATTATGATCAACTGAGAAAATACTAATATCTTCTATTTTTTTAGTGGACTATTTTGCTTAGTCTCTAAGACAAGACACTATGTATGCCCCCTATTATTAGTTGTATTGTGAAGCCTACGTAATAACTTAGCTTAAAATAAAATTAATGTAAATGATGTTATATAAGTATTGAAAATGGAGTTATAACAATAACTTTAGAAATCATGATATCATAGTGATAATATGAGTAGTAAATTAATGTATGTTAAATGTAAATCAAAGCATACATACTGTCATGTATACATATATGAGAGAAATTAGGCATGCATTGAACAATGATGATATATTGAATAATTGAAACTTATATATAACTAATTGGGGGATATGTATGATATCCATCGTGGCATCATAAAATTTGGGAGATGTATGATATTGATCATGTGGACACAAATTTGAGAAACAAATAGTAAGAGTCATGTAAATGAGACACACACAAAGAGTACACACAAGAGCACACAAATCATGTAAGAATGCCAAGGGGCCACATATAAGGGACAAGTTCAAATGTTAGTCATATGCATAGAAATAAATAATAAGACTTAGATCTTCAATCAAGGACATGTTCAAATGTCCACAATCCAAATAAGTTAAATACATATAAATCATGAAGAAAAAAAGAAAACATGATAAACATGCATGAATAGGTGAATTTAATCTACATCACTAATTTTGACATCATTATATATATATATATATATATATATATATATATATATATATAATAATTAGGTATCTAATGAGATATCAATGTTAAATTAATTTCTCACGATGTACTATAATGTAGTAGGAAAAAATATGGATAGTCATAGAGTGATTAAAATTAAGTAAAAATATGCCCCCAATGAACTTGTGATGAAAAAATTTGTAGAATTCCTAAAACTAGTTTAAATTTGAGAAAATAGAGACTATGTTCACTTAGACAAGCCTGTTAGAATAGGACAAAGACTTAGTGTGTGACTTTCATAAGTAGTTTGGTTTTGTCTATGTAAATTTATTGGGCCTATTACAATACCACAACCTAAAACTTAATCTTAAAGTGACAACATGTATGTTATAAAATTCCCTCAAGTACACTTGTGAATCACATTTGATACAAAACTAGATATAGAAAAGTATCACATATACTGAAGCATAATCAACTAATGTAAGATAACAATATATGTAATGCATAAGTCCTTAATTTAAATTTTTTTAAAATATTTTAATTTTTATATTGAAATAAATATAATTAAAAAATTAAAATAATTATTTATGTGGAATTTATTCACACTAGGGAACCTTATGATGTATCCTCTAATGTTTTAGGATATATGAATGAAGATTCAATCCAAGGCATGAGTTTCAAGGTAGTGTGTCTTATAAATAACTTGTTGGTGGAATAGCAAGGAGTGAAATAATTTTTAACCTTAAATTGTTTATATATGGAGTGAGTCTATATATACTTTATGTGGGAGCATTTATGATTTATTTAACCTAAGGTGAGTAGGAACAAAATAAACTCAAAAAAATAAGGGAGAGTAAATTAGAAAAAAAGGCATGTGAACCAAAAAAAGATGAAACCTTTCTAAGCCAGATCTTGAACTATAGTTTGGATAATAAATCAAGACACAATGTTTTATACAATATTTTATAACCACACCAACAATAAATCACATTTAATAGTCTAAGGAAACTATAATACAATAAACTTGAGCATATATAATTAAAGGTTGTTACATTTGTAAGATTGTGTTAGCACATCTACAAGGGGAGATTATGATTGATACACAAAATACATTACAATTAGCAATAAAAAAATATTAATAAATGTATTAAAAATAAAAAACATTCACAAATAAGAAACCAATATAAAATAATGACATAAATTCTTACAAGATTTACAGGTTTGGGGAAGAATCAGATTTGCACATTAAGAATAATCGTAAAAAATTATGTAGGATTTTCTATTAATCTTAATACAAAAAATTCTCCTCCCTTTGGGATAGGGAGGATACAAATATATATTCTTTGGGAAGATAATTCCTCATCCTCTAAGTTAATTCTAAATTTATATCTCCAAAAATATCACTATGTGCTACCGATTATCTTGTAAATTATGCATGTACAGAAGTGTTTTCTCATAATAGAATTCCTAGTCTAAAAATGTTATATATATATATATATATATATATATATATATATATATATATATATATGCAAAATAAATTAGGAACCAATTTTATGACTAATCCAAAACATGCAAATGCATATTTATATTTATAGGTGTGTTGATGTGGCACCACCAAAATATCAAGACACTTGAATGATAACTATTGAAACTAAAGTGGCCACTATAGTTCCTTGAGGTATCAAAAATTGCCCACTTGGAGTATGCATGATTGCATATTTAAGGAATTAGAAACATTGTGAATATGTGGAAACACTTGTGGTTGACTACATGCTTGGTTCTAAATTTGATTCCCCTTATTTATCCATGATTTTTTTGAATAATGCATGTGTTATTTTGAGATGTTTGTTAATAAAGTCAAAATTGAGCAAGGAAGGTTTAAATATTTGTATGGATACAACCATCAACCTTGTATGTTTTATTTCTAAGGTATTGAAATCAGATCCAAGGACCTTTGCCTTTATCAGTCTATCCTTAGAAAAATTTATTAATTTCAAAATCTCATCATTATTTTTATACACTATTCCTTCAACTTCTTTCTCAAAGCTATTTAAGATGTTTTAAGGAGCATTTCAAAATTTGGCGTATTGACTAACTCTCTAGTAGAGGTTATCATATCAGTGACCCTCATTTCCTTTAAATTTATAAGGCCTATTTTTTGTGATTTATAAAATTTCCCAATAACACCATCATATGCACATTTTATTTAAGGTTAACATCCCTTTTAGTATGTACATAATTTAGGGCCAATGGTGAATCTTATCTGTAAAATATGTTTATCTAGATGAATGCACTAATCCTATAACATTGAATCAAAAAAGTGAGCCTTTTATCATATTATTTTAATTGGTGTTATAATTGAAGCACCTTTGTCCTTTTTGCTTGGCTCTCTCCTCTATTAAATCAAATACTATTTAAAACATTGTACATCCTAGTGGATACTCTTTATATGTTGTCAAAATTTTCATAAGGTGCATGAATGATATGTATTTAAATTAATATATATTGTTAATCCTTAATTTTGTACATATCTTTCATTTATCGCAATCTAAATCCACAAAATCACACAAATGTTCTATGTACTTAATTAGATCATTGGGATTCATTTTGGATTTCTTAGCTGAGGGAAACAAATTTTCTCTTTGATCAAACTCAATGTCTTCCCTTGTATTTATATTCACTTCCTTTGTCTTCCTCACCCTCTGAATCATGTCACTCTATTTTTAAAACTAGGTAGAGACTATAGGTAATTCAATGATGACTAGATTACGTCTCTCATCCCTTTTGCCTTGCATCTCTTTAACCAATTAGGGAAAAATAAGTTCCCCTTCTTATTATATAGGATTTTGGATTTTAGAGGTAGAGGGTAGAGGAGTCATTAGAGGAGGATTTATTGTTGGAGGTGATAATTAATCACTTATTTGAATTACAAAATTTAGTGGTGGATACATAATTCTATCCCATGGTGAGGGTTCTCTCCATGGGGTAACCTTCGACACATATTTGTTAATCCTAGTTTTTCTTTTAACTACCATGGTTGATGATTGTATAGTTAAATACTATGGCATAGGTAGATCTAATTGAGATGAAGGTTTATAAGGGACTAGTGGATTTCTAAGAATAAAAATTGGAACTGAAACCAAATTCTCAAAATTAATAGAACTAGACAATGATGGCCCCAAAATGGCTGAAGGCAAATATGTAACTTGAGTATCTACACTATAAACAAAATAAATAAGAGACTAAACTACCTCTTTTATATTCTTCCTTTGCTCTTCAATGATGACTTATTATCTAGGGCTCCAGTTGGAATTTTTCTTTTTGAAGGCTTCCTAGGTTCAATACTTTGGCCTTTTCTAAATCTATCTCTTCATCATCTAGAACTCTCTCCTCACCCAATTCAAGATATGATCACTTCATAATTTCTATATATTATTCCTTTTCATCTATCTAATACTCCACTAGGGATATTAAATTTCCATGTTCTTCTTCATTTTCTTATTCCTCAACAAAGGACTCTTCCATAGTAGCTAGACTAAATAATGTTCTTCACTATAATTGTTGAGATTTGGAGGAGGCTAGAATGATTTTATATCCCCTTTTGTAAGTGGATATGGGATAAACATTAGGTGAGATAGATGATGAAACTACTAAATGAGCAACAATAATAAGAACTACTATTTTAAGTGGTAGAGAAGGAGTGGAAAGTGGAATAACAATAGTGGAAGGAAGTGTGTATGGTAAGGAAACTCATGTGGTAAAAATTGTTTGAGAGGAGGTCCCCTCACTAGTGGTAATGGATGGAAGTGAACTTACTTGGGATGTTAGAGGGTAGGAATATCAAATAAAATATACAATAAATAAGATTACATAAACTCTAGGATGCTTACTTGAGTGACCATTGTAAGTGGAGGCAAAGGTGCCAAAAAGAATATGCTCTTTTACCAGTCTCAAGGATGTGTGATATTCTCCATTTATGGTCTTTGTGCCTAAAATTATAGTAGAATATAATGGATGTGTGGAGGCTATTTGGGGACCATGGAGACCTCTAAGAATTTATTTTATTATTTGGGGGTTTTTCTCCTTTTGGCCACTAGACTTTCCCTCTTTAGATTTGTCATTTTTTCTATAGGAGAGGGAGGTCAGCATTGGCCTACTGAGCCTTAAGGTTGAGATGAAGGCCACTGATGACTCCATATTTTTTGGACCTAATCCACCATATCATTTTCTTGTTCCTTGGTGATGTTTGGGTTATAATGGATGGCCTAGGTGACTATCATGGACATCTAATTGTCATTTATCTAAGTCCATACCTCTATGTCATTTGATGCATTCATGAAAATAACATCATGTTCATATTCTTTGTGTCCACATGTGATGGTCACCGCATTACTCTCCTGGAATATTTAGAGATAGTACCTGATTATGTTTTTGGTGTCCCATTCCCTAAATTATGCCACCATTATATTGTAATGGGATCTTATCTTCCAAACCTAGTTAAAATGGGCCCTTACCATAAATTATATCTTCCCAAGACTTAGAAGAGTCTTAAAATAATGGGCCTAATTTTTAAGTCCAAGCTCCTCATATATGTTATTTTACATCTAGTGGGCCACCTCTTTTTATTTAATTTTATCTGGGTCATGTCATGGTATAAATAGAGGAGGTTCCCTAGTTCTATCAATCCTAATAATTTTGTAATCAAAGTAATACCAACTATCACCCTGATTACCTATGTTTCTTCTCAAGTTATCAAATAACCTATGGATTTGAGTGCCATGAATTTCATGGTATACTTGACAGTAGATTTCCTCACAAATCCTTTTAATTTAATTTCTAAATTTGTATACAAACATGATAGATTAGTCTTCACATATTTTATTATCCACCTACTCTATTGATGATTACCATAGTTATATGTGTGTTCTATGAATTGTGCCAAGTACTGAATCTAATAAATATGACATCATATATAAATTTCCATAAGTTTTCCTTTGTTCATTATTTAAAATCTAAACCTTAAGTCTAAGGATTATAATTTCTCCCAATCAAATAATCTTATATGAAGTTAGGAGAATTTCTAGTAATGGGACCCATTCCACTTGTACTAAGTAATGTTAGGAAAACCATATAGTATCTTTAAAAGGGTCATATATATCCTAATCTTATGCCTAAATTTAATGATGAATTTAGATGAAATGTCCCCCATGGGATTCAATATCTAGCCGTTCACTAGCCATTATTTTAGTTTTCCCTTAATGGTATAGTGTTTGAGCCATAAATTAGATGAGACTTATTATAATCTACTTTGGCCATTAGGACCCTAAGGTAATTATTTAATGCCCTTATAAAAATATATGTGAGTGTATTATTCCATTTTCTAAGGTGTATATAGTCTTTAGAGTAAGTGTTATTAAAGAATAATTTATGAAGTAAGACAATGCATGGAATTACCTCTAGTTTTATTGTTTATTGATGAAGCCCCATGGTTTTGATTGGTAGCAAGTCATCGATTTATTGCTTCTTGTCCTGGGAAAAATCATCTTGTGAAAAGTATGGTCCCATAGACTCCACTACATTCCAGAGTGCCTAATAATCTCGAAACTTGAAATTGAGGGCACTTTTGTTGAATAGGATGTTTCTATATTCATTATTTATAACACAATAATATGCAAAAGGGGATTGAATGCATGCTAGTTTTGAATAAGAATCCATTTCATCAATTTAAATTATGTAATTTCTTTGAAAATTGGTCTAAATTCTCTTGTAGGTTCATTAAAGAAGCTAGAACTTTTGGGTCATAGGAAAAATCAAAATTTCAATGTTCACTTGTATATTGATGGCAAAGTGACTTTAATTTTTCTTAGATTTTGCATATATTTACTAAATTTTACACCTTTAATGCCCAATCCATATGACTTCAATGAAAATAACATATTTTTATTTCATTCCTATTTAGATTTAAATTCACCAGTCAAATTTGGTGGGTTCATTTATATTTTCAACGATCTTCTATGTCCCATCATCTTGTTTGAGACAGGTGTCAATTTCACATCTACCAATTTCACATCTACCAACTTTTTTTTTTTTTTCAAAATTCTTTATGCATGCTTTGGCCATGCATCTCCTAAATTATGACACTTATTTATTTATCCCTTACTCAAGATTTTATATTTATAGCCTTAATTTTTATAGACTCCATGGCCATAAGATAATGTAATTGAACCATGTGGAGTGATCTTAGGACTTTGGGAACTTAGGGCCTTAGCTATTTGAACCTTTTGAATTATTTGCATCCCTATGAATGTTCTAGCCTAATGAGATATTGATTCATGGAATGATCTCGGAGCCTTAAAGACTTAGAGCCATGTAACCATTAATCCATTAACTTAATATTTATTTTTTGAAGCTTCATGTTAATGAAGAATGTGTCAATTATCATGTTCTCATATCTCTAAACCTCAATACCATTATATTTCAAGGCCTTTGGGCCATTAGAATTTTTTTAATCCTTATGGGGTTTTGAGTTAATGAAAGTATACCACTGGTCTAGTTATTAAATCTCATAACCCCTAGACCATTAATCCATTAACGTTATTTTTAATTTTTTTGGTTTTAGGTACATGTAATTTCACCACATGGCATATTATCATAGTTGGGGTATTTTTAAGAATTAGAAGCTTTTGTGAAGGTTGAAATCTCTAGTTAACATAAGAATGCCACTTATTTGGATCTTACATAAATAAAGGTAGGGACAGATAGTGAATGATTTGTAAATATTTGACAATAGTCCTAAAAACATAAGAATAATAGGACAAGACATGTTAATTCTTTTATTCTAGATAAATCATAAAGTCAATTATGAAAACCCAAGTTTTAAGATAGATCAAAATCAACATTCTATATTTGATTTTCATAATTGTGGACTCTGTAACTTTAGACTTTAAAGATGAACTAAATTATGCAAATTAAAACTAGTGTCATGGATGTCTAAATCTTCAAGTTCCTTGAATAAGGATATTCAAAAAATAGTGGGACCCCTTTAAATTTTTTAAAATGAGATGTGTGTGTTAGGGCAAAACAAATCTAGAAATAGTGGGGAAAATACTCATGAGTATTTAAGAACCCATAATATCAAAAATATACCATAATAGAACTTCAACTCTAACAAGAAAAGAATAAGTAGACCTTTACTTGGAAAAAAGACTCTTACTTCCTCATGAAACATACTAACCCATTGCATTCATTAGATCTGTGTGTTATTCTATAAATTTAATTTATCTTTGTTGTGATAGTTTTGGTAATTTCTTAGATAAATATTATAGTTTCATTTTGAATTTAAATTTTGTAACCAAATAGTAAGTAAACCCTAGGCATTGTGCTACTACTAGCCAAATATCTATAGCCCCAAAAGAGATACCTCTAATCCCACTAAATTATTTCTCTATTGCTAGTCAGGTGTCCATAACCTCATAGAGATTACTTTGATTACCCATATTTTATCAAATTATATGATGATATTCTCTTTTTTTAAACACAAATATAAGTATGGTTAAGAGCCATTATTGGTTCGGTGTATGTATAAGAAAATTTATTTTAATCAATTCATCCTTATTAATGTGCATCCATGCCTATGTTTACTATCTCTCATCTAATTTTTAGCACGTAATAGTGAAATTGATCTTTGGAATGAAAATTATTTTTAAAATTTACATAAGTATATCAAATTAAATATAAAGGTCTAGAAGACTCACTCATTCTAGGTAGAACCTAATTCAATTAGAGCACACACCTTAATCCTAAAAGCTCAAGCATTGTCAAAATAAATACTTGTGAAAACCAAACATACTTAAGTTTATACTATCTCCTTGTTTTTGGAAAGTTCTTATCACTTCCAACATAAGAAATTAGTTGGATGTTCTACAATTTTATAAAACTAATCTATAAATCATAACAACTAATCTATTGAAAGAAAACACATAAAGTAGGAAACATTAATCTAGGAAAGAAGGAAGTCTACTCGAGAAAGAAGGAAATATAATCTAGAAAGAAGAAAATATAATATACTCCTAAATATAAATTTCCACCTACCATCACTCAGAAGCATCTCCAATTAGATCATCCATGAAATATTTTTTCAAAAATTATCCATTCACTAGAAAGGCGAGGTTGTTACCTTGAAGGCCCTTCAAGAAGAAGGCATTGTTACCTAGTATCTTAGATATTTTATATATTCCAATCCATAAAGGATTGAACTTATCATGTTGTCATTTTTTCTCATGTGATTTATCCCATGGGAACACTAGGCCTAAAATATTGAAGTCTATGATCTTGGATGTTTGATCAAATAACCTCTTGACTATTTCTTGGTGTTTGTTGAAGCTACATAGTTACTTAGTTCTTGAATATTCTATTTGGACTATTTCACGTAGTTTATAATGTATTATTTCATATTTTTTAATGTAATATTATATATAATAGTATGTTTGTATTTTAATATTAATGAGGAAGACTAACTATTACACATATACTAGCAAAAAAGGTGAAGCTTTTAGTGTTTACTTTTGTCTTGTTCAATATACCCATAGTGCATACTTCAGTAGTAGATACCATTCTATTGGTTTATCTTGCACTAACTTCCTAAATTAATCCATCATATTCTTTTTTTTTTAATTCAAATACTCTATTCCCTTATGGGTTGTATTTTAAGGATAAATTGATAGTAACTTTGTTGTTGTAGACCCACTTAGTAAATTTTGTATTTTGAAAATTTGGACCATTATCACAAAACAAAGAATTTGGAGTACCAAAATTGGTCAGCATATTTTATTCTATAAATTTAACATCAATTACTCTAGAATTCTTAGAGGACACAAATTTTATCCATCTCTTAAAATAGTTAGTAATTGTTAGGATAAACTTGTACTATTCTAAAGAGTTTGGGTTGATCACTTTAATTAATTCAAGACCCCATTAAGTGAAAGGGCATCCTTCAGTGATAGGTTATACTGGCAAGGCAAAATTTACTTCTCTTTTCTTAAATACCTAACATTAGATTTATAGGTATCTATATCTACATGAAAGGTTCATGATTTGGATTCAATGGAATGGAATGGTATGTGTGATCACTCTGGGGTCAAAGGCTTTCAAATCTTTATATGTCTAGGTGATCACATCTTTGTATTTTGTTAGCATTATTTTCAAAAAAAATTTCTCACTTTCAATGTAACTCAGCCCAATGTTCTTACACTAAAGATGTTGGTCCTACCCAAATTCTCCTTGATGAAATTAGACTTTGTTACTTTAAGTTACTTTTCATTTTGATCTTGAAGATCTACATCAAAAGGTTTCTCTAGGTAAACCATACCCAGAGGTATGTAGTTTTCCTTCACTTGTAGGACACCATCCTCTCCTAGATCTTCAATATGCATGGGCTCAACATCCTTTTCATTTATCAACTGAGATTCAAAGGTCCCAAAAAAGATCATGAGTTCAAAAATTTCATGATCATCATAAAATACCTAGAAGTTGTCTAGATTGTATAGGATAAAGGGTTAAAGAACCATATATATAGAGAATTTATATATTTTGGATTCTTGGAGCAATGCCAAATTAGTAGTTGAAAGAGCTACTTAATATACCATTTAATTATGTTCCCTTATGATGGCTCTAATGTTGAATGCTTCGAAGGACTTGGTCAAGTCCCATGATCAATGTTTATACTTATTCAAGTAGGTGAGCTTACATTTATACTTATTTATGATCCAGTTAGAAAAAAGATTTAAATCACTGAAGATTTTTAACTACTTGTTATGCTTTAGCACAAAGTATAGGCCAAATATTAGATATTTACACTCATTTTTATTACTAGTGTAGGGGAATTATAGTCTATAAGTAGCCAAATACTACTTCCCATCTAAATTAGTTAGGGTTACACCAACACTTGACCCTTATTTTGATCTAGCTCCATCGAAATAGAGAGTCCATAACTAAGAAGGACCTTAAAATTATTATTCATGAAGATCTTGTTTGGTATTAAATGTGTACACTCCTAAATGAGGGGATGTAAATTCAACCTTCTCATTCTTGGTGTTATGATTTGTGATTAGGTACTTCATATTCTATTCTCTATCTACTCAAATCTAATTGGATACTCCTTTCCAAGATAACCACATGTGTGATAAATCTATTTCCATATACCTATTTAGTATATTTGACCAATGATGACTCAATATCAAACCATAAGCTTATGGAATGTTAATGACTTGAACATTAATGTATTATTATACACATAGCTCTAATCCTAGTTAGACGTGTACATTTTTTAGTTCTCCAACACATGTTATAAAAAAAATTCCAACTATAGGACCATTATTTTTTACTTATCTAGGGTCAAACCCAACTTATTTCATATGATTGTTAGCATTATATTGGTTGAAGCACTTGAGTCAACCAAAAAATTATGTACATTGTAGTCAAATATTTAGATAGTCAGTATAAATAGTGGTACTTCAGATTTGTCTTTATATACCTTCATATTGGCATAGATAGCTTTGGACTTTTCAGATGTAGAGGATATCCTAATGAGGTCCTTAAACAACAACTCCCTCTATTAAGTGATCTGAGCCAATTCATGCAAGGTGATATTAGCCTTGATCTTACTCATATTCTCAACAATGTTGTACCTAGATCTAATTTATAGTGATGTAATTTAGTGTTGATCACTTCCCTTTAAATGAGGTGGATTGTTATTTTCCTTAAAATATATAGGAGTATTATTTTTTCATAAGAGTGGAGGTAGAAATAGGCTGCTTATTCCTTATATATTAATTATTCTAGGCACCTTGTTGAGTGGCACCTTATTGAGTGACTATTGTTCTATGCTATTTATATGTCAGTTAAAGGCTTGCTATATATTTGTAATCCAAAACCCCTATTTTTATTTTGTCAACCAATACTCCCCATTATTTTCTACATTCTCAATAATTCATTAATTAACCTCTACACCATCCTCTAGATAGCATCTAATTCAACTATGGTATAGTCTATAGTTGGAACTTGAATTTTTGAAGTATTGACTATAATTGAAGTCTTATTTTCATATTTATGGGATGTATGGATAGGTTTATTCAAAAATCTTAGGATTTGATTTGGTGTAACATAGAACAAGGGTAACTACATTTGTGCTTCATTTTCATTATAAGCCATAGTATTTTGGTTAGCATTTCAAATTGAATTTAACATTAGATAATTTTGGTAGATATTAGGTCCAACTAGTCTCTATAATTGGGGATTTATTTTCCCATCAATGTTGATGGATTCATCATATACCATTATCAGGTCAGTGACACCTACTACTCTCCAAAATAACACTAAGGTTGTAGGATCTAGTTCATTCTTGTATATCTCAAGGGTTAGCAAAACTTTTGGTTTATATGCATCATTTACTCAACTAAACATTTTATTTAATCTAGCATTAAAGACTCTAATGGGTTCATTGGGATCTCTCCTCATACTATAAAAATGTTGGTATATGGCACTAGGATAGGTAACCTATCCTAATTAACCTAAGAAGGTGCTTTCAAACTAGGCATAAGAGGTAATTAATGCATGTGGGAGGTTGAGCAACCAATCATAAGTAGCATCTTGTAGTGTTAAGGGGAAAATATTGCATGCTACATCCTCATTAACCAATTTATTATCCCTAGAGCTATCTTGAAATACATCAAGTTTTATTCATGAGTCCGTCCTCTAGAATGGGAGGAGGGAAGATATTTTTTGGTGTTTCTAGGCAAGTCATGGGCAACACCAAAAATAAAAATAGTAGAACGAACTAATAAAACTAGTTCTATAGTGATTTTGGGGAGTGGGCATATTCTTAATGGGAAAATTACTAGGTCTAATCTTTCCTTGAGGTACCCTTATCTAACTAAGGTATTTTGTTGAGCCACAAAAGTGAAACCAACATACTATCATTAGAGTTAGACCTGGTTATCCTCCTTGAAGTATATAGTGAAACTCAAATGGTCTTCTTCAATAAAGTGGAGGTTCAGGCCTTCCTTCTAGTGCCAGATAAATTAGTATTGATGTGATATTTATGCACACTGGGAAACATTATGAGGTATCCTCTAACATTATGAGGTATCCTCTAAGTATAATAAGTGATAAGTGGTGCCATCATGATTCTCAACAAGAATTATCAATATGTTTCCAATCCTATAATTTTTATCTATGCCTATGATGTTTTCCTATGTCTATGATGGTTTTCCTAGCTTTCAATGCCATTGCATGCTTGTGATTATTTTATATGCTTGGGATGTTTTTTTAGGCCTATGATGTTTTTCCTATGTCTACGATGGTTTTCTAAGGTTGTGTTGATTTTCCAGTCTTGTGATGCTTTTTTGGACCTACAACATTTTTCGCCTAAGAATTTTTTCCATTCTCATGATGTTTTTCCAAGATTGTGGTTGGAATGTATTTATAGGCTTGTGATGCCTTTACAAGCCTACAAATTTTTTCATGGCCTATGATTCTTTTCTAATTATGTGATGATTTTCTAAGCTTATAATGTTTTTTCAAGCCTGGAATGTTGTTATAGCATTAAAAAAAATTAGAGACTTTTCTTACATGTATTTTTATTTTTGGAGTGTTTTTTATTTATTTTGAAAATTTTGGTCCTGAATTTGCCCAAAAAATCACTAAATTATAAATATTTATCAAGATTCATGTTTTCATTTTTTTTAAATGGAATTTTATAATTTTTTCCATAATCATCATTGTCATTTTCATAGGATTAAACACCATTGTGAATAGCATTCTAGCAATATAAGCCACCTAGACTATATTTTCTTTGTTCCCCATTATTTAAGAAGAAATAAAGTTTTTTTTCATTGTTGCCTCCAAGATGCAAAGTCATAATTTGTATGTACAATTTTCACTTGGAATGCAAGATACCTATAAATATGAAATATTAATCTATACATTTTATTTGAATCTCTATATAAATTTCAAGGCAACTATATAAGTATATTAATTATCTAGTGCTTGATTCTAGAGAGATATTGAAGCCCACTTTAAGAGTTAGTGATGCTAGTGAGTGAATGAATAAAATTTTAGTGTGAGAAAATATATATAATATCACCATGACTTTATTATAAAATTGAATGAAAGCGTATTTATAGAAATATAAAAAATTTCTAAATTTATAATATATTATTTAATTTGATGACCAATTATATATATATATATATATATATATATATATATATATAATATTTATTTGAAAATAAATAATTATGGTTAATTCTATAGTTTATTCAAGTCTCTTTTGCATAATTTATAATTTCAATTATTTTTATAAATATTAATTTAATATATAAAACATTCATAATACAACCCCATAATATATATTTGTGTTAATATTTCATAATATATTAGTCAGAAATATGAATAAATTACTTAACATTTTTTGTTTAGTAAAATATGCAACCTTAATCTTTTGAATTTAAAGTTGAAACTTTTTAAATAAAGCACACACCTTGATAGTCATGCCCACTTGGCCTTGAGCGATATGTATATTGAAAAAATGATATTCACTTTAAAATTAGCCTTCATATATATGTTAAAGGCCATATTAATAAAATAATCCATGTAATAGCATATGATAAAAATATATAAACACATTCCATATAATTTAGCTTATAAAATTAGGTGTGAGATTAATGTGTTAATCTTAAAAATACAAAAACAACATAGAGATAGATTGAAATTAATATCAATGTGGAGTCAAATCCAAAATATCAAATATATGTTATTGTATTAAATATATTTAATTATCAAATAATTGTAAAATAACATAATAATTTATCTATTTAAAAAAAATTAATTTTATCTTTTATTTTAAAATGTGTGTGTATAATATAAGTTCATTTTAAATAAATAAAAATATTGGTATGATAGCACAGCTAGAGAAAATATTATTAAAATTAAAATAAAAAATAATCATGTATAAGATTTTTAATTAAATATTTTAGATCATGTGATCCATTAAAAGAGTGAGAAGATATGTTAATATTATGGACTAGAATTATTTATGTAGATAACTCTAGTTAAGATCACATCATGTAATCCATTATTAGAATGAGAAAATGTGTTAATATTGTAGACTATATTTCCTTATATAAATAACTCTAGTCATATACATGATGCTATCTAGGTAAGTCATAAGAGAAAACAAAAACTAGCTAGCCATTATAAATATTGAATAAATTTAACTACTAGTCCCCAACACTAAATATTTCATCTCCTAATGTGAAGGTTATATTTTAACTTGTTAATAAAGGGTCTTTATAAGTAAATTAAACCCAACCCTTCATCTCCTAAGGTGAGGGGTCACTTTAAAATAGTTAATAAAGGGTATTTAATTGATATTTTAGATATCTTCATATTAAAAAAACATTCTCTATTACATAATCAACTATTAAAAATACCTAACACTATATTGGAAATCATTTTGCATTGTTTCCAAATGTTTAGGGGTAGTTGCAACATTACATGTTCAATATAAAATCAAAAAAACTTGAATTCCATACCAAAATTATAGATGTGATCTAAGATTCCAAATGTATAATGATAATGGTAGTTGTATTATCTATTTTCAATCATTTTATACTTCATGTCATAAATTTATATATAATAATTAAATCCTCATATAATTATTTTTTTAATATTTTAATGGGTTGTGTATTGAATTATATAATCATTTTCCTTTTAAAATCATTTAAAAAATAAAATCGTTCCTTAAATTCGAGGACTAGTTTTTCATGTATCCACTATTTGGATTATGTTTGTATTTTTAATTCAATGTGTGTGCATGCATGCGTACATAATCTAGTCCCTAGTTCTCATAATAAGGCTTCAAATGAATGTAGAATAAATGGACATTATAAATTATTATATGGATAAGTATACTTCCAACATAGGGTATTAAAAATACATGATGATAGAACATGAGGTGATTCATACATTTCAAAATAAATCCATTGTACAAGGACTAAAAAAGGTATGTGCACCAAGATTGAGTCCTAAACGTTGGGTTGAATATGAAAATTCTGTTATTGAAAACAAACATCAATGAGTTTAGCTATAATATTTGATATATCTATATTAAAACTTAAAAATAGTTTAAGAACAAAAAATATAATATTTTGAGTCTAGTTTCTAAACTGAATTTTTTATAATAAATATTAGATTTTAAGTATATCAAACACTTGATTTTCAAAGAGGTGCACTTTTATTTAAAAAAACATGATAGATAGGAAATATTTTTCCACTCACATTCTATTTTTTTTAGTTTTTTGAAATATTTTTTAAAATGGTTTTTTGTAAATTTATAAGACATCACATAGCTTGTCACCAATATATTTTTTAACTTTTATACTAATATATATTTTTAGTTAATTTTATAATTGAAGAGACCTTAAATAATAAATAGTTGAATGTTTTTCCCATATTTTTTCCTTAAAAATGAGAATATGTATGTATGTATGTATGTATGTATGTATGTACATAACAAAGCATATCTTGTCTACATGTTCTTTTTAAAAAAAATTGGATAATTAGATTGAAAACTACATAAAAGAATTAATGTATATAAATTTAAAGTATGTTATCACATGTTCTTAATAAATAAATACTAAATAATAAACCATATCATTTTGTGTGTGTGTGTGTGTGTGTGTGTGTGTGTGTGTGTGTGTGTGTGTGTAAATTAGAAGACTATATCGACATGTTTATCACATTTTTGTGAAACATGATGATGAAAACCTTGATGGTTTTCATGTGGAAGCTAGGTTTTAAAACATGATGGAAGATCATATTATGTTGTCTTTTATCAGATCCAATCCTTAGGCTCAAAAATATACTACTCTTAAAGGCTTTTATTCAAATTTAAAATTAAAAAGTGCGTACATATTTCTTAAGGTTTAGATAATTACATATATTCTAGTTTATGTAATTTCATATGTCTTAGTTTAACCACATAAGTATAATTTACATCTTATATTAATATAATTTATATTTATTTTAGTAAATGTAATAAAGTAAGGCCATTCTACATTTTCTAAAATTTGTCTCAAAGCTCCAAGAGTTACCATTTATATGATAAATTTTCAAAATCATATCTAGTTAGTACTTAATCATTTTTAGGAATTCATTATTGAACCTAAGGTTTCTATGGTGTAAAATTTACATCGATTATCTATTTTGGGTGAACCTATTTTAACATATTTTCTATTTAAGAGATCTAAATAGGTCAACTATTGGATTTCAAATTGTGAAAGATAATGCATAAAGCATAAAAATTAGAATGCTAAATGGGGATTGATTTATATTATAAATATAAAATTGACAAATAGATATATCTCTTTAATGATATTTTAATATGTTTAACTCATTATATATTCATGGTTGTTTAAATGCTCTAAAATGGCTATGTCTATTTAGATTAGGAGATAAAGAATTAAAATTTACTAGGATGTTATCAGTGAATGCTTAGCTACCTACAATAAATAGATCCATATATTATATATTTAATCTATAATTATGTAATTTATCATTATATTTAGTTTTAGGTCATTTTAATAACCTATCTAGATGCTTTATCTATAATTTATTTCCCTCAATCTTGTGCATAGATCTTGATTTTATCTTTTTTTGCCTTAAAACCCTATCTCAAATTTTGACTCTTGATTAACCTATAATAATAGGTTATAAATATGGTTTGGATATCATCAACTACACTTCATTGAGTATTTTAGTGGTTCCTATGTTCTAATAATCTGAAGAGGGCTCAAACTACATGTAATTCTCTACCAATGTGTATGTGTGCTTAATATTATTCTAGTATAATGTAATGCAACTCTTTATATTTTCAAACTTATCAATATGTAAATTTTACCATTTTTTAGTGTTTATATTTATCTTTTAGGATCATTACTATGATGATATTTTAGATTTGAATGATTATGGATAATGGCTCAAGGATGTGCTAATGGATTTCTCAAAATTTACCTAGATAAGTGTTAGATGTTAGGTGTTTGATATATAGGAATGGTATTATGATTTATGTGTATATATATATAGGTGACACTTTGGGTAAATTCCTTCCATAACTGAGATTGGAAACATTCATAGGCAAACCCCAAGGAGAGATTTTAATTATAAAAGTATTCATTAGAATATATAGAACACTACAAGTGAAGGTAAATTTTATAATTAACCATTAATTTATGACTATTTATAAAATTATTTAAAGATGTAAAAATAATTATCTAGAATATCTTGATAGTCTTCTTAGGATTATAGAGAATTCTAGCACAGACTATGTAGATCGTGAGTATGAATGACATAAAATTGAGTTAGCCAAGTCTATAGATAGGTAAGAAGATAGGAGAAAATGTGAGTAAGAATTGAATGTGTATACACAAATAATGTATGTCAAAGATAGGTCAAAAATTATTTTTTCAAAGTGTCTAATACAAAATTTAGGTGTCAAAAAACATTGGTTGTTTTATAAGTTTTAGGCCTCATGAATTTATTTTTGACCTTGTAATTACAACTAATAATGACCAGCTATGATTAATTATATGTTTCTATCCATAAATAAACCAATTGTAATAAAATGGGGATTATTACAACCAAATAAAATAAAGTTAGACCAATAATGTGTTTAATTATCTCCAAACTAGTCAATGTTTACACTAATAAAGTCAAAGTATAACTAATAATGGTCAATTTGGTGTAATTATCCCCAAATCAGCCAACTCTTCTATTAACAGGGGCTAATTACAACTAATATTGACCAATTAAGATTAATTAAGGGTGTGATCAACCTAAAATTGGCCAAATTTTATATTAATAATGGTTGATTATGACCAATCATGACCAATTAGGGTCAATTAGTTGTAATAGTATCAGACGGACCAAATTTTAGAATAAGAATACTTTCAACTAATAATGATCATTCAGAGTTGATAAGTTATATTTTCCCTAATTCATATAACTCATACTAACAAGGGTTAATTATGACCAATATGGAAAAATAAGGTCAATCAAAGGTGTGATTACCCCAAAGTACCCATATTTTATACTAAAAAGGCTTAATTATGATCAGTAAAGATCAATTATAGTTAATAAGGTGTAATTATCCCTAAATATATCAACTCTTATACTAAAAAGGGATAATTATGAAACATAAAAACAAATTAAGGTTAGTTAAGAGTGTGATTATCCTAAAATTAACAAATATTTTCACTAATAAGGGATAATTACGACCAATGAGAGTCAAGTGGGTATATTGTTTAGATAAATGAAAGATGATTTGGGTTTATATAAACATTTTGACCCTTATTTGTCATTATTTGTGTTTTTAGGTCATTATTAAATTGAATTAGACAAACCAAGCCTTAATAAGGAGCAATCAAAATAATAAATGGTAACTTGGGACTATTTGTGAATAATAAACATTTGTTTTCCATTTTTCAATGTTAATAGGTAATTATTGGATTAAATTTAACAAAATAAAGCCCAATTGGGTTTAATCAATGAAATCAAGGATAATTTGGGTCACACAAACAATTACCACCTATCTCATTATTTTATCTTTTTAAATCATTATTGGAATAAAATTTAGAAATCAAGGCCCTAATTAGGAGAGATCAAATAAACAAAGGATGATTTTAGACTATTCACACCCAATTGATCCTATGTATTTTCATTCAATGTTTTTAGGCTAATATTAGAGTAAATTTGACAAATTATGGAATTAATTTGATGTGATCAAATTAATAAAGGTTCATTTGTGCCTACACACACAATTGACCCAATTTTTATATGGTTTCATGTTTGTAGACCATTGTTAGATTAAAATCAAAAAACTAGGGTCCTAATTAAGAGAAATAAAGGCAATGAAGGTTGATTGGACATTATGCTCACATAATTTATCCAATTTTTTCATTATCCAATGTTATTATCTCATTTTTATATTATATTTGACAATCAAGGCCATAACTAAAAGTGATTAATGTAGTGGATGCTAATTTGTGGTATATAATGGACCATTGTTGGTCATTATTCAATGTTTTATGTTCATTATTATACTAAATTTGAAAAATCAAGGTCCATATTTCATACAATCATTGTAATGAAGGTTGATCTAGGGGTGCATGCACATAATTAATGCATGTCTATCTTTATTTTGTGTTAATAGGTTTGTGTTATAGAAAAGTTGAAAAGTAAAGGCCTTAATGTAGAGAAATCATATTTGTGTAATAAAAGTTGATTTAGGGTTATACATACATAATTGACCATTATTATTACTATTATTATTATTATTATTATTATTATTATTATTATTATTATTATTATTATTATTATTATTTTTGTTGTTGTTGTTGTTGTTGTTGTTGTTGTTGTTGTTAGGTCATTATTTGAGTGAATTTTATAAATCAAGATCTTAATTAGGATCAATTGGAAAAATGAAAGAAAATTTGGGATTATGTGTAAATAATTAACCCTTTTTAATAATTATTTGGTATGTGTAAGTCAATATTAAACCAAATTTGAAAAAAAAATGGCCCCTATTAAGGTTGATAAAAGAAATCAAGGTTGATTTGGGTTTTCATGCACATAATTAACCCATGTTTTTCATTTTTTTATGTTCATTTATTATTATTATTATTATTATTATTATTATTATTATTATTATTATTATTATTATTATTATTATTATTATTATTATTATTATTATTATTGATAAACTAAAGCCATAATCAGAGGTGATCATAGCAATGTATGAAGATTTGGGGATATATACACATGGTGTAACCTTATTTTTCATTATTCATGTGTCCTTATGATACTAAAGTTGAAAAATTGGGGCTCTATTATGAGGGATTAGTGTTTTAAAAGAAATTTTTTGGATATGGACATAATATTGTCCCTTATTTATTATTATTTAGTATTTCTAAATCTCTATTAGGCAAATTTTGACAAACTCAAGCCCCAAATAGGTATGAACAAAGAAATGAAGGTGGATTTTAGGATACAAAAATAATTGACTCTTATTTTTTACTATTTTTTATTCATATATTATAATTAATGAAAATGACAAATTGAGGCTCTAATTAGGAATTATTTAAAGAAGATCAATTTGTGGCTATACAAAAAATATTAATACTTGTTTTCATTATGCAATGTTTGAATGTCATTATTACACTAAATTTGATAAAACAAGGTCATAATAAGGATAAATTGGAGCAATGAAGGTTGATTTTGGGTTATGCACACATAATTGACCCATGTTTGTCATTATTCAACATTTTAAGGTCATTATTAAATAAAATTTGACAAACCAAGGTCCTAATTAGGAGTAATTGGAGTAGTGAAGGTTGATTTGGGGAAATACACACATAATTAACCCATGTTTTTCATTATTCACCATGTTCATAATTTATTATTATACCAAGGTTTAAAATACAAGGCCCCAATTAGGTAAAATCATAGTGATGAAGGTTGATTTGGCATAATGCACACATAATTAATTATTATTTATTTGTATTACATCAATACATGATCCTTATTAGATAAATTTTGACAAATAAATGCCTTAATAATGAGTGGTCAATTGATTTGAGGCTATGCACACACTATTAACCATCATTATTCATTATTTGGTGTTCAAATTTTTTTATTGTATTCAATTAATCTAATAAGGCCATAATTATGAGCTATTTATAAGCAAGGAAGGATTATTTCTTGTTATGTGCACAAATTTGTACACACTTAAATTTGCTATTAGACACATTATCAACATCAAATTTTTCACACTTTGACATATTATACTTTACAACATACACATTTGACTATTCTAAACACTTTCCCCTATACATCTACCCACATATTGTCTTAGCTAACGTAATTCACTAGATACACATATTTAAGATCACCTTAGTCTACATAAGAACCTTCCAAAAACCTAAGAAAACTATTTTCATATCTCATATCATTAATTTTCACTCCCATAATAATAACATCAACATTATAACAATTATGATTTACTATAAATGTGTGCCTTTATTGGTGGTGTACATGAACACTTAATGGATATTTTAAAAAAACTTAAGTCTCCATTAGGACAGCCTAAACAATTTCATTGATAATTCATAGTGGGAAATATTAGAGTCACCTATAAATACATATCAATATTAAGGTTATACCCATCTTGGAAAGTAATAAATAAAATTGATAAATCATTTAACACTCTCTTAAGACATTATCACAAAGGAATACATATTTTAGTATCCATAAAAATAGTATCTCTATATCCAACTATGAATACACATGTAATTCAACATTTCATGATATGTAGTGTCAAAATCCAATTATTACATTGCATTCTAAATTTATCACAATTTTGCATGCACATGTGCACCCATAAACACACACACAAGTGGAGAAAAAGTGTGAATTTGAGCCATCTTCAGATTATTAGAGCATATGTAATGATTAATCACTCAATGGGGAGTGGTTGGGGTTGTATAACTCAACATAAAAACCACTTTTCTTAAGGGTCTTCTTATGGTCAAAAGTGTGATCAGAGTTTCAAATGAAATATAAATAAAATTAGGATCATCCTATAAGATTGTATGTTAGTGCACATGTAATAATAATCTACAAGTGCAATAATATGGTTTTGAGGTGTCATACTCTTGCATAGTCAACAAAAATAGTGTCAAGATATCTAAAATATTATAATTTATCATAGCAATCTCAATTTCATCAACAACATCCTCACATGGTTTGAGCTCATATTCCTAATCTAAGTAATTACAAATAATACACAAATTATTTTAATAAATGGTGACAAACACAGTGAGTAATAAAATATCAGAATACTCTAAATACCTCTTTTTCATATTTATTTGTTGATTTCAAATTTTGTAAGTGCATGCTCAAATTTTTCAAGCTTACATTATTCCTATAATGATAAGTCACTAAAATATATGTTCCATATGAGCCTTAAGGACTATGCCTTGTGATGTTTTTATGACCTTACTTCCAATTAGGATATGTTTTCAATCCTTTGGCTAACCAATCCCTAACTCACTTATTTATCAATATTAGTGATAAGATATCTTATTCTCAAAATGTAAAACTTGAGAAAGGACATAATGAGCTCATTAGTGATTATGTGCTTCATTATATTAATATGCCCTAAAAAATGACCAATATTATAGTTGATAACAATTTATAAGACATTAGCAAGGGAAAGGTATCTATAGTAGTGGTAGAATAATATATGGGAAATGTGAAACTGTTACTCTTTAGGCATCATGTGATCTTCATATCAATGAATGGCCATAGTGAAGTGATCATGTGAATCAAGAAAGCACACATCACATAGCTGAAAAGCAATTAAAACCATCAATCAATAATATTTCATAAAGAGATTGGATTCAAGAATAGAGGTAAATTTTTTATACAAAGGGATGAAGTTCATAATGTCACAGCTCACAACTAAGTAGCTCAAATAATCCATAATACACAGAAGAGAAATATCTCTCTAGTTCAATGAATGATCAATATAAAGGGAGAGAGGTACATATACAGGCTAGAGAGATAAGGAAACCACACATTCTAGTGAATGTGGGACTAATCTTCCTAATTAACCCAAATGACCTTTAGAGCCCTAATAATGCTAATACAACTATGTAGGCAAAATTCAATGGGAAAAATGCCTACACCAACACCCCCTATAAGTGCAGCTTAGGTGGGAGATGATACAAAAAATTGGTATCGATAACAAGGCCTAGTAAGGTACCCATGTACAATGCAATCCCTCATACATAGATAAGATAAAACCTAGTGGAAAAAAATCTGCCAAAAAGAGAGAAAAGAAGAAGAAGAGACTAAAAGACCCCCAAAATGATGATGCTAAAGCAATCAATACTCCAAGTACAAATTATAAGATGATGAAGGTTGATGATGAGATCCTCTACCTGAAGAATGTAGAAGATCCATCTGCATTAAATAATGTTTCTTCCCTTTGGTAAAGAAAGAACCTGATGTGTGTATTGAAAGTCTACCAATTTCACAATGGAAGATGAAAGAAGTAGTATGAAAATCTTTGAATATGGTACAATCATATCTTTGGCATAGGTCTGGTAATAATGTGCATAAAATATGAAAGTAATACCACTGAAGTGAACCAATCATAAAAATGGCATGGAACATTCACTGAAAGAATGTCTATGTGAATAGTGGAGCATGACTCACTAACTAAAGAAAGAAAGTCCACATGAAGAGATGATTCATCAATGCTCACAATAGGTGTACTCATACTATAAATAGTGGAGTCCTCCAAAGTATAATGTTGTGAAGGCTCTAAAAGAGCAATAATCAACATAGGAATAGAAGTAGAATCTATAATAAGACAACTGAGGTCTAGTAGAATCTCATCTTGTAATGGGGGCTCAACATAAGAAAGAACACTATCCACCATAGATATGTCATTACAAGAAACAAAAGTAGGACGTGAGAGTGTAACAACTCTAAAGAGACAATAGGTAGTGGAGGAGGAGGAGGGTCATAAATATCAGTAGGATCCCCAAAAAGATGTTTTAGTATGCTCCAAATAGTTTATAGACACTCTATATATTCCACATGGTAATGAAGATCCATGGAAACATGTAGTAACAAAGTGGAAAGAATCTTGTCATAGGTATTAGCCCACTTATTAAACTAAATAGGATCAGTGGGTACAGGAATCTAACCATATAGAAATAGCATACAATTCTTGTGTGTGAACAAGTGTTCCATATAAGCATGCCATGAAGCATAGTTGTCTTTCCCAAGAAGGATCATTGGATATGAAATAACTCTCCTCATCTAGAGTAATAGTGCACGCTTTGGATATGGACTTCAAACTATGCTAAAAATGAGTCTAGTCAAATGAGAGCAATCTATTCACAAGTGATAATTCACACTCAAATGGACTTTGGACAACACCAAATATGAGTCCAATAAAAAGATAATAATTGGTGCTCAGTGCACAAGTGATAATGCATGCTCAAATGGACATCAAGATCTATTGATAATGTATCTAGAAATACAAGAAGCCCCCCCCAAAAAAAAAATTTGGCACTTTATAAAGTAGTGAATTTTATCCCAATACATGGGAAATAAAAAAATAAATACTTTTATAAAATATGGTACTCAATTTTGAGGTACTAGTTGCAAGATATTAATAATACAATTTCCCATTAAATAGGCATATGACCAAAAACTTGCACTTGAAACTTAAAAAAAGTATCCTTAGGTGAGGTAAAATATTCCTTCTAACCACTCATTGGAACCATAATTTTTCCACAAACTTAAAAAAGTCAACATAAGTGAAGAAAGTCTTCATGGTTACCTCAGGATGTGTGAAAGCAAGTTTGACTTCCTCTTTAAGCAAAATTACAGCTAGTAAAATAAAATAATGCAATGTACAATTGTTTTTAAGAAGAAAGTATGCTACTTAATATTATTTTCATGGTGTTGAGAAATCAAATGGCCTGGCACCAGGAGATTATTATCAATGTGGTTTTCCAATGCCACAATAAGGAGTGCCAACTCATATCAGATCTCCACACCACCTCCACTTCCATGCTTCAACACAACACCCTAGTGAGAAAAAATATAGCAAAAAGTGAAATCCACATGCTTTCCTTTACCATTCACTGCCTTAAATTAGATTTGCAATAGGAAAAAAACCTAGCTTTTATTTCCAATGACAAAGTTTGTGTAGAACAAATTCAAGAAAAAGAGTGAAATTTGTAGATTTCAAAGCTAAACTCCAATGCCTAGACAATGCTAAAAATATAAAAATATTTGGATCTAATATATCTGAGATGCTAAATGGAAATATGACACCATGATGGTAAGAGAAGTTTGATCATAGAGTGAAAATCTATTTAAAAAAAACACCAAATTTTGGAAAAGGATGCCACTCTCCTTGCCAACACCTTTATGCAGGTCCAATGCCTTTTCTCTCCTCAACTCAAATTTGTAACACCAAGGTAAAAATTCCACATCTATGTAGACTTCCTCTACCACCTCTTCATGCCTTTTCTCTCCTCAACTCAGATCTATAATGCCAAGGTAAAAATGTGATAGTATCTGATTTGCAGATCAATGCCTCTATTTTCTGAATCCTTCCAAGTAGATCTCCTTCTAGCTCCCATGATATAAAAAAATAGATACTTCAAATAAAAATGAAGCCTAGACCTTACAAACGGAATGAATCACATAGTAGCTACCACATGCAAATTAATAACTCTAATGCCTGTGTATAGCACATAAATCTGGATGTAACAAGGATGCCTTTTTTGCCAAGAGAAAAATTTCAATGCCAAGCTAAAACTTGCCAAACTCTACCACAAAGCGATAATGGCAATGGGGATCTTGATCCAAGATCAGGCCATGTACAAGCCAAACATGTTCAAAATAATAGATTTTTATTCAAAACTAGGCTTATAAAGAAAACAACCATGCCTTCCTCTTAACCCATCAACAAGATCTGCAACCAAACTCATACAACCAATGCAAAAAGCCAACATAATAGTAATACCCTAAATTTTGTAGAAAAATATCCCTATAATTTTTTTATTTCAAAATAGACCCAAAAATTTTAGTAAACCCTCTAAAAATTTACCTCCAAAATATGCAAATAAACTCTAGATTTCAAAACAAATCTTACAGCATAACAAATTAGACAATCGTGAACACAGATTGTCACTTTGATACCATAAAATAATTTATCGGGATCTTTGTATCAATGAATGGTCATGGTGAAGTGATCATGCAAGTCAAGTAAGCACACATCACATAGCTAAAAAGAAATTGAAACCATCAAGCAAGAATATTGCACAAATATATTGGATTCAAAAATGAAGATAAATTGCTTATATAAAGGAATGAAGTTCACAGCTTTCATACCTCTCAAAGCTGTCATAGCTCACAGCTAAGTAGTTCAAACAATCAATAATACACAAAAGAGCAATAGCTCTATAGCTCACTAAATTATCAATACAAAGGGAGAGATGTGCATATATAGGTTGGAGAGAGAAAGAAACCACACATTCCATTTAATGTGGGACTAATCTTTCTAAGTAACCCAAATGACCTCTAGAGCCCTAAGTAAGATAATACAACCATGTAGGCAAAACCTAGTGGGAAAAAGGCCAACAATAATATCTATAGTAGTGGTAGAATAATATATGGGAAATGTGATAATGTTGTTCCTTGGGTGTCATGGGAAATAAATGTCGGCATCTATCGACCTACATTTAAATAAACTTTCATTTTCCCAAATCATAGTAGGGTTTAGATGGTAAAGTCACTTCAACCAACCAGGTCAAACACCTCAATCTCATTTATAGGGGAGGATCTTGAGAATGTGCTAAAAATGAATATTGTTTTTCAACTAGAGGAGTGATATTTAGGTTTAATGGATTTTGACTTAGTTCTAAAAATCTACATAAAAGGATCGCATATCAATGGTAGCCCCTGATGGAAGGTAAAAAAGAAATATGTCCCTATGGTAAAGATTTCTTTTTTATGGGTTTTTTTATATCTTAAAGAATATGGAAGTGGTTTTAAAAGGCACTTTTTAGTCTTGGGATCAAAATTTAATTTTGGTAAAGCCATGGTCCTTTAAATTTAACCCACTTATGGAAACATTCACTAATAGGCCAATATGGGTTTATTTACCACATCTATCAATTCAATTTTTGATTGAATGCTACTTTAAAACTATAGGTAATTTTGTAGGTGATTATACGGTAATGGATTATGCAATAGAATATTTTAGTCATTCAACTTATACCCAAATTTTAGTTAACATAGAGATTTCAACAGAACTTCCATCCCCTATTAACTTCAAATTTAGAGACTGACATTGGGCACAACCTCTTGATTATGAGAGTTTACCCTTTAGATGTTGTAGATTCTTTGAAATAGGGAATTTAGTTAATGATTGCAATAGTATTAAAAATAATAAGGATAAATCTTGGTGGAAGGATGCCTTGTATAAATATTTAATTGTCAATGTTGGTGGTGAAGATGAGAGTGAAAGGTCAAATTTAGCTTTGATAGATTATGATCCTAATCAAATGGTCCCTAGAACAAATGAGGATAAATCCAAGTTGGAGGACTATTTATAGGCCATAAAAATTGGAAAATAAGGAGTCTTGATGAACTCAAAGGATGGTCTAATTGAAAGTAGAGTAACTACATTCTCCATGGTGAATCCCCAACCCATCAGTTTGATTGAAGTTGTTATTCCTATTTTTTTAGATTTAGGGGAGGGAAATATTAGACTAATGTAAGTAAAAAAGGAAATGTTTATTTAAAAGGGGGATTGAATCATCCAATATGATTCTATGATCCAGTAAATGGGATGATGTGAGAGAGACATAAATTTTTGTGAGGTTTGACTCTATTTTGTTAAAATTCTATAGATTTTTCATAACGTGTTCTTTGTTTTCCACCTAATTGGGTTTCTTCATAGCCTCTCTATTTTTAAATCTATTATATTGGTGGAGTTATGATGTTGTTTTATTGTGGATTTTTTTGGTTAAATAAAATTGGTTTGAAGGTTTATAACCTTCTTCAGCCTATTATTTTTCCAAGCATCTCTATAAACTCTTTTTGGTATATCTATATTCTCCTCTATAAAATGGAATCTCCCCTTTAAAAACCATCTCTTTACCATTATTTTAAAAAAATCAAGACATATTCAATCAAATCTTACTTTTACATATATTTCAATCTATTATGCTCAATTACTTCCAATATTTCAATGGCATGGTATATGTGAGCACGAATATATTATTTATTCAGTTAAATGAGAAAATATTACATTATATAAACAAAAGAATAACATGAACAACTTCCTACAAAATAAGGAGGAATAACAAGGAACCAAGAATAGACTTCATGAGTAAAATAAATTAACAAAATAAAAATATTTTGTTATAGTTAATTAATCAACATTTATTATAATCTAATATTATCCCCCTTAATTCAGCATAGCTTGAAGTGAACATAAGAGATGTTCTCTAAATAGCTAAAATTTATCATGTGAAATTGACTCGGTGAAGACATCTACATGTTATTCTTCTATCAATAAATATTATAGATGGATGTTGTGTTGGTGTACATGTTTGTGTATGAAATGTACTTTCACCTCAATGTATTTTATGCATTCATGAAAAATTGGATTGGGAATAAGTTTTATAAAACCATTATTATCATAGTATAGGATGGAAAGTGTCTTTTTTGGTACTCCAAATCCTTGTAGTATGTGATGTAACCATATAAATTTGAAAATATCTCCTCCTATAGCATAATATTCTAATTTAATTAAAGATCGAGAAATAAAGTTTTATTTCTTACTACCCTAGGATATAGGACCAGATCCCAAAAAGAACACATATCTAGAAGTGGATTTTCTATCATCCATATTTCCTATATGATCTAAGTCTAAATATCCTATCAAGAATAAATTATCATTCTTATTATACTCAAAACTAAATTCAATTTTACCCTTCATATATCTTAGTATTCACTTTATTGATTTCCAATGAGACATCTTTAGCTCCTACATGAATTGTGAAATATAGATAATTGCATAGCTAATGTCTGGCCTAATATTTATTAAGTAAATAATACTCCCAATAAACTATTGATAGAGATTTATATTTACTTATATTAGTTTATATGTACAAGATAACTGAAGCCTTGTCTCCATAGGTGTAGCAGTTGGATTATTATCCATCATCTTGAATTTTTAGAGTGTTATCTTGGCATATTACATTTGGGACACAAGTATGTGGTGTTCATTTTTACATACTTCTAACCCAAGAAGATAGTGTAGAATCCTAAGATCTATCATGTCAAATTATCGGTTTGGATCTTTCTTGGTTTCATAAATCATCTTATTTGAACAACCAGTGATGACTAGATCATCGACATACACTACAACAATCACAATCTCTCCCCCTTGCTATTTGAGGTAGATATTTGGATCATATTGAATCCTCTAGAATCCAAGATGACTGATATGCTCATTGATTTTTATGTACCAATCTTAGGGAGATTATTTGAGATTATATAAATATTTTTTGAGTTTACATACTTTTATTTCATTGCCAAGAGTGACAAAACCCTCTAGTTATGTCATGTAAACTTATTGTATATATCCATCAAGAAAGGCACTTTTTACATCCATTTGGTGGATCCTCCATCCAAATTGTGTATCCAAATTAAATATCATTATGATTTTATTGATCTTGGTAGTAGAAGAAAATGTCTCCTCATAGTCTATGCCTTTATTTTGTTAATATCCCTTTGATATGAGTTGATGTATGTGCTTGTCAATACTACCATATTCTCTGTATTTATTTTTGAAGACCTATTTATAGTTGATTGGTTTCTTCTTTGGTGAAATATCTTCAATATGTCATGTTATGATTAAAATTCTACATTCATGGCATCCTTCCAAGGTTTAGACTCTAGGGTTTTCTGAACTATAGAGGGATATTTTGATTCTATAAGTGTGCTCATTAGAGCCAAATTCACCTCATCTTGAGTCATGTTATGATTCCTTAGTCTAGTACTTGATGTGTCTATCTAATTTAGAATCCATTAATTTAGTTATATACTATTTAGGCATATGTTGAGTGATACATGTGGGTGGTGGAGTTACACCATTATTCACATCATCATCATTATCTTCATCTAGTGGATTACCATCTTTTGCATTCTCTATGGGACTAATTGGTGTACCAAATAAGCCTATATAAGGAGCTTCTACTTTTATCTTCTAAACAAAATCAACATCCCTACTTGTGTACATTTTCTTAGTCTTTGGATCCATTAATCTATGATCAATTGCTTCTTCATTATACCCTAAGAAGATGTACTTTTATGCTTTCATGTCAAGTTTAGTCCTCTCTGCTTTTGGAATGTGCATACTTTTTTTGCATCTAAAGACTTGAATATGTGTTATAGATGGCTTGTTACCTTACCATGATTCCTATGGTGTAACCCCATCAAGATTTGCAATGGGAAATTTATTGATTAGATAGACTATGGTTTTGACCCCTTCTATGAAAAATACTTTTATAAACCTGAATTTTGTAGCATACATCGCACCACTTCCAGGATAATATAATTCCTCTATTTAGCAATAGCATTTTGATATGGTTTATGTGAAGGTGCCATTTGACAATGAATGTCATTTTATTGAAAAAACCCATTGAATACTAGTGAATTCCCCCCAAATGATTTGAGTGGAGGGTGTTGATTTTCTCACTAGTCTTGTTTTCAATAGCAACTTTAAAATTTTTGAAAGTTTCAAAGGCTTGGCTCTTTTTATTAAAATATTAAACCCACAATTTTCTATAAAAAAACATAAAAAAATAAAATAAATTACTTAATCCTAGCATGATTAGGTGACATGGATATGCACATATCAATATGAAGCAAATCAATTTTACCATGGGCCCGATATGGACTTTCCTAAAATAAAGCTCTATGTTGTTTACCTACTAAGCAATGTTGACATTTATTTGTAGATTTTTTAAGAGGTGGAAAACCTCTTACCATGTTATAATGGTGGAGTGTGTTGAGATATCTAAAATTTATGTGACCAAATATTCTATTCCATAATTGTGCTAAGTCTATGTCTTTTTCCACAAGTGATTGATTTTTTTTTACATGAAGTCAAGTTAGAATATTTTCCCAAATTTTGAGGCTCGTGCAACAATTTTTTATCATTTGGAATTACCTCTAATAAAACACATATTATTTCCACTTTTTTAGTCAAATTAAACCTTGAGGTTGTGATCAAGTAACTAGTTAACTGATAGAATATTCTTTATAAGTCTTGAAACATACAAGACATCTAAGATTTTTCAAGCATTGTGTCCAAGTGGAAAAGATATATTCCTAATACCTTGAATATGGTAGCATGAATCATCACCTAAAGAGATAGGATTTTTAGGAGAAGTCTCATTCATACTATAGAACCAATCTTATCTTCTAGTCATGCGTCAAGTGGCACATGAGTTTATATACTAGATAGAATTTTGTGATGTTGATTCTTCATGATACTATGTAGCATATAGGAGGATTGCATCTAAAGTTGTTTATTTATATTCAAAAATGTTGCCTTATTGATTGGATTTGTTATTTTGATGACCTTTATATTTCCATTTTCCTTTGTGTGGATGAGAGGATTGTTGGTTATTGGGATTCTTCTTGCTTGAAGATCCATGTGTAATGAGTTATGCCAACAATCTTTAAGGTCATGGCCTTTCCATCCACATAGAAGGTAGAGTTTATATTATTTATTCTCTTATGCATTGTGTTGATGACCTTGATTTGGTTTAGAAAACTTGATTTACTTATTCCCTTTATGTTGATGAGAGGAAATAACTATTCTTCTAATTCTTCTTCTTCTGTATGCATAGACTCTTCATGTTTCAACATATTTACCAACTTGTCAAAATATAGTTTGTGTTCTATGATAGTGAAAGTAGTCATGAATATCATATAAGAAGGTGGTAGTGATCTCAAGATAATAGGTACAAGAGATGTATCTATCACTTGCTCATCCAATGCTTGGATCAAATCCCTCAAGGTTACAACACATCATAGAAAAGATTATACTTTCTCATCAAACTTTAATTTGAGTGAATGAAGTTGAATCTATAAATGAAGAATGTTACCTTCATTTTTGGTTAAATAGACTCTTTGGAGCTTATGCCAAGTGTATTTATTTTTTGTGGCCTCAAGGATATGAATTTATACCAAATTTGATACCCCAAAAATTATTATCAATTTTTCTTTCAAATTTATTTTATCAAAATTATGTTGCTAATCAGCATCAGTGGCATGTCAAGTGAATGTGTCATCGACAATAGGACAAATTTATTTAAATTAAAAATGTGTCCTTTATTTATTTCCTAAGTGGCATAGTTGTCATTGTGTAGAAGTTGTGAGTCTAGTAAAAATAATTTTGGGATATTTCCAGCCATTGTGTAGAATCTGACCAAAGATGATGGATTGGTTTCTTATCACTCTAGGTATCAAGGTCTCCTTTTCTTTATAGTTTAAGTCTGATATACCAAACTTTTCTTTATAATCACCCTTCATTTATACCCATTAGTACATGGAAGAATCTCACCCTTTATTTATACCTAGTAGTATGTGAAATAAGCATAAACATACATGAAAGATAATGAAATGTGGTACTTAAACAATAGTAAAAAAGGTTCAAGCAATAATTAGAACCTACCTAGATGAAATTTTAAATATGAGGGCATAACTTCCCTATATACTTGGAATTTCCACCTTTCAATATTTATACTTTTATATAGTATCAAATGGGTAAAATGGAGGGATGGCTTAGTGAATATTTAACCTTATTTATCCCCGATAGTTTATGGGGATGATGCCTAGACATCATCATTGAAACTATGTTAGGCTATGTATGAATTAACTCAAATGTGATGGTTTTAGTTATAAATGTGAGTCAAAGACATAACTTTGACCAAACACTATGATTGTGCACAAATGCCTTGGTTTATGTTTTTGCTTATATTTTCTAGACAAAATGAAATATTACAATGCTTGGAAAATAAATAATTATAATTGATGGAAAAAATATTAAATTCATTTTATAAAATAATATCCCACTTTTAAAAACAATTTTGGGAGCTATGACCTCTTTATACATATATGAGTTTTGTAACTAAATTTAGCTAGTTTAGCTAAATTTGGTAGAATTGCCAAATATAGCAAAAAATGTAAAATTATTTTTTATTTCAAATTTTATTTTTGGGAGATTTAAATTCCCCACCTCCACTCTAGTAATAAATAATTTTACCAATCCACCTAATCATTTTTCAAGTTTGTAAATGACAAAACATTGATTTTGAAGCAAAACCACTCCCTACCCAATACCACGAGTCTAGAAAATGAGTGGGTTTTTATTGAATTACAGCAAAGGAATATTTTTTAAGGTAGTTTTGAGATTTAATAAGTATTTTTGTGTAAATTTTCAGCAAAAAAAAATTCAAATTGAATTTAAGGAAATAAACAATGGTCTTCAACATATAAAGATTGTTTGGCACCTTAGGATAGTTTTAAAGATCATAAACTAATTTTTTTAAATTTGTGAACTAATACCACCAACCTTATTTATAATTCTCCAAGGAAAAATAATAATTGATAAAGTTTATTTTAAAATATTGATAAAGCTTCAGGAAAGTGGCACCTCCTTTATGGAAATGTTTTTTGGTTTTATAATTTGCTTTGATTGTTTTTGGTGATTTTATGAGGTATAGCACACTGTAGTTGAGCTTGTAATGCCGCCTTTTGCTTTGGAATGGAATTTTTATTTGGTTTATATCATTTTCTATTTTCTAGCTAATCAAAATAACACATTTGGGCATCACTTTTCTTTTGTGTGGCTAGCTATAAATATTTCCAGTGCCTTACTTTAGCTGGGTGCTTCCATTTTTGGCTGAGATGGCACCTCAAACACAAATTTGGTATTCTTTTTTTTGCTAAAAAACATCATCCTCCTCTTGGACTATATTTTTCATTCCAAATAGATGTGGGAGTTCTTGTTTGCTTCATAGATCAGATCAATCAATGTGGAAAATGCACTAGCTCCTCTCAATATCACCTAAAATTGTATATTCTACTTTGAAACCAAATGTGAGAATGAATATAATATTTATTCAAATAAATGATAAAATATTACATAGGCTATTATATATCCAGAACAATAACATGAAAATTTCTTATAAAATAGGAAGGAGGAATAACAAAGAACCTAGAATAGACTTCATAGGTAAAACAACTTAACAAAATAATAATATTTTGCTATAGTGAATTAACCACCATTTATTATAATCTAATAGTATAGGTAAAACATGTGAGGTTAAGATAATTCCATGAATAAACTAAAAAAATAACCCTCTGACATCTCTTATTGTAAAGTTTCAAATGAAACTAACTTTCAAATCCAAGGCTAATGATAGTAATAATGAGGCTAAAACAACAATTAATTCATTTTCAAAACCTACTAATAGGCTTATCCTTTTGGATCTTCAAAGGAATAAATCTACATGATTTTTAAAACCTCATCATAAGGTATTAAAAAATCTACTTTATTTTAATCGCATGTCTCTCCCTAATGGAGGTTGAAATGAAAAAGTCACGACCTAAAGGGTTTGATATCAATACATATTATCATTAGGAAAGATGTTTCAAATAATCTACTAATATTTTTATGGTTTGAGACATAATATACAATATTTAATTGAGAAAAACCCTATTAATATCATTTATGTTAATACACCTATGAATAATTTGGTTGTACAGCCTATTTATAAGCTTAATATATTTTTAGATCCATTTCCAAAACATGTGACATAATCAACCAAGACTAATTCTAAGGTATAAATGACTTACAATGCACATCTTTGTCTAACATATTATGATTCTAGAACTCAGTAGGCACATATTATAAATGGTATCATCAATACAATTAAATATACACAAGTACAATAACCTACAATCATTAACTTTTATATTTTTTTATGATGATTAAACCAATGCATATTTTCTCATATGTGCTTTCAGTGACTCACATCCTATATACATTGTTATGGTCTATAATGGATCAAGTGATTAAAAAATGCACTATGAAATTACTTACTAGTCTTTTGTACAACATAGAGACTTCATTGGTATGAATACTATAGTATGAATATTTTATTGAAAATGACAATACATTATTGGGGGTATTTTGATACCACTTATGGTAGGGACTACAACTATTTCTACTTGGTTCATAGTTTTTCCCAAAACTTTAGCATTTGACATGTTATTAGGATGTTAATTGATACATAAGATACATATAATCACAACTTCAGTACATCAATCCTTGAAGTGTATTTATAGCAACCAAGTGGTTACAGTTCTAAGTATTCCATATGAGTATCCCATTTATCCAGAGACTTTTACTCCACCACAAATACAATAACCTATTATACAACATGTATGGGTTCATTGTAAAAAGGAGAATTAAAAATAAAAAATTGATCTTACTTGAATTCCATTGCTTCAATACTTGTTACATACTCTATCTATTCAATTATATTATATGTTACCTACTATGTCATGTCCTAAAAATAGTTTTATATAAAACTTGTGAGTATGCTCCACAAAGAACACCAAAACATTCTCTTGAAATATAATTAAGTATACAAGTTAATTCATCACTAAAATTACATATCATTTACATGATCATGTTGAATATGATGATGTTGTTGGATATTTTACAATGTATGATCATTTCATTGATTCAACTAATGATACATATGTTTCTCCTCGACCACAATATGTGACATTCACAGCAATTGATCCAGAACCTACACATGAGCATCCCTTGATGGGATCACAAGTTATTTGGAACATTTTTCAAGTTCAAAAATTTAAAAAAATAAATAAATAAATAAATAAAATCCAATAATAGAAAAATACAAAATATTAAAAAAATATAGAACTAAGGCCTATGTTTACATGAATTTCTCATAAATATTTAATGATTGATGTTATTTATCATATACATGGTGTATTACATATCTATTTTTTAAGAACATTATTTTTACAATATACAAGAGTGGGATGTAGGTCATATAGATTATTTATGACACATGAACATACATATGTATGACATTATTTACATCTAGGGGAAAGCTTTCTACATTAAGGGCATGCCTACACTAGCGGCATATTTACATACTTATCAGGTTGCATATTTACATACTAGTCCAATGACCATTATAAACTATTATACATTATTTTCTATTTATCATATTTTATATAATTTTGTTTCTTATGGAAATTGTGTTGTGTTAAATTGAATGATGACATTAATTAATTATAAATACTAACATTGGTTACTTTGTGAGAGATTGATATTGATGATTATGAAATTGTGTGATCATTTACGTGTGTTGTATTATGTGTTCTATGAGTGCATTGATTATGTTTTGTCACATTGTGTGTCAATATGTGTAAAATAAACCTCTAGTCTAAGTCATTGCCATTTTGTGTTTGTGGTAGGTCAGAGTTGAATTGTGTCTTGAGTGATTTTATGCTTCATGATCATGATTTTCTTTTATTGTGCATGGTTTCAATTTTTAGATCAAATTTAAAATTTCAAGTTGTAAAATTTTCCAAAAAAATACATGTATATCATGACAAATTTAACTACCTACAACAATGGGCTCTTATTTCAGGTAAATCAGATTATCAAGTGTGAATGGATAGTTAGCAAGAGCAAGGTCAAAACCCTTCATTCTTCCCTATGTAATTTAAGGTGCATATTTCAAATATTACACACTCATACTTTTATGTGCACATTTATTTTACTCACATTCCCACATTAGATTCTATGTGGGGTGAAGGATTATATAGACACCCAAATTTGATACAAAACCCTAAATCCCTTACTTTTGCTTAGTTTAACTAGTTTGGCAAAATTGTACATTTTAACCCATTTATAAAATGGTCATAACTCCACATAAATATATATTTGGTCCACATATCTTAAATTAATCTCAATGCTTATCCAAAACATATTCATTTATACATCTAGACTACATGTTATCCGTTAACATGTCCTACCTAGAAAATAAAGCCTAACTTATCTCCTTGTAAAACTCATAGGTGTATGGACCCATCCTAGATAAAATTATACCCATATGGATTTGTCTCTTTTACCTTTGTGTGTCCATAAATTTGTTACCATTTATCACAATCCTTAACCCTTCACAATTTTATATTCAAAATTTACCCGACATACTTTATCCATCTTAGATCATCATATATATGAAAGGCCTTTCCAAGACAATTAAAAACTATGGATAGAATATTAGTAGAGTCAGAATAATGAGAGAAAAGGATGAGAACATTCAACACCCCCCACACTAAGGGCCAAACCTAGATCCAAGATCTCCTTTTTAAGTTTTGGTTTAGTGAACAAAATCCTAAACACTCATAATATTTATCCATCTCGATCTCTCTAAAATATCCTGTATGTGAAAGGATAGTAATTAGAATTCAATAGTTACATTCATCACTTCTAGGGAAGAGAAGATTGAAACCCTTACTTGAGCTATTCAATTAACACACCATAATAACTCTGTGTAGGTTTTATTTTGAGTGTACGATATATTTATTATGTAAAGTTTCTTTGGTGTTTTTTGTCTCAACTAACTTTTTTTAATTTAGAGTGTGCAAGCTAGAAAAAATTGAATATTTAGATAGACAACATATTTTTTACTAGACATCTATGAAGTGTAGTTTTAATTAGTAAGATATAGTGCATAAGCACCAAAAAACCCAAACTGTGAAACCCTATAGAGATAGACCTAGTGGCATAAAGGCACTCTCAGTGAAATAAGGGAAGAATCATAGTGGTCTTAATTTTTATAGTTGGGCTTACATAGGACAAGATTGTGTATATATGGGTTCATCACAAAGTAGTGCACATGTCTATAAATTTAAAATCATGTCAAATATAATCAAAGTATAAATTTAAAACTATATAACTATCAAGGTGTGATTTTTTCTTACTAATTTTCAATTCATTGTTTTTCTTTAGCTTTAATTGACAACACTTGGTCTCATTTTTCATTTCTTATCCTCTTAGATAGATATAATTTCTTTATTTCAGTTATATATGCTTAGTTTATTTAATTTCAAATTATTTATACATATCCTATGTGAAAAAAAATTAGGGTAAACACTATACAAATGATCTATGAGCATTTTAAAAGAAAAGAGTTAATATATTGAACACCCTATGCTTCAATTTCATTTCAAGTCAGGATGCCTACAAAATATTTATTTCTACTCTATAAACATGCATCATAGCATTGCATCTTGTACCAAGATAAGGCTAATAAATACTTAATTACATATCTACCTAGGGAGAAGAGGAAGAATCCATACCTAAATCATGTCATCTACATATTACATAGATCATAATGGGTTTAATTTTAGAATGTGGGGTATGTATATTACAACTCTAATTTGGTAGTTTATCAACCCAACTACATCTTCTTTCTCTCTTTTGGATTGACACCTCATTATGCTAATTGATGTAGAGGAACTTTTTCATCCTCTGCTAACCCAACTCTGACACTTGCCAACACAAACTTACGTATTCAATAAGTCCTCAAACTTGTCTTGTTTGTCAATTCTCTCACTCTGAATTGACACCATTCTTGCTTTGGTCCATTCATAAGTATTCTTCATTTTTTTACTCTACTTTTAGGTTATTTAATATTTCACATTTATACATATATATATCATGCTTCTCATTCCCTTTTATTGATCTCACACACCAAGCCTTCTCTAGGCTATAGGTTCTTTTGATTAAAGCACTCAAATTATTGAACAAGGTCTTATGTTTAAATTTATATCACATGGATAACTCCTATTATGCTTCACACACTTATATTTTCCTAATTTAACCCATATTACAACCTCAATCCTCTTCTTGACTTCTCAAGTCCTTAATCTCACTATGCCTCTAGTAGCCCTTTTTATGACATTTTTACATGGTAAGGACATGTAACTTTGAATATTGAAAATATGAGGACATTTATCAACACCCTATATCACCTTCTAGGTCTCCACAAAGTTTCATACATTAAATCTTCTATCTTCACCTTTTTTTGAGCTCTTCTTTCTCTCCAATTAGCTATATTAGGCTTAGGCAACCCTTGCTTGATACACAGTCTATTATATCCATACATAAGGAACCTATACCATTATCAAACCTTTAAAATATTCCTACCCATGCCATTATCCTTTAGACTACCAATTTTCATCTTATTTTACTAGTTAACTTTCTCATAAAGTCATTTTAAATATTTTTGCCCTAAACTAGGGTTTCATGCAGTCTGTGTATGCCCAAGAAGGCTTAATTTGAGTTTTAAATGATCTTGGACACTTTAAAAACTTTAAAATAAATATTTTATGTCTATATAATTATACCCAACCTCTTCATCCCTAAAATTCTCTTAGACATGCCTAAAACATCTAGGATCAATAGTTATGCAACTTCCTTTTGAACACAATTTGCCTAGGTTCAACTTATAATAGGGTTTAAACACATTTTAAACTTACCAATGGTTTTGATTCACTCCTCAAATAGTTCCAAATCCTTATTGACATCCTTATAACTCTATTCATATCATATCAACTCTCTACAATACGTTATTTCATTATCCAAACACATTTTTGAATGTGTTTTACAAATAAAGCACACACAAGCCCTGAGTGATTAAAATAGTTTCATTTAAGTTTTTTAGTTTATATAAACTTTTAAAAACCTATAAAAAAATTTTCATACCATAAAATAACTTATCTCAATATATTAATACTTCATTAAACATCTAAATGTATAAAATATCATTTTCTTCACTTGGACTATGCCTTATAAACAGAGTATATGCAAACTCTCACTTGAATCATAGTTCTTTATAGGGATCAATATTTGATAAAGGTTTAAATACCTTAAATTAATTAATATTTAATTCATGATCCTTAACCATTCATAATCACAAACATATATATTCAAACATGCTAACTTTCATTAATTCATTTTTTGTACATAAAATTGTCTCTATGGATAGAGTGCAGGGGTTCTTCATGGTATTCATTCCATTGTTAGAATCCTTTGCACCTATTCCTCCTCAAAAAATATCTATCTAAATTCCTCACTCCTAACTTACCTCCTATCCTCAAATCTATCATCTATCTCAAGCCAAAAACTTATTACATTACAAGAAACTACCTATCTAATAATTAACTTACCTGGTAACTACCTTCGAAATGGATATTACATTCAAATTCTTGTTTTTTGACATTTTCCTCGTGATAATTACATAATACACCTTATAAACCTCCCTATACTTCATTTAGGACCCCTAAGCCACTATCTAACATGACTTTCTTTGAGAACTATCCCAAAACATTCCTTACAGACTAACACAATTTCAAATTTTCAAATTTGTGTTTTAGTGGGAAACTCTCCCAAACCAAGAACACCAATCTAAGACAATAGTGACTCTTCAAAATACTTAATCCCCTTCCAAGGGGTGATAAAAAACTAAACACACTCACTTATGACTAACTTTATATTGTTTGCATGATGCCCTTACATCATCCTCCTAGGGAAGAAGGAAATGAGATTCCAATGGAGTTTTATGTTCTTTCATGTCTTCCAATTTAGGTTTCTAGGATCATCCTTTGATACTGATCCATCATGCCTCAATTTATTCCCTTAATCAAATATTATTATACCTCCTTTCTTGTTTTCACCAATCAATATTTCATGTGCACTCACTCTTTGAAGTTTTCCTCTATCATATGGGTTGTAGATGCCCCAAATCATTGTTGCTACACTTACATTCTCATTTTCCCTTGTTATCAATTTCATGCTTATATCAAAGACAAATATAATTTTTTGTGCCTTTTCTACCTCACTAAAATTCAATCCTCTATATGGCTTTGTGTCTTCAACCTACTTCATTGCTTCTACTAGTGGTTCTTCTCCATCCTCTTTTTCCTCCTTCATGAGGCTCTCACCTAATACAATCTACATTTCCTCTTCATTATCCACCATTTCACCATGCAAGGTTTTCTCTATGGCTTTTAGTTCTACCTATAACTATCTAAAACTCTCATAAACAAATGTGTTATTATATTTCACACCTTCTTAACTCAATTGAATTTCATTTTCCAAGCCTTCAATGAGGCCTTCAAGCTAATCCACTTCTTTTTCTTCTCAACACCTAGTTGGCTGCAATTATCCTCTTTCTACTTACTCAAACTCACCTCATCCATATCAAATTAATACTCATGATCTTGTTTAATTGGATGCTCACTCAACCAAAGCTTATGAATTTATTTCATGAGTTGCTTACATAATAACCTTTTATACCTTCTTTCCTCTCTCATAGCATGCATTCTTCTTCTCTTTACTTGTTGCCTTATTGGCCACTTAAATTTATTCTTTCTATTGACCCATCCACAACATGGGATTTCAATTTCTCTCACCTACTCTATCATTATCATTAATTCATCTAACTACTACCTCACTTTATTCATCTCTTTTTGCATCTCTATCTTCTTGGTTTCATCATGCACCTTCATCTCCTTATGGTAGATTCTCTCAACCTTGCCCTATTTTATCTTTTATCTCTATTTCCTAATATTATATAATATTTCTCTCAACCTCTTGGTATCATCTAGACCTATCCCTCTTTGAAAAGCCTCATCTACTTGCCACCTCATGACCTCTTACTTGGGTCTCTCTCTCTCTATAACCTCAACTAGGTATATCTTCTTCTTTTGTCCTTTCACTAGGACTCCTATCTCATCAAGCTCAATTTTGAGCTCACTCTCTTTATATTTCCACTATTTTAAACACTTATTCACAAGCTTCACTATATTTAAGGCTTACTACCACTCTCTCAACCTTCATTCACACTTACACCATTGTATGATCATATCACTACATAAAATGAAAACTTAAAAACAAACATGTACCTTTTGCTTATTGGTTGTCCTTCTTCACTTCCCATGAAATTTTTTGATGCTCTGATACCAAATGATACATAGGAACTTTTACATCCTCTACTAACCCAAATTTGACACCTACTAACATAAACTTATGCATTCAATAAGCCCTTAGACTTGTCTTGTTTGTCAACTCTCTCACTCTGGCTTGACATAATTCTTGATTTGGTCCATTCACAAGGATTATTAATTTTTCACTCTAATTTTAGGTTCTTTAAAATTTCACATTTATACATATATCTCATTTATATCATTGTTTTCACTCCCTTTTATTGATATCACACACTAAGCCTTCTCTAGGCTATAGGTTATTTTGATCAAAGCACTCAAATTCTTGAACATTTTGTTATGTTTGACTTCATTTCACATGGAAAACTCCTATTAACCTTTACACACTTATATTTTCACAATTCAACCCATATTATAACCTCAATCTCCTCTTCTTGACTTTTGAATCCCTCAATCTCACTATGCCTCTAGTAGCCCTTTTTCAACATTTTTCATGGGACAAACATGTACCTTTGAATATTAAAAGTATGAGGACATTTACCAACACCATTAATCACCTTAAATATCTCCATAAATTTTATTTTATTAAATCTTTTATCTTCACCTTTTATAGCTCTTCCTTCTCTCTAATTAGCCTTATTAGGCTTAGCCAACCCTTGCTTGTTACATAGTCTATTATATCCTTATGTAAGGAACTTGTACCATTATCAAACCCTTAAAATATTCTTACCCATGAAATTATCCATTATACTACCAATTTTCATCTTATTTTACCTATTAAATTTCTTAGAAAGTTAGTTTTAAGCTTTCTACCCTAATATAGGGTTTCATACAGTCTATGTATGCTTGAGAGGGCTCAATTTTAGTTTTAAAGGATATTTGACTCTTTAAAAACATAAAAATACCTATTTGAGGTCTATTTCACTTTTAAATCAACCTTTTCGTCCCTAAAATTCTCTTATAAATTCCAAAAACGTCTAGGATCAATAGTTTTGTAACTTCATTTTGAACATAGTCTACCTAGGTTCAACTTACAATAGGGTTTAAACACATTTTAAACTTACCAATGGTTCTAAGTCACTCCTAAAATATTTTAAACTCTCTATTGGCATCCTTATAACTATATTCATATCATATCGACTATCTACAATGCATTATTTCATTATCCAAGCAAATTTTTGACAGTGTTTTACAAATAGAGCACATATAGGCCCTAAGTGCTTAAAAACATTTCATTTGAATTTTTTAGTTTCTTTAAAATTTAAAAAACCTATAAAATTTATGTAATACTATAAAATAACTCATCTCAATATATTAATTCTTCATTAAACTTCTAAATGTATAAAACATCATTTTCCTCACCTGGACTATGCCTTATAAATAGGGTATATGCAAATTGTCACCTGAATCATAGTTATTTGTAGGGATAAATATTTTATAAAGGTTTAAATACCTTAAATGAATCAATATTAAATTAAAAAACAATAACCATTCATATGCACATAAATATATATTCAAACATACTAACTTTCATTAATTCATTTTCTATACATAAAACTATCTCTATAGATATAGTACAGGGGTTCTTCATGGTATTCATTCTATTGTTAGACTCCTTTACACTTTTGCCTCCTCCAACATTCTTCATCATATTTAATCACTCCTAATTTACTTCTTATCTTTTAATTTATCATCTATCTCAAGCCAAAAACTCATTATATTACAAGAAATTACCTATATAATAACTTACTTGGCAACTGCCTTCAAAATGGATATTACATTCAAATTCTTGGTTTTTTACATTTTACTCATGAAAAGTACATAAAAAACCTTATTAAAACTCCCTAGAATTCATTGAGGACCCTTACACTACTTTTTAACATGACTTTCTTTGACAACTACCTTAAAACATTCCTAACACACTAACACAATTTCAAATTTTCAAATTTGTGTTTTGGCAGGAAACTCTCCCAAAGCTAATAACACCCAATCTAAGACACTAGTGGATCTTCAAAAGACTCAATACCCTTCTAATGGGTGATAAAATATTAAACATACTCAATTATGACTAACTTTACATTATTTACATGATGCCCCTGAATCATACTCCTAAGTAATAAAAAAATGACCTTCCAATGGAGTGCTATGTTCTTCTTTTGTGTCTTCCAATTTAGGTTTATGGAATCATCCTTTGTTTCTTCTCCATCATGCCTTAGTTTCTTACCTTGGTCAAACATTATTTTGTGTCCTTACTTGAACCAATCAACATTTCATGTGCACTCACTCTTTGAATTTTTCCTCTATCATATGGGTTGTAGATGCCCCAAATCATAGCTATTATACTTACATTCTCACTTTCCCTTATGATGAACTACATGTTTGCATCAAATATAGAGACAATTTATTTCCCTTTTGCTATCTCACTAAAATTTAAGCCTGCATATGGATTTGTGTCTTCAACCTGCTTCATTAATACCACCAATGGTTCTTTTCCATGCTCTTTGTCCTCCTTCATGAGGCTCTCACCTACTGTAATCTAAATTTCCTCTTCATTATCCACTATTTCACCATGCAAGGCTCTCTCTATTCCTACTAGTTCTACCTCTAACTATCCAACACTCTCATAAATAAATGTGTGATAAGATTTCACACCTTTTTCACTCAATTGCATTTCATTTTCCAAGCCTTTAATGAGGCCTTCAAGTTGATCCACTTTTTTGTTCTTCTCAACACCTAGTTGGTTGTAATTTTCCTCTTTCTACTCAAACTCACCTAATCCATCTCAAAGTACTGTTCATCCTTTTTTTTACTTGGATTCTCACTCAACCAATGCTTATGCATTTATTTCTTGAGTTTCTTGCATAGTAACTTTTTCTACCTCCTTTCCTCTCATGGATTTCATTCTTCTTCTCTTTACATGTTACCTTATCAACCACTTAAATTTCATCTTTCTCATGACCCATCCACAACATGGTATTTAACTTTATCTTACTTAATCTATCATGGTTGGCAATTCATCTAACTACTGCCTCACTTTAGTCATATCTTTCTCCATCTCTATCTTCTTGGTATCATCATGTACCTTTATCATCTCCTTGTGGTAGCTTCTCTCAACCTTGCCTTGTTTTCTCTTTTCTCTCTCTTTCCTCATCTTATATAAGATGTCTCTCAACCTCTTGGTTTTATCTGGACCTATACCTCTTTGATAAGCCTCCTCTACTTGCCACCTCATGACCTCTCACTTGGGTCTCTCTCTATGACCTCAACTAGGTCTATCTTCTTCTCTTGTCCTTTCACTAGGACTCCTCTCTCCTCAAGATCACTTTTGATCTCACTCTCTTGAGATTTCCACTAGATCTCACTCTTCTTCATAATCCTCACTAGCTTTACGGCTTACTACCACTATCTCAACCTTCATTCACACTTTAACACCATTTCATGATCATATCACTACATAAAATTAAAACTAAAAAATAAACATGTAACTTTTGCTTCATGGTTATCCTTCTTCACTTCTCATGAGCTTTGATGATGCTAATACCAAATGATGTATATAAAATTTTGCATCCTCTTCTATCCCAACTCTGACACCTACCAACACAAACTTATGCATTCAATAAGTCCTCAGACTTGTATTATTTGTCAACTCTCTCACTCTAACTTGACATCATTATTGGTTTGGTATATTCATAAGGATTATTCATTTCTTCACTCTGATTTTAGGTTCTTTAGCATTTCACATTTATACATATATCTCATTTAGATCATGTTTCTCACTCCCTATTATTGATCTCACAGACTAATCCTTCTTTAGGCTATAGGTTATTTTGATCAAAGCACTCAAATTCTTGAACAAGGTATTATGTTTAACTTCTTTTCACATGAACAACTCTTATTAGGATTCACACACTTATCTTCACCCAATTCAACCCCTCTTACAACCTTAATCATCTTCTTGACTTCTCAAGCCCTCAATCTCACTATGCCTCTATTAGCCCTTTTCTGACATTTTTACATGGTATAGACATGTACCTTGGAATATTAAAAATTTAAGGACATTTACCAACACCCTCTATCACCTTATAGGTTTCCAAAAATTTCCATGCATTAAATCTTCTATTTTCACCTTTTTTATCTCTTTCTTATCTCCAATTAGCCATATTAGGCCTAGGCAACCTTTTCTTGCTACATAGTCTATTGTATCCATACGTAAGGAAATTGTACAATTATAAAACCTTTAAAATATTTTTACCCATGCCATTATCCATTATACTACCAATTTTCATCTTATTTTACTAGTTAACTTTCTTAAAAATCCATTTTTAATCTTTTTACCCTAATCTAAGGTTTCATGCAGTCTATGTATGCCTGAGAGGACTTAATTTTAGTTTTAAAGGATATTAAAATATTTAAAAACTTAAAAATATTTTTTTAGGTATGTCTCACTTATACCCAACCTTTTGATCCCTAAAATTCTCTTATAATTTCCCAAAACATCTAGGATCAATAGTTATGCAACTTACTTTTGAACACAATCTGCCTTGGTTCAACTTACAATAAGGTTTAAATACATTTGAAACTTACCAATGGTTTTGAGGCAATCATACAGTAGTTATAACTCCTTCTTGACATATTTCTAACTATCTTCATATCTATCTCAAGCCAAAAACTCATTACAATACAAGAAACTACCTATCTAATAACTTAGTAACTACCTTCAAAATGGATATTACATTCAAATTATTGGTTTTTGGCATTGTCCTCATTAAAAGTACATAACACACCTTATTAAACCTCTCTATACTTCATTTAGGACCCTTACACCACTTTCTAACATGACTTTCTTTGAAAACTACCTCAAAACATTCCTAACACACTAACACAATTTTAAATTTTCAAATTTGTGTTTTGGTAAGAAACTCTCCCAAGCCAAGAACACCCAATTTAAGTCACTAGTGACTCATCAAAAGACTCAATCCCCTTCCAATGGGTGATAAAATACTAATCACACTGACTTATGACTAACTTTACATTACTTGCATGATGCCACTATGTTGGGTTAATATTTTGTCGACCAGCTAACTGGCGTTCAAAATAGTTCCTATCAATATAGCATAGGGAGATTGGTCATCCAGATGTGTAGGTTTACTTCATCACAAGGGGACAAATCTCTCCTCTCATCAAGGGGAGGTTCCCTATTAAATATGTGGAGGATATATACTATATAAATAAGTTGAAAGTAAGACACAGGGGTGGGATAAACCATCCATCTCTCTTCTTTCAGAGATGATGCTAACAAACAGAGGAGAATATCTTGGTGGAAACACTAAAGGCACTTCTCTTCTTCTAGAAGTGTTCTTGCAGTAAATAGCAGGAGTTCTTTCAGGTAAGATAAGAAACCAATAATAAAAGGGCACAGTAATAGTAGGATGAAACAGAACGCAAAGTTTCCACCTCAACTACCCAAAGCATGAGATACGAAGAATAATGGGGGCACAAAGTCATCCCAAGGTCCTTTAAAAAGAAATGGAAAAGAAAAACATAAACTAAAGACAACTATGATAGTGTAAAGTCTGAAAGTAGTTGGCTTTAGGACACCTTCCTTATCACCTCACTAGTTCTACTTGTTAAATCAAATAAACAAGAAGGCTTTCAAAAGACAGACATATGAGCAATCTCCTAAAGTAGCACAAGCTATAAAAACACAAACTCTGCAAGTAACTTACTTTCTCATTCAATCAAAGAAATATGAACTACAATTTGAGCTCAAAGTCTCAGTAATGCCTTTCAATTTGGGTAGAGTTTCACTTCTAGTAAGGGGAAAATCTCCCTTGTAACAAATGAGAGATTACAATATATAGCGCTCCAAGAAAGACTTAGGCGCTTGTTTTCATGAAAAAGGCCCATGGTGTAGTCAATGTCTTCAATGCACTTTCAGTTTTGTCTAGAGGGACCATGCTGGGAACAACGCATTGCCTCAACTATGGCATGTCCATTCATCTAATGTCTCTTCCTTGGTATGGATTATTTGGTCCTTTCTCTGATGTCTACACAGCTATCCAATTCACCATTACTACATGGAAGAAAAATAGGCTTGCATCCTTGATTTGGTGCGCTCAAAAGTCTACTTGATCCATTGTTTCACCTACTAGAAATAACTCTTTTGAATACATTTATGGTCCTTTGGTCTCACTCCTCTCTTCACTGCTTGAGCACTTCTTTTCTCTCTGGTTAAACCATCGCTTTAATTGAACTTGCCTTTGGAATCATCCATGTTGCTTCCTTTTCCTTTATAGCCCTTCTTGTCTAAGTCTTTGGGGGGTCCTTTCTGCATCTTTGACAAGTGGCAAGTTTTGTTATTATGAAACTCATTGGAAACTTATGGAAAATGGGATCCATGACATATCTTGCCCAAGCAACTTCAAAAGGGGAATGCAGACGCAAACACTTGTCACATTGTGCTGAGTCATAATAGGACACGTGACGTATTCTACTTAACTTATAGAAGCTTTAGAAACCTTTTGAGAGTCCTGTGGAAGATGACACATGGCATCTTCTGCTCTACTTTATAATGGACATGTGGTAGCTTCTGCTGCACTTTGTTTTTTCCATCGAGCGCTTTTCCATGGGATTTTCTCTTTAGTCAGGGTTTTCCTTTGTTTTCTTTGGGCTCTCTTCCTAAGCGAATTCCTTTGAACAATTACTCCGAAGGACTCTACTTTGCCTTTTGCCTTGTTCATTTTTTTGAAGGAGTTCACTTTGTCTATTTTTGCTCGCTACCCTCCACAAGGGTTCTTGGCCTTGGTTCACCGCCCTCTGCAAGGGCACTTGTTCCTTTGGCTTTGGGGCAGCCCCTTGAACCTACTGATTGAACCAACTTTGGTTCAATGGTTCAATGGTTCAATCAGTTCATTCTTCATTATTTATCTAAGTCTTTTTGATCTTTTACACTAAGCACATTGAACCAATTGGTCGTTGAACCCATTGAACTGATTGAAAGTTGAACCCATTAAACCGATGAACCAAAATGGTTCAAGGTTCAACGGTTCAAGATTTTGAGACTCGTTAAGTGCTCGAGGCCGTGGATCCTTTAAATAGTTGAAATTTGAACCTTTGACATATGCACATAGCCCTTGTTGAAGATGTTGAACCTTTGAACCTGCTAATCCCTTTGCTGAAAAAGCTTTGAAAAAATGAGGAATTTGAAAGCCCCCAAATAAATTTTGAGAAGGGGAAGAGAGGAATTTTGGCCCTACAGGTCTAAGAATAGCTCATATGTTGTTCCAAAATGACTGACACTTTTGGGGACCAACAGCTGGCTCCAATTGGGGAACTTCCATCAAATGAAAACTTGGAACAGCTGAGGGGAGTAGAAACTAGAATCTCTAGTGCTTTGAAGTGTGCCATTGGGCTACGAAGTCATGCTACCAAAAAAGAAAGGCAACAAAAAAGAAGATGAAAAGAACAAAATAGATCTAAAGACTATACAAATATACATATGTATAAATGAACTTATCTGATGCCTCAAGATTTGAAGTGTTTTAGATGCTACCCACTATGAGATAGTGAAAATGGCGTGCCATCCTGATAAACTATCAGGAAACCATTTTGTCCCCAGAAATGGTGACGGATGAATGGAACTCTCCACCAGGAAACCAATTTTTGTGTCTTCCTCTTGGCTCTTTCTTCTTCTTTCCCCATGACAGGACATGGTCTTCAATTTGAAAACCATAATTCCTTGCTCTCTTGGCAAAGAGTTCCTTTTGTTGACTTTGGAGTACAGCAGTATGGTCCACAACAATAGCTTGATGTTCTATTGGTTCAGTCCAGCACATGCTTTGATTGTTAGCATCAAACTCCTAACAAACCATCAGCTTCGCATCTCCTTTGGTGTGAAGGAGTTTAACCTCTTCACCCTGAGTAGTCTTCAATCAGAGCAATAGAGATCTACATTTAGATATGGAATAATTGTTGCCATCAGATTCCAAGATCCAAGCATCATTAGAAGCTGATCTTCTATCAGGTTTCTCTTTAGTAGAGATGGAAGATCCTTCTTGATTTTTAATGCACCCTACCAATTTTTTTGATGCCTTATTTGGTTCAAATCCTGGATTTCCAGCCATAGGACTTTGATCCCCTTAGACATGAGCATCCTTTGTGGTCAAGGAGTAATTACCCCTGCCTGAAGACTCAAATAGAATTTGAGCAGTAGGGGCTGATATTTGGGTGACCACAATCTTTGCCTGAGACAAGTCCACACCTAGCTCTTCACCAATGTTTAACTACTCAGGATTGGCTTGCAGGGATCCACACTCAGTGATTTGAATTTTGGATTTCTTGACATGATCAACTATGTCAAATGACTGAGATGGACTTAGAAGAGAGGATGGGAGTTCATCCTTTTGGTTTTTGGGAAGGGGAGAACTAGTCTGCGAATTTGAAGTAGAAGGTGTAGAGATGTTTGATGTACTTACTTCTTTGGTAATCACTGGGTCCTTTGACTAGAAAGGGAGAGGGGTTCTCTGCTTAGAAATTGAAATCACTTGTTAGAGTCGCTCCTCTATCTTTTCTTTGTCAGCCTATTGGGCTGATTGATTCTCAGACTGGGTGAATACTATGTTTGATCTTTTGACTGCTTCACCTTCACTCTTGGGTTCATCTTGGTAATTTAGGAAACCAATGTGGGAGTCACCAGTTGATTCTTCATGATCCTCCCTGAAGAGATCAGTGCAATTTTCTTGCTTAGACTCAGGTTGGAAACAGGAAACATGTTCTGTTTCCAAATATCTAATTGCTGAGTTGGTTGGAGGTGCTTCAAGGGCAAGGTTCCTCTATGGGGGAGGAAGACAATTTGGTTGCCCTTGACTTTTGGCATCATTGCCTTGATATGGATGATTAGGGAATGTCCTCCTTGGTGCTTCAAAAGACATACCTTGTGCCATTTGCCTTTTCAAGGCTAGAAATTCATTTGCTAGCTTTTCTACCATTAAATCAGTGGTGATTATGGGCAAGTATTCTGAAGATGAAGAGGGTTTAGCTCTATTAGGATCTCTCCTTATCTTTCCTACCAAGATAAGGTCATCTTCTAGCTTAGTAGCCAAGTATTGAGCAGCCTCAAAGTCTATGTGTCTAGCTCGTCTCAACAGAAAACTCACTTCAGGTAGCTGTGAGTTGATGAAGAAACACATGAGATTCTGAGGTGTCAGCTGGGCAATCATGGGAATCTTGTGCCTCAGTTTGTTAAACCTAGAAATGAAGCCCCTCATAGGTTCATAGGGCTCCTTCTTCATTTGTGTGATCTAGGCCAACAAGGCATGCACATCTTCTGCAGGTTTGAACCTTACTTCAAACTTAGCTTTGATAGTGTCCCAGCCAGTCACTGATCCAATTTGTAGATGGTAAAACCAGTCTGCAGTAGCACTTTGTAATGTCTCGATGAAAAGCCTAACTGCCATGTCTTCAAATTCCACCCCTATCACACCATAGGCTATGGTGAAGGCTGTAATGTGTTCATTAGGGTGGACTCTTCCATCACCAAAGAATTTGGGGAAATTCTTCCTTGAACTGAGTGGTAGCTCATGCAGGGGTGGAGTTAGATTAAGTGGGCCAAATGAGTTACCCCAAGGGCCTCAAACTGCCATGATCAGATTATGAACAATAGGGATAATACATCTGAGTAGATTTTCTAGATTATATGACAAAAATGAAAAATAAACTGGCCCTGCTTTAGCTTAAAGCTTGAGACTTCAAACTGCACTTTCTTTCCCAGTAGCTCTGGTTTTGTAGACCAGATAATATAATGGAGATGGATGAAAATAGAGATGGATGAAAATGGTAAGGCTATAAATGGATAATGGGTAAGACCCAAATGGGAGTCGCTAGACTCTACAATGGATAAGGGAAGGAACTACTTCAATCTAAAATTTGAAGCTTCAAACTGCATGTTCATCCCCAGCAAAGTCACCAAAAACTGTTGGGTAAATATTTTGTCGACTAGCTAACTGGCATTCAAAATAGTTCCTATCACCACAACATAGAGAGATTAGTCATCCAAATGTGTAGGTTTACTGCATCTCAAGGGGACAAATCTCTCCTCTCATCAAGGGGAGGTTCCCTATTAAATATGCGGAGGCTATATACTATATAAATAAGCTAAAAGTAAGACACAGGGGTGGGATAAACCATCTATCTCTCTTCTTTCAGAGATGATGCTAAAAAACAAAGGATAAAATCTTGGTGGAAACACTAAGGCACTTCTCTTCTTTCAGAAGTGTTCTTGCAGGAAACAGTAGGAGTTCTTTCAGGTAAGATAAGAAACTAGTAACAAAAGGGCACAGTAACAATAGGATAAAATAGAACGCAAAGTTTCCACCTCAACTGCTCAAAGAGTGAGATATGAAGAACAATGAGGGAACAAAGTCATCTCAAGGTCCTTTACATAGAAATGGAAAAGAAAAACATACACTGAAGACAACTATGACAGCATAAAGTTTGAAAGTAGTTGGCTTCAGGACACCTTCCTTATTGCCTCCACTAGTTCTGCTTGTTAAATCAAATAAACAAGAATGCTTTTAGAAGATAGACATACAAACAATCTCCTAAAGTAGCACAAGCTATAACAGCACAAATTCAGCAAGTAACTTGCTTTCTCATTCAATCAAAGAAATATGAACTACAAATTGAGCTCAAAGTCTCAGTAATGCCTTTCAATTTGGGTAGAGTTTCGCTTCTAATAAGGGGAAGATCTCCCTTGTAACAAATGATAGATTATAATATATATAGCACTCCAAGAAAGACTTGGGCACTTGTTTTCATGAAAAAGTCCCATGCTATAGTCAACATCTTCAATGCACCTTTAATTCTATCTAGAGGGACCATGCTGGGAACAGCGCATTGCCTCAACTATGGCGTGTCCATTCATCTAATGTCTCTTCCTTGGTATGGACTATCTGGTCCTTTCTTTAATTTTTGCATAGCTATCCAATTTGCCATTACTTCATAGAAGAAAAATGGGCTTGTATCCTTGATTTGGTGCACTCAAAAGTCTACTTGATCCACTGTTTCACCTACTAAAAATAACTCTTTTGAAGATATTTCTGGTCGTTTGGTCTCGCTCCTCTCTTCACTACTTAAGCACTTCTTTGCTCTTTGGTTGAACCATCACTTTAATTGAACTTGCATTTGGAATCATCCATGTTGCTTCCTTGTCCTTTATAGCCCTTCTTTTCTAAGTCTTTGGGGGGTCCTTTCTGTGTCTTTGACAAGTGGCAAGTTTTGTTATTATGAAACTCATTGGAAACTTATGAAAAATGGGATCCATGACACGTCTTGCCTGAGCAACTTTAAAAGGGGAATGTGGATGCAAACACTTTTCACATTTCACTAAGTCATAACAAGACACGTGACGTATTTCACTTAACTTATAGAAGCTTCGTAAACCTTTTGAGAGTCTTACAGAAGATGACACATGGTGGATTTTGTTCTGCTTTATAATGGACACGTGGCAGCTTCTGTTGCACTTTGTCTTTTTCCATTGGGAACTTTTTCGTAGGCTTTTCTCTTCAGTCAGGCTTTTCCTTTACTTTCTTTAGGTTCATTTTTCTGAAGTTCACTTTGTCTATTTTTGCTCATTGCCCTTTGCAAGGATTCTTGGCCTTCGTTCACCACCCTCCGCAAGGGTACTTGTTCCTTTGGCTTTGGGGTAGCCCCTTGAACCTACCGATTGAACCAACTTTGGTTCAACGGTTCAATGGTTCAATCAGTTCATTCTTCATTATTTGGCTAAGTCTTTTTGATCTTTTGCACCAAGCGTGTTAAACCAATTGGTCATTGAACCCATTTAATTGATTGAACATTAAACCCATTAAACTGATGAACCAAAATAGTTCAAGGTTCAACGGTTCAACGGTTCAAGCTTTTGAGACTCATTAAGTGCTCAAGGCCGTAGATCCTTTAAATGGTTGAACTTTGAACCTTTGACATATGCACATAGCCCTTGTTGAAGATGTTGAACCTTTGAACCTACTAATCCCTTTGCTGAAAAATCTTTGAAAAAATGAGGAATTTGAAAGCCCTCGAATAAATTTTGAGAAGGGGAAGAGAGGAATTTTGGCCCTACAGGTCTAAGAATAGCTCATATGTTGTTCCAAAAATGACTGACACTTTTGCAGACCAACAGCTGGCTCTAATTGGGGAACTTCCTTCAGATGAAAAATTGGAACAGCTGAGGGGAGTAGAAACCAAAATCTCTGGTGCCTTGAAGTGTGCCGTTGGGCAATGGAGTCATGCTACCCAAAAAGAAAGGCAACAAAAAAGAAGATGAAAGGCACAAAATAGATCTAAAGACTATATAAATATACATATGTACAAATAAACTTATCTGATGCCTCAAGATTTGAAGTGCTTTAAATGTTACCCACTGTGAGACAGTGAAAATGGTGTGCCATCCTGATAAACTAGTAGGAAAACATTTTGTCCCCAGAAACAGTGATGGGTGAATGGAACTCTCCACCAGGAAACCAATTTTTTGCATCTTCCTCTTGGCTCTTTCTTCTTCTTGCCCCATGGTAGGATGTGGTCTTCAATTTGAAAACCATAACTCCTTGTTCTCTTGGTGAAGAGTTCCTTTTGCTAACTTTGGAGTACAGTAGTATGGTCCACCACCATAGCTTGTTATTCTACTAGTTCAGTCCAGCACATGCTTTGATTGTCAGCATCAAACTCTTGACAAACCATTAGTTCAGTGTCTCCTTTGGTGTGAAAGAGTTTGACCTCTTCACCTTGAGCAATCTTCAATATGAGAAATAGAGATCTGCATCCAGCTGTGGAAGAATTTCCACCATCCGATTCCAAGATCCAACCATCATCAAAAGTTGATCTTCCATTAGGTTTCTCTTCATTGGAGATGGAAGATCCTTCTTGATTTGTAATGCACCCTACCAATTTTTTTGATGCCTTGTTTGGATCAAATCTTGGATTGCCAGCCATGGGACTTTGATCTGTTAAGACATGAGCATCCTCTGTGGTTAAGGAGTAATTACCCCTGCCTGAAGGATCAAATAGAATTTGAGCACCAGGGGCTGGCATTTGGGTGACCACAATCTTTGCCTTAGACAGGTCCACACCTAGCTCTTCACCAATGATTAATTGCTTAGGATTGGCTTGCAGGGATGCAAACTTAGTGATTTGAATATTGGATTTCTTGACATGATCAACTATGTCAAATGATTGAGATGGACTTGGAAGAGAGTATGGGAGTTCATCCTTTTGGTTTTTGGGAAGGGGAGGACTAGTTTGCAAATTTGAAGTAGAAGGTGCAAAGATGTTTGATTTACTTCTTTCGCAATCACCGGGTCCTTCGACAAGAAAGGGAGAGGGGTTCTCTGCTCAGTAATTGAAATAACTAGTTGGGGTCACTCCTTTATCTTTTCTTTATCGGCCTGTTGGGCTGACTGATTCTCGGACTGGGTGAATATTATGTTTGATCCTTTGACTACTTCACCTTCACTCATGGGTTCATCCTGGTAATTTAGGAAACCAATGTGGGAGTCACCAGTTGATTCTTCTTGATCCTCCCTAAAGAGATCAGTGCCATTTTCTTGCTCAGACTCAGGTTGGAAATAAGAAACATGTTCTGTTTCCAAATATCCAACTATTGAGTTGGTTGGAGGTGCTTCAAGGGCAAGGTTCCTCTATGGGGGAGGAAGACAATTTGGTTGCCCTTGACTTCTGGTAACATTGCCTTGATATGACTGATTAGGGAATGTCCTCCTTGGTACATTTCTATACAAAGGAGTAGAAGACATACCTTGTGCCATTTGCCTTTTCAAGGCTAGTAATTCATTTGCCAGCTTTTGTAGCATTGGATCAATGGTGACTATGGGTGAGTATTCCAAAGATGAAGAGGGTTAGCTCTATTAGGATCTCTCCTTATCTTTCCTACCAATATAAGGTCATCTTATAGCTTAGTAGCCAAGTCTTGAGCAGCCTCAAGGTCTATGTGTCTAGCCCATCTCAACAAAAAACTCACTTCAGGCAGTTGTGAGTTGATGAAGAAACACATGAGATTCTGAGGTGTCAGTTGGGCGATCATGGGAATCCTGTGCCTCAGCTTGTTGAACCTGGCAATGAAGTCCCTCATAGGTTCATGGGGCTCCTTCATCATCTGTGTGAGTTGGGCCAATAAGGCATGCACATATTCTACAAGTTTTAACCTTGCTTCAAACTTGGCTTTGATAGTGTCCCAACCAGTCACTGATACAGTTTGCAGATGGTAAAATTAGTCTACAGCAGCACCTTGTAATGTCTCCATGAAAAGCCTGACTGCCACATCTTCAAATTTCACCCTATCACACCACAGGCTATGGTGAAGGTTGCAATGTGTTCATCAAGGTAGACTCTTCCATCACCAAAGAATTTGGGTAAATTCTTCCTTGAATTGAGTGGTAGCTCATGCAGGGGTGGAGTTAGATTAAGTGGGCCAAATGAGTTACCCCAAGGGCCTCAAACTGCCATGATCAAATTATGAACAATAGGGATAACACATCTGAGCAGAGTTTCCAGATTATAGTAAAAAAATGGAAAAGAAACTATCCCTACTTCAGCTTAAAGCTTGAGGCTTCAAACTGCACTTTCTTTCCCAGTAGCTCTAGTTTTGCAGACCAGATAATATAATGGAGATGGATGAAAATAGAGATGGATAAAAATGGTAAGGCTATAAATGGATAATGGGTAAGACCCAAATTAGAGTCACTAGACTCTATAATGGATAAGGGAAGGAATTGCTTCAATCTAAAATTTGAGGCTTCAGACTACACATTCATCCCCATTGGAGTCACAAAAAATTGTTGGGTGAATATTTTGTTGACCAACTAACTGGCATTCAAAATAGTTCCTATCACTACAACATAGGGAGATTGGTCATCCAGATGTGTAGGTTTACTGCATCACAAGGGGAAAAATCTCTTGTCTCATCAAGGGGAGGTTCCCTATTAAATATGCAGAGGCTATATACTATATAAATAAGCTAAAAGTAAGACACAGGGGTGGGATAAACCATCCATCTCTCTTATTTCAAAGATGATGCTAACAAATAGAGGAGAAAATCTTGGTGGAAACACTGAAGGCACTTCTCTTCTTTCATAAGTGTTCTTGCAGTAAATAGCAAGATTTCTTTTAGGTAAGATAAGAAACCAGTAACAAAAGGGCACAGTAACAACAAGATGAAACAGAATGCAAAGTTTCCACCTCAACTACCCAAAGAGTGAGATATGAAGAACAGTGGGGGTACAAAGTCATCCCAAGGTCCTTTACATAGAAATAAAAAATAAAAACACACACTGAAGACAACTATGATAGTGCAAAGTTTGAAAGTAGTTGGCTTCAGGACACCTTCCTTATCGCCTCCACTAGTTTTACTTGTTAAATCAAATAAACAAGAAGGCTTTTAGAAGACAGACATATGAACAATCTCTTAAAGTAGCACAATTTATAATAGCACAAAGTCTGCAAGAAACTTGCTTTCTCATTCAATCAAAGAAATATGAACTATAATCTGAGCTCAAAGTCTCAGTAATGCCTTTCAATTTGGGCAGAGTTTCACTTCTGGTAAGGGGAAGATCTCCCTTGTAATAAATGAGAGACTATAATAGATATATATATATATATATATATATATATCACTCTAATAAAGACTTGGGCACTTGTTTTCATGAAAAAGTCCCATGTTGTAGTCAATGTCTTCAATGCGCCTTCAGTTCTGTCTGGAGGGACCATGCTGGGAACAGTGCATTGCCTCAACTATGGTGTGTCCATTCATCTAATGTCTCTTCCTCAGTATGGACTGGCTAGTCCTTTCTTTGATGTCTATGTAGCTATTTAATTTTCCATTACTTCATGGAAGAAAAATGGGCTTGTGTCCTTGATTTGGTGCTCTCAGAAGTCTACTTGATCCACTATTTCACCTACTAGAAATGACTCTTTTGAAGATATTTTTGGTCCTTTGGTCTCGCTCCTCTCTTCACTTCTTAAGCACTTCTTTGCTCTCTGGTTGAACCATCACTTTAATTGAACTTGCCTTTGGAATCATCCATGTTGCTTCTTTGTCCTTTATATCCCTTCTTGTCTAAGTCTTTGGGGGATCCTTTCTGCATCTTTGACAAGTGGCAAGTTCCGCTATTATGAAACTCATTGGAAACTTACGAAAAATGGGATCCATGACAAGTCTTGCCCGAGCAACTTCAAAAGGGGAACGCGGATGCAAACACTTGTCACGTTCTGCTGAGTCATAACAGGACACGTGACGTATTATGCTTAACTTTAGAAGCTTTTAAAACCTTTTGAGAGTCCTGTAGAAGATGACACATGGTGGCTTCCACTCTGCTTTATAATGGACACATGGTGGCTTCCGCTGCACTTTGTCTTTTTCCATCGGTTCATTCTTCGTTATTTGGCTAAGTCTTTTTGATATTTTGCACCAAGCATGTTGAACCAATTGGTCATTGAACCTGTTGAACTGATTGAACATTGAACCCGTTGAACCGATGAACCAAAATGGTTCAAGGTTTAATGGTTCAAACTTTTGAGACTCGTTAAGTGCTCAGGGCCACAAATCCTTTAAACGGTTGAACTTTGAACCTTTGACATATGCGCATAGCCCTTGTTGAAGACATTAAACCTTTGAACCTGCTAATCCCTTTGCTGAAAAAGATTTGAAAAAGTGAGGAATTTGAAAGCCCCAGAATAAATTTTGAGAAGGGGAAGTGAGGAATTTTGGCCCTACAGGTCCAAGAATAGCTCATATGTTGTTCCAAAAATGACTGACACTTTTGGGGACCAACACCCTACATCACTAAGTTAGGTTAAAAAGAAAAACACAAAATTATGTGAAGTTACCCTTTAAAATAGGATATTAAACATACAATAGGATGTAACACAAAATATTGAAGCATCTCTAAAGAGTGTAGCTCCGAAAAAAATTCACATGTTAGAATTGATGGCTATTGACAAATGATGTGTCTACCTAGGTCAAATTCTTAGCAAATGACTAGTTTGTCTACGAGAATAGAATTTTGCATAGGTGGAATACATTTGACACTATCATATTCCAAGTTCATATTTCTAAAAAAATTCAATGTGTGATTATTCTAGCTCATTTACTCTTCTTCACATTGCATTTATCATTATTATGCTACACTTGAGCTATGTTTTTTAATTTAGCGCTAGAGTAGATATGGTTTTTGTGTTTTAATTCCATACATGTTATATCTATTTATTAGTTTAATAATTTATTAGTTTTTTGTATAAAATAAGAAATTAAGGTCTAAAAAACCCTTATATTTATCTTTATTTCTTTAATTTTAAAAATTAACTAGGTGTAATTTAGTATTTGCATCTTCTTTTAACCTCATTAAATGTGCATGGGTATTTGTATATATTATAACTTAATTGAGATATATTTATCCATGTGGCACCCATTTTAATAAATTGATATTAATCATCCTTAAAATGTCACATTATCACATATCCAAATATGAATTGTTCTATAACATTGCCCCAAAAATTAAGAGACATAACAACCCATATTAATCTTCCTTAATTTTACATGTGCTTATTAGAGATAACCTTATTAAGTACACTTGTATCAAGTATTATTTTTAATGATATAATTAGAGGAAAGGATTATAGATAGTATTTCTAAATTATATATCACCTTAGTCATGTACACTTGGCAAACTCAGACCTTGGCTATTCCTCTCAGTTATAGACCTTTTTCCCAACTTTAGAAGCCTTGCATTTGCTCTCTTTGGTGCCCCTTGGCCTATATCTTTGTTTGACCAGTCCTATATTGATGACCCAGGCCTTATGTCTTTCCTAGAATGCTTAAAACATGTTTATCTTATGCCTCCATAAGTTCTGAATGTGTACCTATTTTCTCACTCCCTAGACACTTGCATCCAAGATAGACACCTACGTTGATGCAAGTGTCCTACTCTAACACAAGTCTCTAGTACCATAAAGTCATCCAATTTTCAAATGAAATGTATCTTAATGGTTGCCTTGAGTGTTTTAATGTGATTTATTTATCTAAAGGATCGGTATGAATACAAGATCAATCTCATTCATTCCTCACCTACACCTAGCATAAACCAAGGCAACTTATCAAAAGCATTTGATAAATAAAAGTTTTCCTATTTTCTCTTATTCTCATACAATCATAAGAACAACACAGAAATAGTTCTGAAGTATTGAAGGATTAGCCAAAGAGCCTAATTTTCTAAGTTATGAGTTATATCATTATTGTACTTATTTTCTACATATTACATGATTCACACACAATCCAACACATAGGGGATAACTACATAAATTTGAGGCCCTCTTTAGAGTATTGGATATGTAGGCAATGTTCATTGATAAAGGTTTCTTTGGGGTAACATAACACCATCTTCCCACAAACCCATGTTTACCATAGCCACTATGAGGAGGAAGCACTAGGTTTTTTCTATTTGACAAGGAGTGATATTCCATGACCCAGATATGAATGCACCTGAGTGAAGGTGATGAAAGACCTAGAAAAATATATGTGTTTGCATCATGTTCCATTAGGTATTCCATATAAAACACCTACATCCAACCCAAACATTAGCATCGACATAATTGCCCAAGGTTGATACAAGTGTCTAAGGCTACAAAGTCACTAAATCTATAATTTGGAAACTATTCCAAAATATTCTCCTTGTCTACTTCCTTCATGATCCATAGCTAGATCTATATTAGCATCAGAATCAGCTAGGTACCTTATTTGTATTATCATTATAATTTACAACATAGATATAATTTTCATTTTTAGCATATCTTAGTATAATAAATTTAATATATGTTCTACATGAGTTTTTTAATTAATTAGCCTATTATAGATCTATTTATCACCCTTGTGATTATTCATTTCTATATTTTTAACCCTATATACCCCCAATCTAGATTTTTAAGGTTAAACATTTGGTGAACCCGATCTATGAGTATAATTGTTTCATAAGCATTCTCTTTTAGATGTTTATCTCCTAATTTATCCTAATTGTTGTGTTATTTATCTCTCTCATCATGGATTATATCAATTAATTTGATGACTATGATTATGAAACTCTCCAACTCTCCCTCAAGGAAGGAATTAAAATTCATTACGCTTGCATTCCTCCAAGTGTTAAATCATATAATATAAAATTTTTGAATGGTGGTAGTTGTTATCCATATAATTAGGTACATTCTCACACCATCTCAAAAAATATGTTGGTATACCTTAAAGAAGATCAAAATCCTTTGCCTTTACCTTCTACACAAAAATTGGTTTCGCATGAAAAAAGTGTTCCTTCATTTAATTGTGACATTTTTGTCAAATTCATAAGGATATCATGGAGGATTTCAAAATTATTTATAAATGGGATGTTCCTTTAGGCTCATTGATCAAAACTCCTATTCCAACATTTCCAAATAATATCCCCCTTGTCAAAAGTGATGACTTTTTCCTACCTTCATTTGATATTGAAATTTTTTGAAAGGTTAACCAGGAGATCATGGAATCTTTATCAAGTCACATTAAGTCATCAAGAATAATAAATCATTAAAAACATAAAGTGCAAAGGGATCCTCATGTTCTAAATATGTAATTATTACTAATATCATCCAATGCATTTAAATCAAAGGATATTTACCTTCTAAAGAATTCATTGACACCAAAAGTTATTATTATACCAAAAAAGGTGCATTTACCAAAGGTTACTCAAGCTCCAATTGTTATATCATTACCAAAAGTAAATTAACAAAAAATTTCCAATGATCCAATTTATTCAAATGATACACCAAATGTACCAAAATTAAAATATTCAATACCATTACCAAAATATCATAAATTTAGTAATCATGAGCTTGCACTTGTTATCCATGAGGATGATGATACTCATATGCCTAGATTCAAAAAAGGTGGTGGGTTGGAACCAATGATAACACCTATGAAAAATACCATCATTCCCATATAATATCTTATTTCTATGATGACCACTATTGGTGATCTTCAAAAAATAGGTTTCTATACTTCAAATGCAAATGGCTTTTTATAATATTAATACAATGTGACTTCATTCAACAATCAATCTCTTACATAATGTATACTTGAATATCCTTACCCAAAATATTTTTAACTACCATATTTATCACTCTTGTTGAGTCATAAATACCCATTCGACCATGTGAATAAATATGTACATTATTTTGGTCAATGGGAAAAAACATAGAAAACTATTGCTAAAATTATTCCAAATGAGAATTTTTGATGAAGCTCAAATTTGGTTCTATAACTTACCCAAAGGTTTCTTAACCACATTTTTATAATTGGAAGATTATTTATTTATGTATTTCAATATCCATAAGGTGAAAAAACTAATATTAAAATGTTTGCATAATTTCAAGCAACGTGATGATGAATCTCTTAAAGATTATACTACTTGATTCAAAAGTACATCATATGAGCTAGAATTTAGACCCTCAGACTTTGAATTATAATTTATTTTTAGTATATGGATTCTTCCCCCATTAAAGTAAAGGACATTTCATAAACAATATGATTCATTTACCCATTTATATAATGATGTGCATAGATATGTGTCAATCATATTTAATCATCCAAAGGAACTTAACATACCTCCCTCCAGATACAAAATTTTTATCCTTCACACAAAGTAAGGAGATAAATTAACTAAGGAGCATTATGAATAAAAATTTGTTGTTCATAATCTTTATATGACCAGTTTACAAATGGTACCTAACATGGGGCCAATCCAAGGTCCACATCCAATGCAATAATCCCAAGGGGAATAATACAAAAAGCATTCATGTCACCAGTATTTAATAATTACTTTATTCATGAGCTATGTTTAATTTTGGCATAACCACATTGATACTAAAATTTTATAAAACTATTGTAGTAAAAGGTGCTTTTCAAAACTTAGGTACCATGCCAAAGATCTACATGATAAAGGGAAATAAAAAGATTAATTGGGTTTCTCTATTATTATTATTAATTTTGGGCTCTGTGTCATCCTTAAAAAAGTATGGGTCTTACCCCATATTCTATTACATAATTTATATTGGGAATATTTTGGTTATATCAAATGGAAACTAAAATTGATCCAAATCAGCAAGGTATTTCTTTTTCTCATGAAGGCAAATTATTACATATTCCAAATGATAGCATTGGTTATTCTACTACACATGTAAAACATGAGGACATAAATATGTTATGTACCATTTAAATTTATGTAACCATGATGTAAACAATGTCAAAGATCCAACTTAAGGTTGCAAAGCTTCACATATTCCAAAAATATGAAAAAAATAGAATATTCAAAAATTCAAAAATACTTTTGGCATATACATATTCTATTGGCTCCTTGGAATTTATGTGTTATTTCATGTTGATGGATAGCATATTAGTTACCTCTACATACACATGTTTCACACTTCTAATTGAGTGGGATACATGCATACATAGACACAAGATTTATGAATTTATGGATGTTTGGATTTCCCTCTTCTCACATCACTAGGAAATTGGGAGCATTTACATCTATGATCATGACACTTTTAGGTTACATCATTCTATGGTCTCTTTACATTATCATGTTTTGAGATCATATACGTAATTACACATACTTTATCCATACTTATATCTTTTACAATGTATTAGATATGATATATACTTAACATTTTTTACTAACACATTTAATCCATGTGCTATTATGATATGTTTATGCTAGTTTATTTGATTTCATTTATTCACTTCCTTGAGTGTTTTTCTTTTATATTGCCTTATTTGTAGATATTTTGAATATGTTCCATTAATTGTAACCCTCATACCTTTGTTTGCTTCTTTTACATTTAAATATGTCATTATTTGTTGTATGGACATTTGAATATGTCATTCTTAGTTTTGTGTAAATTTGACTAAATCATGTCCATTCGATTGTATGACATTTGAACATGACCCTTTTTTGTGGTGTCCTTAGACCATTTCCTTTTGATTTGATTTTGAGTGCTCTTGTGTGTATACACTTGATTTACTTATTGAGATTGTAAAATTACTATCTAGATGTTTCCATGATATTTATCATGCATCTTAAGACTTGATGTGATCACACTCTATGTTTTTCAATGATAGATTTACCTAGACATGTTATCCTATATGCTACATTGTTCATTCATAATTATATGGTTATCCCATCCCTTTATGATGAGGTAACTATTAGTTTCTATTCTTCCCTCACCTCAAAGGGGTGAATATCAGTGGGGGCATGTCATAGAGGCATGGATTCCACACATTAAATTTTTAGATTCAGTGGATATAATGATATAGAGTCATGGATTTCACATACACATTCATATTTTTTAATATATAGTTATTTAGTATTCAACATACCTAGATTATAGTGGGGGCATGTTTTTTAGACATGTCCTCTATATTGGCACTTTTAACACCTTTTATATTTATACCTTTTATCACTTTTATCCACACTTACACAATTTATGAACTATCCAAAACACACAACTATATGTTTTAGATACACATTTGTGGTAGAATTCTATACATTAGTACCATTGTTATACATAGTTTTAGCATGAGACATATATAATGTGCATATGATATGAAATATGTGCCTAATATTTCAAAATCCAAATCTATTTTAGATTCTAAACACTCTCAGGGATTATCATTATCCATCAGTTCAAACTTTTTACAAATTATATTGACCTAATCTATTGTAGTAGTTGGTTTATCTTAGGGTACGATTGAAATGATTAAATCACTCAATCTTGCATAGTTTTTAGGTCAGACTTGATTATATCATCAAGCCTCACTAGTTTTATAGTGTGAGTTGACTTGGTTCCCTCACACTCGATAGGTTATAAGTATCATTGGGTTGCATGGTTTAGCTAGTCTCAAATGTCATGTGGCAATTCATCTATCCTCCAAGGTTGGGGGCATGTTCCCTCTTATCTCTCTTTATCTCCTTAGATATATGCACTTTTCATATTTATATATTTTTCCTAATCTTAGTTTTATTTATTCATAATGATACATATTTCAAATCAAGTTGTCAATAGGCAAGATGGTTACATCAATATATAGATGTACTCTTAACCTTGTTCTATTAGTTTCAATCATTTCAAATTCTTTTAATTTCAAATTATATGCATTTATTATATATTGTAACATGCTCTTAGTTGTTGGTCAATTACCATAAAAACACTCAAGTTGGACTCAAACAAAGCTAAGGTGTGTTATGCACACCTAGGTACACATTCATTTCCTTTAAAATAATAATTTAATTATTATATTAAATGCAGGTAAATGTAGAAACTATTTATAAATAATGCAGGTAAATGTAGAAAATATTTATAAACCTCATTCTTGTACACTTGGAAAATGCAAACCTTAGTTATTCTTCTCATTTTTATACCTTTTCCCACTTCTACAAATCTTACATCTACTTTTTGATGCCCTTTGGCCTATCTCCTAATCTGATCAATCTTATGTTAATGACCCAAACCTTCTATCTCACCCAAAATTCTTAAAAACTATTTATCTTATGCCTCTACAAGTTTTGAAATTGTACTTATTTTCTTTCTCCTTGGACACTTACATTTAGGATAGACACCTATGTTGATACAAGTGTCCTACTTTGACATAAGTATCTAATGCCTTAAAGTCATCTAATTTGAAAATGAAACATATCCTAATTATTGGCCTAAGTGATTTAATGATATTTATTTCTCCAAATGGATTGGTATAAATACAAGATCAATCCTCATTCATTCCTCACCTACACCTAGCACTGACCAAGGTAACTTATCAAAAGCATTCAATGAAATTGTTGGCCAATTTTGGCTTACATACAAATTTTATACTAGAATGGATGGGATAAATAGATTTTTAGATGGAATGAGTGGTCCAAAGATCGCATATTTCTTACAAAGCTTTTAAAACACTTTAAGCAAGCTTAAAGTGCAATTTGTTGATATTTAGAAAATAGGCTTGGAAACATATCTAGGATTGTAAGGTGAAGAAGACCAACAACTTTTCATGGTGTTTCAAGATTTTAGGGGCATGAACCAAGTTTCACATAGCCTTATAATTCCATTGGAGCCTTTTAAAGAGATAATAGTTTCTTGCACAAGTCTAGAAGAACTAGACTATCACAAGTTCATGCAAAAATGAATAGATTAGCTTGATCATTGATTTACTAAATGAACCTAGGAAATCATTCAAGGCCAAAATACAACATAAACATGATGATTTTAGTGTTAAGATTATTCTTTGAAAATTTCATATCTTAATGTCTTTTCTATCTCAATATATAAAGCTTCAAAGTTGCAAAGTGAAACATGTGTAAGGACATCAAGTTTAAACTTCATGAACTAGCCATTCAAATTCAAATGAATCAAGATCAATGTTAGCATTTGATCAGATCAAATCTAATGGTGAATGGTAATCTAATAGATTTTAGTGGGTCTAGAAGATCTAATATTGTGTATTTAATCATAGATCCTAGATCAATGATGAGCATCAAGTCAAAAGGTCAGTGTATCCCCAAGGTGAAAGTACAACTAATAAGTGGAATAATCATTTTGAAATCATATAATATTTATGACTTGCATTCACTCGTACCAAAGAAAATTAATGATGCATGTTTAAGTGAGAAGAAAAAATATCAATGACATGTGTTTATCGACCTTATCAAGATCGATGGCTAATATTTAAAGTCAAAGATAGTGGGTCAAAGTAGATTAACAACATTCATTCACGAAGAAGATCAATATTTATGGTCAAAATCCAAAATATTCTAAGTGGAGAATAATTTTGACCTAGGTTGAAATAGAAGCAAGTCCTACAAGGATCATCCTACCTCCATTAGAGCTCGATCCAATACCATTAAAAAGACATAGTGATACAGTCAAGATGATCAATGATGAATTTATAACACCATTGAATCTCAATATAAACCTCTAGTTTGAAGATTTATAATATGCAAAGTTCATCTTCTAAGGTCACTATATTATTTTTTAACTATGTTTGTTATTCTTTAAAGAAGACATATGTATATGGTGAGCTTTTAGTTTCCATAAATGCTCAGAGGAAGAATAGGTTTGTTTAAACCCAATGAAAATCAACAAGGATTCTATGTAGTCTATAAGTCTGCATTGATATAAAATATATAGGAAAATAAATAAAGGAAATTGGTTTTCCATCTATAGAAAATACCTATGCTCAAATATTGAAGTAGGGGTAGATATATGGTTATGGAGAAGCATTTCATATTTATATAAAGCTATAGCTCTGAAAAATAGCTGCTAAGAGTAGAATTGGGCATGGCTCTATCATGTACATGGACATAGGGACCTTTCCCTCATAATGAAGCAAGTGGAGATGGTGTAGAGTCCCAAGATGGAGATCTAGTTATCAAATAAAGTAGTTGTATAATTTACTAGATTTTTATGGTGCCTAATGGTTTTCCTTCATAATCAAGATCATGACTCACCACCTTTGGAAATTATTGCCTTCTAGTGTATTTTTCTCAGCCAATGACAATATTTAAGGGCTATTAGGATAAATAAAAAGTTAACTTGTTAATAGATAACTAGTGTTGATTTGAAAAAAAATGTGTCAACTTAATTGATGTTGTTTGTACTCACGCTCCCTCTTATCTCTCATTTTCTCATATATTACCCATTTTTTCCATCTGGTAAGGGATCTCTTAGTTTTTAGTAGAAAAGACTCTCTTTTTTTATAAAATTTTCTCTCTCAATTTTGTAAGAGCAAAGACTCTCATCTGATAAGGGCTAGACCCTATCAAAACTTATATGAAATGCTTCTTGAAGCTAATAATGACTTTCTTTTCCTATATCTTACTTTTTAACTATAATAAGTAAGCTTATGCATGATGGCATTGTGAAGGAGAATCTTTCATGCCCATTGTGTTCGGAATAAGTGATTAAGAAATAACAATAATAATTATGAAATAACATGAAACATGGAATTCATTCCTAAAAATCATAGTAGTAGAGACATATGAAATAAAATTTAGATCTAAGCAAATATGCACATAACATCGATATAACGTGATACACCCAATGTGGGCTACATCCACCAAGAATCTCTCTATAATATTATAAACAAGATTACAAGACAACTCTAAATAAGAAACCTCCCATAGAGATAACTTTCTCCAACCTAAATTCATGCTAGAATTCTCAAGATGCTAAGCTACACCTCAAACCTGATCACACCAACCAAAGAGAGAATATAATTCTCAAAAATGAGATGTATAATGTGTTTCCCCTCACCCCTATTTATACTTTCTAAAATCCCTTTAAAAATGTGCCATACCTTTGAGGTAAGCATGTCCCCACCAAAATGGAAAAAAATAAGGGAGGTTACAACCAAATGGGATAAAGATAATCCACTGATTCTCTCAACCACCTTAAATCATTCCCACTTCTCCATAAAGCATGCCAAAAATGTGGGAAGTGGTTGACACACTCACAAATATGCCCCACCATTTATGAAAGTAAAAATTACATGTTAAAAATGCCCTGTTAATTTTATTTTAACCTTAGGGGTGTTGAAACAGGCTCCACATTCAACAATCTCCCATTTGTAGTTTGTTTCTCCTTGAATAAAATTTAACACTCCTCCATGATCTTCATGAAGACCAACCAAAGTTGAACATATCCTCAACTTCTCCAATGTGACTACCTTGGTCATCACATCCATAGGATCTAAGCTTGTATGTATCTTCTCTAGCTTCACCATGTTATCCTCTAAAGCTCTCCTAATGAAATAATAACACAATTATATGTGCTTTGTCCTCAAGTGGAAAGTGGAGTTCTTGGATAAATGTATAACACTATGACTATCACTATATAATCCCCCAACTTCTTGATTATGCCCCAACTCATTAAGTAACTATTATAGCCAAATCATCTCCCTATTAGCCTCTATAAAAGCAACATACTCAGCCTCTATGGTTGATAAAGCCACAACCTTTTATATCCAATAAATCCAACTAACCACTATATCCCCATTAGTAAAAACATAACCTATCATACTCCTCCTATCAACATCCCCAGCCAAATTTGAGTTAACATAACCATGAAAATTGGTGTCTGATCCACTAAAACACAATGTTGTACCCATGGTTTCTCTCAAATATCAAAGAATCCACTTCACTACTTGCCAGTGCTCATAACCTGGATTAGTCATGTACCTACTTACTACTCTCACTACATGGGCAATATATGGCCTAGGAAAAAACATAACATATATTAGGCTACCAACCACTGATGAGTAAGGTACCTTGGACATCTTTAGTTTCTCTTCTATCTTGGGACATTACTCCTTTGATAATCTATAATGGCCTGGTAAAGGAGTCCCAACTAGCTTAGCATCTTGCACACTAAACCTCTCTAAAAATTTTATCATGTACTCTTCCTGGGATAAGATCAGCTTCCTCTCCTTCCTATCTCAAGTTATCCTCATACCAATGATTTGCTTCATTACACCCAAATCCTTCATAGAAAAGGAATCACCAAGTTTCTTCTTGAGTACTTTAATCTGTTGCATGTTCTTTCCTACAATTAACATGTCATCTACATACAAGCATAGGATAGTATAATTACCATCCTCAAATATCTTTACATACACACAATGGTTAGAATAATACCTAGAGTAACCCTATTCCGACATAAAACTATCAAACTTCTTATACTATTACCATGGAGCTTATTTTAGGCCATACAAGCTCTTCTTTAGTCTACACACCAATTTCTCTTTTCTTTCGACCTCATAACCCTATGGCTACTCCATCTATAATTCCTCCTCCAAATCACCATGAAGGAACACAATCTTCACATCTAATTATTCTAAGTGTAAATCCTTTACTACAACTAGTATAGTTTTAATAGAATTAATCTTAACCACAGGAGAGAAAATCTCATCAAAATCAATACCTTTCTTTTATGCAAACCCCTTAACCAGCAATTAGGACTTGTACCTTTTCCTTCTTTCATCCTCTTCTTTGATTTTGTATACCCACTTATTCTACAATGCTCTGTTTCCATTGGGTAGCTTCACCAAATCCTGCATCTGGTTCTCCATGAGAGAAATATGTTCCTCTTCTATGGCTTATTCCCACTTATTCCTAGCAATCATCTGCATTGCTTCCTCAAAACATAGTGGTTATCCATTGTCAGTAAGTAAAAAATAACTCAAAGATGGGGAAAATGTTCAAGATCTCTTCTTACCCTAGAAAACCTTCTTACTATACGAGTTTGGGGTTCTTGTGTAGGAGGTTCCTGAACTATCTCCTTACACACCTTACCATTCATAATATCATCCAACACTGTGTACTCTTTTTTTTCATGTTCCTGTAACTAATCCTTATACATGATTTTTTATTTAAAGATAACATCCCTAGACCAAAATATTTTCTTGTCTCTAAGACTCCAAACTTAGAAACCAAAGTCATCCTTACCATAACCAATAAAGGTGCATCTCTCAGACTTAGCCTCTAACTTGGTCCTATCTTTCTTGTCAACTTGAACAAATACCTCACATCCAAAGACCCTAATAAAATGATAAACTTTTTTACCAGACAAAGCTTCCTTAGGTATGCCTCCATCTATAGGCACTGAAGGTCTTCTGTTAATTAGATATACCATTATCGTAACTAATTCTACCCAAAACATTAAGGGTAGCCCTACATGCAACCTCATGCTCCTATCATACTCCATGATTGTATTGTACACCCTCTCTAATGCTCCATTCTCTTATGGCATCCCTAGAAGTGTCTTTTGCCTATGAATTCCATTTTGTGAGCAATAATCATCAAATACTTTACTATAATACTCACCTCTATTGTTCAACCTAATACATTTCAAATTGAGACCTATTTCATTCTCAACCAAAGCTTTCCATCTCTTGAATGCTTCAAACACATCAGATTTCTTCTTAATGCAATAAACCCAAACTTTCCTAGTTGCATCATCAATAAATGTAACATAATAAATTGAACCACCAATAGAAGATACCTAAGCTAGCCCCCATACATCTAAGTGAACCAACTCCAATTTATTCTCCTTCTTCGTAGGTCCAACCCTTAAGAACTTAACTTGCTTCTAATTCTTGTAGACACAATCATCACAAAAGTCTAGATCAACTAGTTTTAATCTAGGCAACCTATCTTTCAAGATCTCCATGGCCTTTTAGCTCATATGATTGAGCCTATAGTTCCACAAAGTTGCATCTCTATTTGTAGTAACTAAATTATAGTTATCAGCACTACTAGTCAAATACAAAGTGCCAACTTTCTTACCTCTTGTAACCACAAGATCACCCTTGGTAACTTTCCAAGAGTCTACTGTAAACATCACCAAACAACCTTCACTATCCAACTTCCCTACTAATATTAAATTCTACCTTAACTATGGGACATGTCTTTTCACCTGAACACAACCTTTCCTTACTATATTGCATGTTTCATCATCACCAAGATAAACATGTCCAAAATCTCCTTGAATATAATTAGTAAAATGATGCCTATGTAGAATGGCATGAAAATAAGCCCCTGAATCTAATACCCAAAATTTAGAAACATTATCCAAAGAAAGAATTAAAGCATCCTCACTAATAGTACCTATTATCATATTTACCTCCTTGGTCTCCTCATGTTTGGTCTTCTTATCTTGAAGCTCCCAACATTCCTTCTTTGTGTATCCACTTTTCCCATAGTGCCAACACACCATCTTGGCTCTAGATTTAGACCTTCCTCGGCCCTGTAACTTTCCATGGTTTCCTTTGCTTATGTACTTTTGTCTCTCTTTAGTCTCCACCATCAAATCATTCCCTAAAGATGATTCCCTAGTGTTCTTCCTTCACATTTCCTCGCTAAGAATCACACCTATAATATCCTCAAACTTTAAACATCCCTTAACAGGGATGACATTACTTACATCCATAACTAGGCTATCCCAACTATTAGGTAAGGAGCACAAAATCAATAAAGCCTTAACTTCATCTTCAAATTTAATACCAACAGAAGTTATCATACTCATAACCATATTAAAATCATTCAAATGATTAGCTACATAACCATTTTTAGACATTTTCATATTAAATAACATTTTCATCAAAAATATTTTATTATAGGTAGAGGGTTTTTCATATAACTCCTAACTTCTTCATCAGACCAAATGTAGTCATCTCCTCTAAAATATTTAAGGTGACCGAAGAGGCAAGGCATAACCATATGGTTCCTAGTGTTTTCCTATCAAGTAAATTCCAATTTGCCTGATCCATAGCTCAAGGTTTCCTACTTTCCCCACCAAAGGGTGATGAAGATCCTTCTAAAACAATTTTTCCTCCATCTACATCTTCTTCAATCCAAAATTTTTCCCATTAAATTTTTCAAATCTAGATCTACCATTATCTACCATAGCTACCACTCAAGCTAATATATTTCCTTGTGACTCACCACTTTAGAAAAACTACTAAAGCTAGCTCTGATACAAATTGTTAGTAATAAGTGATTAAGAAATAATAATAATTATTATGTGATAACATGCAACATGGAATTCATTCCTCAAAATCACAATAGTAGAGACATGAAATAAATTTTAGATCTAAGAAAATACACACATAACATCGATATAATATGGTTCATCCAATGTGGGCTACATCCACTAAGAATATCTCTATAATATTATAAACAAGAGTACAAGACAACTCTCAATAAGAAACCTCTCATAGAGATAACTTTCTCCAACCTGAATTCACACCATAATTCTTGAGATGCTTAGTTACACCTCAAACCCGATCACACTGACTGAAGAGAGAATACAAAGCTCAAAAATGAGATGCAAAATGCAATGCATAATGTGTTCCCCCTCACCTCTATTTATACTTTCCAAAATCCCTTGAAAAAGGCACCATACCTTAGAGATAAGCATATCCCCACTAAAATGGCAACAAATAAGGGAGGTTACAACTGGGATAAATATAATACCCTAATTCTCTCAACCACCTCAAATCATGCCCACTTATCCATAAAATGTGCCATAAATGTGGAAAGTGGTTGGCATACTCAAAAATATGCCCCACCATTTGTGAAAGTAAAAATTACATGTTAAAAATGCCTCGTTAATTTTATTATAACATTAGGGGTGTTAAAATGGGCTCCACATTCAATACATTATCCTTCTTTCTTGACTATTTTAGGGTGTCTTATAGTTGATTATAGGTCTACATTTGTGTTCTTTCTACCATTAATGTAAGCTTGGTGTGAGTCTTGTAATTGCTTCTGGATTCATTAATTGCTTTTTGAACCTAATGTATGAAATACGTATGCAATTAACTAGATTTTAAGATTGTGTGAGCTAGTACTATCTTATACTTTTTTAGTTTATATTTCATGCTTGTGTGAGATCTCATTTAATCTGGTGTATCACCTTGTTATCTTTTTTAAGATCTCTATTTCCACCTTCTACCACTTTTCCCAATACAAACATTAGTTAGGTCATCCATCAAGAGAAATCTAGCCTTATCTGGAGGTCCAACCCCACCATATGTGACCCACAGCTTGAGGTTGTTCCCATATTATGGATCAATTGGAGAGAACCTAAATAACCCTCTCTAAGGGTGCAAATTGATGCCAAAACAAAAACACTCAATAAAGTAAAGCTTTCCTATTTTCTCTTGTTCTCATTTCAGTCATAGGAAAAGCACATCCACAAGTTTGATGTACTGAAGGAGTATCCCAAAATCTTGATTTTCCATGTTACAAGTTAGTTCATTATTGTACTTGTTTTCCACATATTGCATGATTCACACACAAGCCAGCACATAGGGGATAACTACATAAGTTTGAGTCCCTCTTTGGAGTATCAGATATGTAGTCAATGCTCATTGATAGAGGGGTCTTTAGGGCATCTCAACACCATTTTCCTACTAACCCATTTTCTCATATACACTATGAGGAGGACAAAAATGGGTTTTATTATTTAAAATGGATCAATAGTCCATGACCTAGATCTGAATGCACCAAAGCAAAAGTGATTAAATACCTATAAGAATCCAAGTGCTCACATCTTATTCTAATAGGTATTCCATACAAAACACCTCTATCTAATCCAGACACTAGTGTTGATGTAATTATCCAAGACTGATGCAAGTATCCAAGGCTACAAAGGCACTAAATCTAGAATTTGGAAACTATTCTAGAATATTCTCCTAGTTTCCTTCCTTTATGTTCCAAATCCAAATCTGTATTAGTATCAGAATCAACTAAGTGCCTTATTTTCAATATCATTACAATATCTATCATATTTTTACTTTCTATTTTTATCATATATTAGCATAACAAATTCAATATAAGTTCTATATGATTTTTTTAAGTAATTGGCTAGTTATAGATCTATTTATTGCCCTTATGCTTATTCATTTTTATATTCTTAACCTTAAATATCCCCAATCTAGATTCTTAGGGTTAAACAAAGACCTAAACCCATTTACAAATTAATTGGCCATAACATACGAAAGTAAGGATATAAAATCCAAAGGAGAGAGATACAATGCTAATAAACCCATGAATAGAAATGTATATAAAATATATACATTAAAACATACCAAATCCTAACATGTTAGTTAATAAAACAAGATGGAAAGAAACATGAACATTATATCTAAATAAAATGCAAGCATATCGTAACAAACCTACTCCATAAAATAACAAAAATAATCGATAAAAATATAATAGGGCTAAAAGTCCACTAGTCATCAATTAAGATGAATAACTATCAAATTACTTCAGCATCACATCATGCAAAAATAATGTTCCAAGTAGTCTCATAATGTCCATAACCCTAAATTTCTTAGGATTATGGGTGTTGATTGGTAAATTAATGGTGTGGATTCCTATGATATAGAAATATTAAGGTGATCTAACACCTTCATGGACTAGATTATTTATGACACCCCATTTCCCAAATAATTAGTTTAAAGGATTTGGTTTTATTACATACCATGGGGTCATCAAGGTCTTGTAATTGATTTTTGATCTAAGAAAAATCTATAAGTTGGGGCTAATAAAACAATTCTAAGCACTTTAATTACAATAGGGTTGTCTAATTTATCTTTGACTATCACATAGTCTAATACATAGTTCTTAAGATTATTAACTAAGGATGTAATAAAAGGCATACTCTCAAATGCTTTAACCACATTATTTAATTTATCCTCAAAAGAATAGACTTTAGTGTAAATTTTACTTATGAGGGCAATCATTTCATATATGAAATTATTATTTATAATATTCTAAGTGACCTGGAGATTAAAATACTTTTTAATTGGATAAAACCCTTTCAATTCTAGATTTTTTATATATACCATGTTAAATTATCTAAACCTCCATAATTTCTATCTATCACTCATTACATTATCTCTCATTTTAAATTTTATAAAATCTAACATGCCTGATATTTAGGCCATAAAAATTAGTCATTAAACTAATTAGTACCTCTCAATCTCATTTTCATGATAAACAGGGGAACCAAGGAAAAGTATAGATAAAGAGAATGAAAGTCAAAGAGAGATAACAAGGGAAAGAATGAAACTTTTCATCACTATTGATCATCATGAAATAACCCCCATTCAATGTTATAACTTATAGAAAATCCCAATAATATCTCCTTCAAAAATAAATCTTGGCACACCAAAGAAGGAAATGATCCTTTCAACAAGTGTGATTTAATGAATATATTTTTTATTAGTGTATATAAGCCATCCCAAAATTTTATTATTATTTGATGATGTTGAATCACTATTTACAATGTCATTTTATCCTATATTAGCAATAAATTTCATTAGACTATTAATCATAAAAAATGAATTATCTTTTAGTTTAAAAAATATATAAAAATATGAATCAAAGTTTGACACCTAAATCCTTTTTAATACACTGATATTAATCTTCCTTGATATGTAATTAAGAGGAATAAGACTTCACTAGAAATAATTGTGACAACTCATGCATGACAAATACAACTACACCAATCAATTGAATTCATATCCAGACCTCAAAAACCCTTTTTATTAGGCCCATATTAATATTTGTTAAGGCTTGCACATGGTTTTTAGAGAATGAATCAGTCAAATCTTCTAATAGTTTAGATGGATAACCCCTGCAACAACTATAATTCAAATTAATAAAAAAATTGTCAATGAGTTTCAAAAATGTATCTTTTATTTATTAAACTTTATTTTCATGAGGGTAACGAAAATATAATACCATTTTAATAACACTCACTTGTTACCTCGTAAAGATAATTTTTATTGAAAATATATGCTTTAATTTATCAATTTTATTGTTGTTATTCCAATCAAATTTATCTTTAAATACACACAACCTAAAATATTTATATATTTATTGTAGACAACACCTAGTTTAAGAGTTCCAAGTCTTTAGCTATCAAGTCTTTAAGTACCAACCCATATTATAAAGAACAAACACATGTGTAAAGTGAGGCCTATCTCAAACAAGTGTAGCTAGTCCTAATGAAATTGAATTTTTAAACCATTATTAAACCCAAATAGTTTTTATGAAATTAAAAACTTAGCCAGAGATCATAAAGAAGGGGAAAAGAATACAAAAGAATAATAATGTGTATAGAGATAAATAAGAAGAAAATAATCATTCAAAATAGATAAAATCTTATCCACATTTTCTTATGTTTCAAATGTGTAGCAATTCTATTTATGTAAAGATTAGCACTTAAGGAGAAACAACTCTTTGGGGGTGTTAGAGTGCTCCCCTTGCCAATCTTGTCTACCCAATGTAAATTCTAAACTAGGCATTTTTTGGATTGTTTGATTATAATTAGGGGCCATATGAAATAAATTGGACTTATTCATATGTAAATTTGAACCCTGTAAATAGTCATCATTGCTTACACTAGATGTCTTCTCAGAATCTTGATGTCCATTATAGTTTATCTGTTGAAAAACAACAATGAAATCAACATTTAACTGAAACTATGGAAAGGCTTTTGTTTAAAATGAGATTAACTAAAACCAATTAAACTAACATATATATTATTAAAATTCATGAATAATACAATAAATTGTTTTGAAATGTAAATATTTGAGATTAAAATTATTTTGAAATAAGAGGAAATTGTGATATATCAATTTGAGAAAATTGAGATTTATTTGAAACAAATGCCACCATTTTCCTTATATATTAGTGTGTTGTACAAAATTATTCCTAACCATTTTATCAAACTTATTTTTTAACTGACATATTTATAATTTAAGCCTAGGTTCACTTTTTTAGGACACTTACACTAGAAAATTATAATTGATAAGAAGTTATTGGTGCATTGTTTATTTGTTCATTTTATAAATAAATTTTAAATTATAATGTGGTGGATAAAAGAGTTAAATTTTAGTATCTATAAAATCATTATAATGCTCAATATATTATTTTTTTAACTTCTCTACCCTATTTTTCTATTAAAAAATATTTGCCTTATAAATCACCTTTTTCATTTAATAAAAATCCAATTACAACTCAACCAAACCAAAGACATTTTCAATTAGAGTTTTTTTTTTTAGAATTATGGTGTGTGTTTAAGTATTCATTAATTTAAATTAAACTATACCAAATAAAGAGTGTGAAACATTGGTGAAATTTTGTTGACAATCAATACGCTCAACACATATTTGGAGAAGTATTAAAACATAATACCAAAAGAAAAATATATTTGAAAGAAGATAAAGCTTTGTTGCCATCCTTATAACATATAGAGTTGATGAAATGTATTGGTGCTTCATGATGAATATGAATGAGGTACAGACTTCACAATTAAAATCACCACTCAGGTTGATTTAAAGTGTTTGCAAAGCCTTATGGAATGGTTTCTTTTTTAACTTTACCCCTCCATACTTGGTTTTAGTATTACTTATGGGAATTATATCATAAATTTCAAATGAAAAATAAACTATTATATCTAGAATGATCTATTAAATCATTAAAAAAACATAACATGTTCTATTATACCCATGATCATTTATGAATTAATCTAGACAATCAATATGCTCAACCCATATTTAGAATAATCTAGAGAATCAATCAATACATTTAACCCATCTCCCTTCCTATGAAATAACTAATGTTAGTCTTTTAGAAATTATATGTCATTGTGTTTGGTTTCTCTCTTTCCTTGATAATATCCTATTAGTAAAATTTTGGTATTACTAAACTTTTACATGTTTAAAGCTCAATATAATGAAATTTTAATTAGATTTGAATCTTGACAACCCAAAACTAGCATGAAATACAATATGCAAAAATAATAATAATGTAAATAAGAAGAGTTATTTCTTCTAATTACCTTAAATAGATCCATGGGAGAAGTTCGTTGATAGTTAGTTTCATGATATGTTAAGAATTTTGGGTTTTGAAGCTGATCTTGCTTTGAACAAACTCCTTTGCTGTAACCCCAAACATTTATTAATGATCTATTAAAATATAAAAGAAAATAAATACATAACAATATTTATGAAATATAAATAATTCTTGTAAATATTATCTACACATAAGCAAAGAAATTTAGTTATTATTTGAAAATAATAAAAGAAGATTATATAATCTTAACACAGTAAAAAAATGAATGGAATTTTTTTTTTCTCAAGCAATTATATTTAAAGAGTGGAAAAAAAATATAAACAAATTAAGTGAATAATCTTATAAAATATAAATGATACCAAATTCAATTATATTAGGAAAAAAACTACAAGAATGGCTTAAAAAGGTATAATCTATAATTACTATGCAAGATACCTACAAATATTAAGATATCCCCTCTCTCTCTTTTTTTAACTTTAGAGAAATTTCATCTCAATTCTATAGTTTACTAATTATCATAGTGGTTGATTGTGGAGAGATATTGAATCCCACTATAAGAGGTGTTGACACCAATGAGTGAATGAATAAAATTTCAATGTAAAAAAATATTTATAATGTTATCATGACTATATTTTAAAATTGAATGAAAGTGTATTTATTAAAAAATATTAAAGAAATTAAAATAGATAGAGTTTGTGGAGTTACATTATATTTTTAAATTTGATGACTAATTTTAAACTTATTTATATATTAATATTTTAATAATAACAATAATTTGTATCTATTTGAAAATAAATAATTGCATTCAATTTTATAGTTTTTTCAAGTCCCTTTTTATAATTTATAACTTCAATTAAATTTTTAACTATTAATTTGATATATAAAACTTTTTTTATTCAAATTTATAATATATATTTGTATATTTGAATTTTTTGGATTAAATTATCCTTATTTTTATCTTGATGTTTAGGATCACTAATCATGATTCATAATTAAGGGAAATAAACTTATGATTAAAAGAACAAACTTAAAAGAGACATATTTTATTCCAAAAAATATTCGATATATTTTTATGGACTATAAAAAACATGAAATCTCTAACATATATTAATAACTTATTCAAGCATATATAAAACTTAACAATATACATTATTTGGTAAAAATAGAAAACCTCACTCTTTAGAATTTAAAGTTGTTACTTTTTAAATAAATCACGCCTTAACTATTGTGTTCACTTAGCCTTGATGGATTTCTAGATTTACAAAATGATATTCATTTCTAAATAACTTAATAATCCATGTGATATCATATCTTAAAGAAAAAATATAAACCCTCCATATAATATAAGCCTATAGCATACGCTTAACACATCAATCTTAAAAGTAGATAAACAAATTAAGAGATATATTAATATTAATGAGTACGGAATCAAAACCAATATACTAAATGTATGTTATTGTATTAAATATATATAATTATAAAACAACTATAAAAGAATATAATAAATTATTTTTATCAAAAATTAACTAATAAATTATGTTTGTAAAAGATAGAATGATTCCACAATTTATAAATTAATGTAAATATTTTTTATTGAAAATATGGATATATTTATTTAGATAAAAATATAAGCACATGTTTAATAAATAAATGAGGGTGATATGAGAGTACACCCAAAGCAAAAACACTGAAAGATAAATTATAAAGCCAAGAAAAAAAATAAAGATGAGAATGAAGATAAAAAAAATGTAAACAGATTTTAGAAAAAATATATATGAACGAGATTTTCAAATTGATATTTTATATCATGTGATCTATTATTATAATAAGAATATATGTTAATATTGTACACGAGATTTATTTATATAGATAACTCTAACCAAGATTACATCATGTAGTCTATTATTAAAATGATAAGATATGTTAAGATTGTAGATTAGAGTCATATACATAAAGCTATATACACCCATCATAATAAAAAACAGTAAATAACTAGCTATTATAAATAATAAATCAAATTAACTTCTTGTCGTCAACATTAATTATTTCATCTCCTAAGGTGGGGGCTCACTTTTACCTTGTTAATAAATATTTTAGATTTACTCGTGGCATTAATTTTTCATTCCTTCAAATATATAATTTAGTATTAAAAATCCAAAACACCTTATTGGAAATTATTATCTATTATTTCCAGCTAATAGGGATATCTTCAATATAAAATCCAAAAAACATTTCTATATCAAAATTACAAAGGTGACCCAAGGTTCTAAATGTGCAATGAGAATAATAGTTGCATTCTCCATTTTCAATCATTTCATGCTTCATGCCATAGATTTATTCAACAATGATGAAATCTTTATATAATTATTTTTTAAGAGTTTAATGGGTTGTGCTCTTGAATGAAATAATTATTCACACTTTGAGATCACTTTAAAAAATCAATCCCCAACCAAATTATTTCTTGATTTTTTCCAAATTAATATTGGAGAATTAATATTTCATATATCTGTTATTTGAATGATTTTTTGTATTTATAATTACACACACACACACACACACACACACACACACACACACACACACACATGCATATTTGAAACCCTAATTCTCATAGTAAGGATTCAAATAATTTTAAGAGAAATACACATATTATAAAGTCTCATATGGATAAGTCTATTTTCGAGATAGGATAAGAATAATACATGAGATGAATCATATGTTTCAAACAAAAGCCATGAATTAAAATTTTATTGTGTGAGGACTAAATAAGGTACATGCACCAAGAAATGAGACCAAAAAGGAGGTCTAATATAACACCTTTTTCTTGAACATAGACATGTGAATTCAGATGGAATATTTTAGATGACTATACTTAAAATTTAAAAATATTTTAAGAACAAGAAATGTAATATTAAGTCTAGTTTTTAAACTACTATTTTTTCAAAATATTGGAGTTTAAGTGGATCAAACAGTTTGTTTACAAAGAGGTGAGCCTATACTTTAAAAAACATAGTAGATAGGAAATTCTTTTTCCCTCACCCGCTATTTTTGAGATTTTTTAAAATATATTTTAACATGATTTTGTGGAATGTTAGAACATATCACATAGTTTGTGACCAATATTTTTTGTAGTTAATTAATTTTATAACTAAATAGACCTTGAAAATAGATAGTCAATTATACTTCCAACCTTTTTTCCCCAAAAAAAATTAAAAATATAGTTTTATTAAATTGTGTAAATAACAAATCTTAGCTTGTCCTCATGTTATTTTTTAAAATTTTAAAATGATTTGATTGAAGAATACATAAAATAATAAATACATAAAATTTTATCATTTGTTAAGATATGTTCTTATTAAATAAATACTAAATCATTTCATGGTATATAAAAATTATATTTTTATAAAGTAGAAGACTAGATCATGTATGCTTATCACATTTTCACAAATTATTTTGATAAAATCCTTGATGGTTTTCATGGTGGAAGCTCGATTTTTTTAGAATGGGTGGTAGATATGGATTATGATGTCTTTATCAGGTCCAATCATCATGCTTGGAAATTTAAGCCTAACGTCTTTTTTCTCAAATTTCAAATTTAAAAGCATGTACATTTTTTTTATGGTTTAGATAATTGGATGTGTTAGTTTAGTTAATTGCATATATGTTAGTTTAACCACATAAGTATAATTTACATTCTATATTCTTATAATATAGATTTATTTTAGTAAATATAAAAAATTAAGGTGAATTTGCATCTTATAAAATTAGTTTCATAGATCCAAGAGATACTATTTAATTTTAAGTTTTTAAAATATATATTCGGTTAGTACTTAGTCAATTTTAAGATTTCAATATTGAACCATATTTTTATGGTGTAGATTTTACATATAGTTTCTATTTTGGGTAAACCAATGGTCATTCTGTAAGTTTTGGAGCTTTCTAGATTGATTTTAAACATTCTAATTACAATCAATAATGATCAATAATGGTTAATTATATGCTTATATCCCTAAATTGACAAATCTAGTATAAACAAGGGTTATTAAGACAAATTAAAACCAATTAAGGTCAATCAAATGTGTAATTATCTCTAAATCAACTAATGTTTACACTAATAAGTGTTAATTATCACTATTAATGGTTAATTTCATGCAATTATCCCCAACTCTTCTACCAAAAAAAATATAATTATAAATAATAATAACCAATTAAGGTTAAAAAAGGGTGATAACAACCCTTAATTGACATATTTTTACACTGATAAGGGATTATTGTCACTAGTAATAACCAATTACCTAGTCAATTCGTTGCAATTAGTCTCAAATAAACCAAATTTTAGAAAGAAAAAAATATTAACTCAACCAATAATGACCAATTAGAATTGATTGGGTGAAATTATCCCCAAATAATCTAAATCTTATACTAACAAAGACTAACTATGACCAATAAGTAATAATTTAATTCAATCAAGGGTGTGATTACCCTCAAATTACCCATATTTTATCATTAAAATGACTAATTTAGATCAATAATAATCAATAATAGTCAATAAGGTGTAATTAGTTATAAATAGACATATCTTATACTAACAAAGGTTAATTACAATCAATAAAAAAAAGCTAAGGTTAGTAAAGTGTGTGATTATTCATAAATTAATTAATATTTTTACTAATAAAGGTTAATCAAGACCAATCATAGTCAATTGGTTATAATTTTTAAGGAAATGAAGGATGATTTGGGTCTATATGCACATGTTAACTCTTTTTTATCATTATTAGGTCGTTATTAGCCTAAGTTATTTAATGTGAGTTACTTATCTAAAGGGATTAATATATATGTAATATCAAACCTCATTCATTCTTTACCTAGAACAGACTTAGAAAATACCAAGAGAGACCAGGGCAACTTATCAAGAGAATTCAATTGAAAAAATCTTCTCTATTTCCATACCAGTCATAAGAACAACATATCTACAAGTCTAAAGTACTAAAGGAGCATCCCAAGAGTCATATTTTCCAAGTTATAAGTTAGGTCACTATTGTCCTTACTTTACATGTATTACATGATTCACACACGAGCCAACACATAGGGAAAAACTACATCATCTTGAGGGCCTCTTTGGAGTATTGGCTATATAGGCAATGCTCATTAATAGAGGTGTCTTTGGGGTTAGATAAATATTGTGTGACCACTAACCCATTTTTTCCTAACATCACTATGAAGATGAATAATTAGGGTTTTATAGATTCATGAGGAGTGACACTCCTTGGCCCATATCTGAATGCACTAAAGCAAAGGCAAAATAAAACCTAGAAGCATCCAGGTGGTCTCATACTTTTCCATTATGTATTCCATAAAATAAACTTGCATTGAACCTAGATAGTAGCATCAATGCAATCATCCCAAGATGACATTAGTATCTAGAGTTCTAGAAGCATCAAATCTAGAATTTGATGACTGTTCTAGAATCATCTTCCATCTTGCTTTCTACCTATTCTATATCCAACTTTGTGTTGGCATCAAAAATAGATAATTATATTATTTCTTTTTCATTTCCATGCATAACTTAGTTGTACTGTATATATTTATCCTATTCTCAACATATGAAATTTAGTGTATGTTTATATCTAAGTTTAACACCCAATTGGCTTGTTATAAATATGATTATCACCCTTGTGTATTATAATTTTTATATCTTAAACCTATATACTCCAAATTAAGGATCCTCATCCATTTTAGGGTTAAAAATTTTGTGAACCTGATTCATATGAATGCAATTTTTTTATTCCTAAGGTTTTAATCTAGTTAAGGTTTCAGATTATTATACTTTTTTATTTCATACTTATACTATTTTTCATGCAACTTAGGTGTAGCCCTAGATTGGGAGGTGTGCCTATTAAACACATTAAGCTTCCCCTCCCACCATTCAAGGTGTCTCAAACTGATGAGGGATTTTATACTTTGAATCATGATGATACCCATGTTGACAATGAAAAACATCTTGATAGAGTTATCATTAAGAAGATTATAAAAATGAAAACCATGAAACAAATGAAAATGAGCAAATAGACATGATCGAGTGCAATAAATTTTATGAGTGTATTCATCAAAACCCTGAAGATCTTAATGAGATCCTAAAAACTATACTATAAAAAAAAGGTTCAAAAATTATAGTTGAAACATCCCTCCCATTGAACACATTACACTATAATACATCTAGTGGGGGCACTGGTTATGTGTTTAAACCTTTTTTTCTTGAAACTATTATTGTTATATCTACATGGAATTACCAATTTTTTCAACACAAATACTAGTTTCAATACTTATTATTTCTCAAATAATGTTTTCATCCCCTTTAGTGACTACTCAAATTATTAATCTAAATCCCACTAGGTCCATAGTTCAAACATGCCTTCAAGTTGTAAATAACTTGGAGGAAAAGGCTACAAATATTGATCAAAATGCTTTAAAATACCCTCATATTATTAATTTTCAAGAAATGTTGCATAACCCTATTGCACTTGAGATATCCTTGCACCCTTTTCCAACTAGATTTTTGCACCTAAGTATCCATTTTATGATGGAAAAGGTGATCCTAAATCACATCTTTGATCCTTTTATGTGGCATGCCTTGACAATGCCTCCAATGATAAACTTTTGACGAAATTATTTCCAATAATCCTTAAGGACTATGCTTTGAGGTGGTTCTATGATTTACATCTCCAATCTATGAAAGCATTCAAATCTCTTGTAGACCTATCTTTAGCACACTTTTCCATTAATATTTTTGAAAAGGTTTCTTATGCTCAAACTGTCAAAATCAAACAAGGAACCAATGAACCTATCAATGAATATATGTTGAGATATAAGACAAAACTAGCTAAAATGACAAATCATGTGGTAGATAAGGAGCTAGAAGGCATATTTAAGCAAAGTTTGCTTTCTCCTTTACATGATTCCATTATCTTTAAGAAGTTAAAATCTTTCGATGACTTATGCCATGTTGTACGAGAACATCAAATGAAGCTTATTTCATTGAATAAGCTCAAGTATGTAGTAAACACATGAACCACATCTACATCTAGTACCAAATTTACAATCAAACCAATTTACAAGGTAAAACCTCTTGAGCCTAAAAAGGAAATAATGACCATGGTTAATATAGTTTCACAACAACCTAATCGACTTGTCTTATTCAATGCGCGAAGGAGATATTTATCCTATTTACCTAGGTCCCCAACTTCATTACTATCACATTTATTAGAGTGTTAGTTTGTATCTATCCCTCATCCTATCTAGGTTGATATGATTTGACCTCTACCCAAAAGATATGATGTGAATGCTTATTATGGTTATCATCAAGGACTAGGGCATTCTACAAGTAGATGTTTTACCTTAATGCACAAGATCCAAGATTTATTTGATGACCAAAAGCTTACATTTGAGGATCCTCTAAAATAATTAGGCTCATAACCTAGTGATCACCACAAATAAAAAATATTTAATAATCCTTTGCAAAACCATTCTAAGAAGGAACAAGAAGTGTAAATGAAATATAATGCAGATCCTCCTCCATCACATTATGGCACCTACTAGATGGGATTATTTTTACTTATACACGACCTATACCTCATATGGTTTATAGACCCTCTATTACTTTCAATGATAGTGAGAGTATGGATTATAACTCTAGTAAGTTATGATCACCACAAATAAAAAATATTTAATAATCCTTTGCAAAATGATTCTAAGAAGGAACAAGAAGTGCAAATGAAATATAATGCAGATCCTCCTCCATCACATTATGGGCACCTACTAGATGGGATTATTTATACTTATACATGACCTATACCTCATATGGTTTATAGACCCTCTATTACTTTCAATGACAGTGAGAGTAAGGATCATAACTCTAGTCTTCATTCTTTCTTCATTTGACCATACCTTGATAAACACCTTATACATAGTGTTATGGTTGATAATAGTGTATGTGAGAATGTTTGCACCATGACATTACTTATGCTCTTAGTTTATACTCAAATGATATGCATCATTCTACTAGATCAATTAGAGTGTTTGATATTATCTCCTAGAAGGTTCTTGGCGAGATTGACCTACCCTTATAGGTTGATCCCACACATGTGGTTACTACCTTTTTAGTTATACATTCTAGAAGAAAATTTGATATGTTATTGGGGAGACCTTTGATCCATACACTTTGATAAATACCATTTACAATTCATGGGTTTGTAAAATAAATTCATGTCAATTAGGGAGTTATAGTTTCTGGGATTCTATATGAACATCTTCTTGAATAAAAAAAACTTATACCTAGATAGTTAATTACCAATCCTACTGAGACTGATGCACTAAAAAAGGGTAAGTAATAGACAATCCCCTTTTCTAGGTGGCTAGTAATTGAGACACCATTACATGAGAAACATATAGTGGATTCCATAAAATCCCCATCTACTACGCACCATGTCCAAATATCCATAATACCTACACATACTCCTATTATGGTTATTCTAAAGAAACCACCGAGCACTCAATTATGTATTTCACAAATCCCTAATCCTATTACTTATATTGATTCAAGACCATAGAGTCCTATTTTATATATGAAAAACATTATTGATGTTACTATGATAGATATTGAACCTATACATGTTCCTTGGTAGCATCACAAGATTATTACACTAGGTTCATAGTGATGAGATATCTATGACCATCTATTGGATGACATCATAAGATGATATTTCCTTTTCAAATATTCCAAATTTTCCCAAAAAAAAAAAAAAAAAAAAAAAAAAAAAAAACATTATAAAATCTAAAAATATGTTCAACACCTACATGTCATGTTAGTTCCTTTGCATCTATGTGTTAGTTCCATGTTGATGGATGGAATCATCATCTACTCCTACATACATGTGTATCACACTCCTACTTGAGTGTGATACATGTAGACATAGATACATGATCTATTCCTATTTCATATGTTGGGCCTTCCCTCTATTCATGTCATGCAATCATTGGGGGCATATGCTTATTTGATCTAGATATATATAGGTTATATGGTTTAATGATCACATTTTTTTATCATGTTTGAGATTATATATGTACTTACACATGTCTTTATCCATGATTATATCTTATACATGGTATTTGATATGTTATACACTTGACATTCTTTCCTTACACTTGGATCCATGGGCTACTATGACATGTTTATGTTGGTTGCATATGCTTTACTTTATACACTTCCTTGATTGTCTTACCTTACTATTGTACGTCTTTTTAGAGCATTTGAATATGCTCTTTTGATTATGGCCCCCGTGCCTTTGTATTTTTTCATTTACATTTGCATGTCATTGTTTTTTGTATAAACATTTGATTATGTCATCCTTATTTTTATGAACATTTGACTAAGTCACATCCCTTCGATTTTATGGCATTTGAACATGCCCTTATTTGCGATCTCCTTAGACCTTTGCCTTTTTACTTGATTTTGAGTACTCTTGTGTGTGTGTTTGATTTGTTTGTTGAGTTTGTATTGTTATTATATAGATGTTACCATGATTATTATCATGAATTTGAGGCCTTCATATCATCACATTGGTTCTATTTGTTTCAATTATATATCTACGTAGATATGTTCCTTCTATATATTACATGGTTACATTCACAAATTATACAATTGTCTTATCCTTTTGAGGTGAGGTAACTACCAGTTCCTCTCTTTTCCTCACCTCAAAAGGGGGAATATTAGTGGGGGCATGTCATAGAGTCATGATCTCTACACTTTGCATAGTTCTCATATTTAGTGGGGGCATGCTTTAGAAACATGTTCTCCACGCCTATTCAGTATTCAGCATCTCTAGATTATAGTGGGGGCATGTTTTGGAAAATATTATCCACATTAGTACTTATATCAATTTTTAGATTTATCCATTTATAGTGGGATCATGCTTTGGAATCATGTTCTCCACACTTACATAGTTTTTTGAATTAACCAAAACACACAATTATATGATTGAGATTCATAGTTGTGGCAGAATCATATACATTGGTACCATTGTTATACATAGTTTTAGCATGAAACATATATAAGGTGTATATGTTATGTAATTTGCACCTAATATTGTAAAATATAAATTAGTTTTATACTCTAAAACGTGTTTACATATTGATAGTGTGATTATACTTTATTGAGCTAATATATTACAGTAATTAGCTCACTTTTTGGTATGGTTGAGGTGACTAAATCAGTCAATCTTGCAAATTTTTTAGATTAAACTTAATTTTATCATCTAGCCTCACCAAGGTATAAGTATCATTGGTTTAAATAGTTGAAATAATCTCAACTTACAAGTGGCAACTCAATTTTACTTCAAATTTGGGGGCATCTCTCTCTCTCTCTCTCTCTCTCTCTCTCTCTCTCTCTCTCTCTCTCTCTCTCTCTCTCTCTCTCTCTCTCTCTCTCTCTCTCTCTCTCTCTCTCTCTCTCTCTCTCTCTCTCTCTCTCTCTCTCTCTCTCTCTCTGTGTGTGTGTGTGTGTAATTTCAAGATTTTAAAGCCTTACAATGATACATATTTTTCAAATCAACTTTCCAATAGGTAAGGTAGTTACATTGACATACATGTGTACTCTTTTAATTTTAATCTATTTCAAGTACTTTTAATTCTAGTTTATATATATTGATTATATATTTTAACATGTTATTTGTTGCAGGTCAATCACCAGTAAAGCACTTAAGTTGGGCACATATGAAGACAAGGTGTGTTATACACACATAGGTATGCATTCCTTTCCTTTAAACTAGAAATTTCATTACTAGATTAAAGGGGGGACAAATGTAGATGATATTTATGGATTATATAACACCTTAATATTGTACACTTCACAAACTAAGACTTTGGTTATTCCTCTTATTTATAGACCTCTCATACCTTCTAAAAGTCTCACATCTACTTTATCTTATACCCATTGGCCTATCTCTTAGTCTGACCAGTCTTATGTTGATGACATAGGCCTTATATCTTGCGTAGAATGCTTAAAATATACTTATCTCACATCTCTACAAGTTATAAACATGTACCTACTATCCTACTCCCTAGACACTAATTTCCAAGATATATACTAGTGTGAATGTTAGTGTCATGACCTGATGTAAGTGCCTAATGCCCTAAAGTCATATTTTTTGTAAATGAAAGGTATCCTAATGGTCACCCTAAGTGATTTAATGTGAGTTACATATCCAAAGGGATTGATATAAATACAAGATCAATCCTCATTCATTCCTCACCTAGCACATACCTAAAAAATATTAAGAGAGACCAAGGAAACTTGTTAAGAGAATTCAAGTGAACAAAACTTCCCTATTTACATACCAGTCATAGGAACAATACATCTACAGGCCTGAATTATTAAAGGAGTAGTCAAAGAGCCTAATTTGCTACATTACAAGCTAAGTCACTAGTATACTTGCTTTGCACAAATTACATGATTCATAGACAAGTTAACACATAAGGGAGAACTACGTTAGTCTAAGGCCCTCCTTAGAGTATTGGCTATGTAGGCAGCACTCACTAACAAATGGGTCTTTGGGGTTAGCTAGAAATTATGTGCCCACTAACCCATTTTTCCCCATAGTCACTATGAAGATGAAGAAATAGGGTTTTACAAATTCACAAGTAGTAAAAATCCATGACCCAGATCTAAATACACCAAAGCAAAGGTGAAAAAAAACCTAGAAGCATTTAGGTACTCACATCCTTTTCTAGTAGGTATTTATACATGACACTTAAATCAAAACTAGATAATAACATTGATGCAACCATCCTAGGCTGATGTTAATGTCTAAAGCTCTAGAAGCATTAGATATAAAATGTGATGACTATTCTAGAATCATCTTCTAGCCTAATTTATACATGTTTTAGATCCAACACTGTGTTAGCATCAGAACCAGTTAAGTATATTACTTCTTTATCATTTCCATGCATAATTTAGTTATACTTTCTACATTTAGTGTTTTCTTAGCATAATAAATTTAGTGTATGTTTATATATAAGTTTATCACCTAATTTGCATGTTGTAGATTTGATTATCACCCTTGTGCATTATTATTTCTATATTATTAACCCTATATACTTTGATGTAAGGATCCTCATCCATTTTAGGGTCAAACAATTCATAAGTATATTTATATTGAATTTGACAAATTGAGATTCCAATTTGATGTGATTGAAGTAACTAAGGTTTATTTAGGCTTATACATATATAATTTACCCCTTTTCATTTCATATTTGTTATACTATTATTAGAATAAAATTGAAAAACCAAACTCCTAATTAGGAGTGATCAAAGAAAAGAAGGCAGGCTTATGATTATGCTCATGAAATTGACCCAATTTTTTGTATTATGTCATTTTAGATCAAATTTTAAAATCAAGACCCTAATTAGGAGTGATTAAATTAGTGAATATTTATTTTTGGTTATGTTTGCATAATCGACCCTTATTTATCATTATTCAGTTTTCCTTGGTCATTATTAGAATAGATTTGACAAATCACTACCCATATTATGTGCAATAGATGTAATGAAAGTTGATTTAGGGCTATGCACACATAATTAATGTGTGTTTATCTTTATTGTGTGTTCATAGGTCTATATTAGATAAATTTTGACAAACCAAGGCCTCAATGCAGAGCAATCAAAGATATACAATAAATGTTGATTTAGGGATATACACATATAACTAGGCCTTATTTGTTGTTATCGGTGTTATTAGGTCTTTACTAGATTTAATTTTACATAACAAGATCCTAATTATGATCAATTTTTAAAATGAAGGATAATTTGGGATTATGTGCACATATCTAACCTCAGTTTGTCATTATTCTATGTGTGTAGATCATAATTAGATAAAATTTGAGAATTAAAGCCATAATTAAGATTAATAAAAGAATTTAAGGTCTATTTATGGATTCATGAACTTAATTTACTTATGTTTTCATTTGTTTATGTTTGTAGATCATTATTAGATTGAAATTACCAAACCAATGTCCTAAAGAGGAGTAAGCAAAGCAATGCAAGAATACTTGAGGATATTTTCACATAATGTACCCTTATTTGTCAATATTCAATGTTCATTGGTCCTTATTATACTAAATTTGACATAATGGGGCTCTGATTAGGAAAGATTGGAGTTTTGAATGATGATTTTAGGCTATGGGAATAATATTGACCCATAGTTATTGTTATTTGTTATTTATGTGTTAATATTAAATGGAATTTAACAAAACTAGACCAAAAATAGGTACAAACAAAGAAATGAAGGTTAATTTTGGGCTAAAAACATAATTGACTCATTTTTTTAGTTTTATTTTTTGTGTAGATCATTATAAGACTAAAAATGATAAGCCAAGGATATAATTAAGAGCAATTAAAACAATGAAGATTGATTTTTGGTTGTGTAGTTGCTATGTTAAAAATTATGATCCTTTTTGTCATTATTTAATGTTTGAAGGTAGTTATTAGACCAAATTTGACAAATTAAGGTCCTAATTATGAGTAACTAGAGCATTGAATGTTGATTTTGGCTTGTGTACACATAATTGATCCATTTTTTTCATATTCATCATGTTCATACATCTTTATAATATTAAGTTTAAAAAATTAAGGCCCCCATCAAGTGTAATCATAGTAATGAAGGTTGATTTAGAACTATCCACATGTAATAAATTATGTGTTTCCTTTATTAGGATAAGACATATCCTTATTAGAGAAAATTTACCAAACTAATGTCTTTATTATGAGTTATTAGTTGATTTAGGGATATGCGCACATATTTGACCCTTGTTATTAACTATTCAATGTTCATATGTTGTTATTTTATTTAATTTTAGTACCAAAACCATAATTATGAGTGATTAGAGTAATGAAGGACAATTTATGGCTATACACACAAAAAAATTAGATACTTAAATTTGGTATTGGATAATTTATCACACTTTGACATACCTGGACTTTGGTTACACATTTTAATATTGCGCACACTTTCCCTTTTCTTTCTACCCACATTTTTTCCTTGATAACACAATTTACTATATACACATATTCAATATAACCCTAGTTTGTAATAACTTTATAAAATCCTAAGAAGACTATTGGCATGTCCTACATCACTAATTTTCACTCCCATGATAGTGTGGACACTCAAATTTTGTATGAGATACTTGATAGTATCAGTTTTGACCAAGCCTTACTATATATGACTTGTGTACATATAATTGGCTCCTAATCACACTCTCTCATATCCATTCATTTATCTATGGGATCATCCTACCCAATTTATCATTATTCATACATAAATCTTCTTTAATATTTGTCTGAACATTTTATTAGCTTACATAGACTATCTCTTGATCTCATATCATTGTTTCCTTTATCCTAGACATCTTTAGCCATAGTAAATAGAGTTTTTTACCTCGGTTATGCTAATTTTCATGCCCTTTAATGGTTATTTCCCCAAATTAAAACCCTTCACTTGGGTCAGAGCATACATTTCACATGTCAGTTCGAAGAGAAATTACTAAAATATTTATCTATATAGGCATACCAGGCCTAAGCCTATTTATATCTATAATTGATTTATGACTCATCAAGAGAACATTTATTGTTTATTTTCACATTGAGAGGAACTACTTTTAGACTCTAAAATATTGTAATTAATACTCAATAATGTCAATTTTTATAAACCTTCCCCCTACATAACATGTGTGTACAAAAATATCTCTACATTGCCATTTTATCACACCATCATGCCTTCTACATCTCTATCACTCCCAAGTTTATCACAGAAACCTATAATAAACCTCATGGTTTATGTTAAACCATTTATATATCTTACTCAAATCTTTCCAAATCATCATATTAGTGTTCTCATCTGTTAGATAAAAATGTCAAACTCAAAACATACCATCTAATGGTATAGTCTAATTCTATCAGTTTCATCCCATGCCAAAAAATGATCACTTTTCAAATTTAAATCATTCCTATGAGTCAGCCCATATGTTTCACATGTCACTGGTATAAGAAAGTACCCAAAGATTATTCAATACATATAAAATAGGTTTACTCCTATTAGGGAACATATCACACACTTATCAGGCATATTCAAACACTTTCACATTTAAGATGACTTCCTTATTATTCCTAATTTTCCATTTAGTTACTAGAAGTAGGTCTTTACCAAGTTTGAATTACTCACAAGACATGCCAAAGTTATCAATTACCAAGTATCAAGAGCTAAATCACATGTTGCATATTGGTGAACCTAGATATTATATTGAGAATTGATAAACTCTAGGTGTTGCTTAGGATTTATTCTTCTATATTAGAGTTTCATATTTATATAAATAAAATTTTATTTTTTAGTAATGATTTTATATTGGCTTATATAAAACAAAATTCATATTTTTTACCTAGGTTTCTACATACTTGCATTTTTTAATCATATTCCATCCAAGAAGGATAGCTCCCTTGTCCCTCTAAGGTGAAATGATATATTAAATGGTTTGTAAATTGAGCATTATCGTATTCCCTTGAATTCATCTAAAATTATTAAACTAAAGGCAATGAATTTTCATTCTTCTTCCTTTTTTTTTAATGTTGTAATTATCATTGAATATGTGAAAATAGATGATAATTTTGACATGCCTAATTTAGAACATGATAATAAATATAATCATGAATTCCAAGTCTAAATTAATATTAATTACCTTACTATGCTAGATCTTAATCAAGTTGAACACCAATCAAATTTTTGAAATAGAATTTGCCAAAATCCTCAAGAAATGGATAAATTTTTACAATTAATCCTAGAATCAAAAGCTACACATAAATATAAGGTGTTCAAATCATAAAAACAACCCTATGATCCATTTACTACTCTTACTTAACCTTTTAGAGGTACCAATTCCACTATGGGTGTTCAAACAACTACCATTGCTAGTATGCCTATGTCTACACCCTTGTTTACACATGTCTTTCCCACCCAAGGACTGGAGGTAGCACAAAGGTTATTCCATATTACCATGCCTATTTTTTACCAACCAACCTATGAATGTTACATTATGAACCTCACTACAGCATAATATTGTAATTCTATAAGCTAAGGTGTTGTAGTTAGAGCAAGGTGCTTATAGAGCTAGTCATTATATGGATTTGCATGATTTGGTTCACAATCCTTTATCCATAAGATTTTGGGTTTCCTTTCACCCATGGTTTATTTAGATCATAAAATTATATTTTATGATGGTAAGGGTGATCCCAAGCAACACCTCATATCCTTCTATGGAGCATGTCTAGATTATGCATCCAATGAGAAATTGTTGACCAAGTTATTCACATGCAGTATTACGGATTATACATTCCAATAGTTTTATAATATACCATATCAATCAATGAATAATTTCAATCCTTTGGCAGATCAGTTTCTAGTGCACTTCTCCATCAACATCATTGAAAAACTATCATATGCTCAAATTTATAAATTTAAGTAAAGAATCAATGATCCATTTAATGACTATGTATTATTGTATAATTCCATGTTATCCAATATGACCAATCATATGGATAATAATTTGATACACAACATTTTGAATAGAATATTACTTACACAACTACATGCATATGTTATATTCAATAAATTTAAATCATTCTATAAGTTATGCCATATAGTTTGAGACCAGGAAATCAAGCTCATAACTTTAAACGAGTTCAAGTACAAGCCTAGAGATATAAATTATTCAACATATAAGTTTAAAATAAATCCAAATTACAAGTCTACATTAATAATAAATCCAATATTATAATTAATGTAGTATCATAGCCTAAAAATTGACTTCTCTTATCTACCCTACCAATTAGATAGTTCTCACAAATACCATATTCTCCTCATTTCATATAGTCTAGTTACTAGATTCTAACCTCATATCTCTTCCTCCCCCATTTGAGATTGATATGATCTAACCATTACCCAATTTATATTACAACATCATTATATTGGATATTCTAAAAACTAATTTTATAATTTGAGGTGATATATAAGATCTCATTGATAACAATGCAATTAATCTCAACACAACCTTGGAGAAGTCAAAACCACAACTTAATAGGAATTAAAAGTTACCAAATTTCTCCAATTCCCTTCTGAATCCTTACGCACCATCATAACCCCAAGATACCAATTAGGTGCATTTTTCATATAATATGCATCCTCCTCCTACTACATATGGTCACCCTTTGGATAGTATTATCAATACAATGATAGGCATTAAAACATAAATACCTAAGATTACATTTGATGATAACAAGATTATGGAGGATGATTCTAACCTTAATACTTTATTTGTATGAGATTATTTGTATTTTTAACCCATTCATGGTGTCATGATAGACAATGGTTTGAATTAGAATGCTTGCATAATGACACTTTTACACTATCTTAGATATACACATGAGTATTTGACATAAACAACCAAGATAATCAAAATATATTAGAACACCAAAAATATGCTTTGGGACACATAGTGCTACCTCTTAAGGTATGTCATGCAATAATTACTATGTCATTCCTACTCTTATTGATTGCATGCATATTTGATATGTTATTTGACATTTCCTTGGATACATAGTCTCTTTTTAGTACCATCATCAATGAACCAATGTGTTAAGTATATACATTATAAAATGGTGGTGATAGTTCTACGTGTTCCATATGAGTATCCTCTTGTGCCATAGCCATTTCCTCCTTAACCCCTACCACCACCATAATTGGTTGTTACATCTTTTCAATAGTATTTTTTAGATATAGATACCACACCTATTCAGGGTCACTATATGGAGTTAGTTACTACATGTATTAATGATTATATTACAAGTAATTATCCCACATATCCTAATTCCATATCCATAATTAGTTATAATCCCTACTCAAGTTCACTATACACACACCATTTAGAGGAGAGTAATAGAATTTCATAGAAGACCAGTAATATAATGTTCATTGCATCATAAGGTCATTTAGGATTCCTAATATCTAGTATTCACTCCACATCCTTGAATATAGTCAATGGAATTAGAGTGTGTTCCATAGTGAACACATGTACATGATTCTCCTATGATAGATTATTTTTTCATGAGAAAAGTTACATCATTAAGTTATTCATCATATAAATGACACCATAAGTGATGATGGTGAGGGTTATATAACAACACAAGATCATTATTATGCCACTAGTTCCACAAGGTGATCCTTCCCATGTTTTACACTAGGCCTACCCATGACCATCTCTTATATTGGTTGATTGGTTATCATCTTCCCTTGTGCACATTCTAAAAATACAAAAATGTTCAAATATTACAAAAAAATATAAACCAAGACCTTGAGCATCACATGATTATTAGTTTAAATAATTTATGTGTTATTTATCACACGTTTATTAGATTACATATCATGTATATATACACATGCATTTTACAGTGTGCATGAGTGATATAAGGGCATATAAATACACTTGAAGCATGGATGCATAGATGTTTGACCATTCATATACCCAAGGGCCATGCCAATTGAGGGGCCATCTTCTTCCATAAGTATATATTTCTATGACCTCTTCATTTACCATGTTGAGCTACTTTGATTTCTTACACGTGATTTATATAGTGTTACATGGATATATTACTTTACTATGTTGTGATATTTACATACTTAGATGGTGTAGACAACTTTACATGCTCGGATTTATCAATGTTGTCTAATTTTATAGTAGGCTAGTCATTTCTTGTCTACTATATGTGTCCCCTTTGCCTTTTTTTGGTTCATTAGCTTTGTGTGCTTAACATTTATCTCCCCTTGCTTGTGGATCCTTAACCTTATATGGGAAACATTTATTTCCTCTTGATTTTAGATGATTAGCCCTATATGTGTAGCATTTATTTCCCCTTATTTGTGGCCCCTTAGCCTTAATTGTGTGACATTTAATGTCCCTTCTATGTATCCCTTGGCCTTACATGTGACATTGTATGCTAAGCATGTGATTCTTATTTTTTGACATTAATTTTTGAGCTTGTTATGATTTCTAAGCTTGTGAGTGTTGTAATCAATATCATGTGCTTCCAACTTGTGTTTGTTTCCATGATTTATATCATTCACCTTTCCTAAATAATCTTATTGGGGTACATTTATCAGTGATGATTCCTATTGTATGCCTAAATTATATATAAGTCTTAACATGACACCTATATGACCTTGCATTATTTGTGTTTAATACATGCTTTTATGACACATTCTCAATATGTTGACATGATTATACATGATTACATATTTATACATAACATGATATAGTTAGCTCATTCTTTTGATAATAGTGAATTTTAGGATACATCCCTCACCTTAAAAGGGAGAACTATTAGTGGGCTTGTCATTGAGACTTAAGCCTCCATGAGCAAAAATTATAGATTTTGGCATGGATTTTATAGATTACAGATATTTTGTAGTAGTTTAGATATTACATTAGGATAGTTAAATATAGATATTAGATACTTTAGGGGTATATATAGGGCATATACACTCATTTCAAAAGACATGAGTTATATATTTTTATAATTTATAGATATGAGACATGTATAGAACATATATGAATGTAATTATATATCACCGAATCAATGAATAGTTCAAATTATGGGGTGTGAAGTTGGTTCATGCAAACAGATTATCAGTGTTTACCAATATTATCACCAAATAGTTCAAATTATGGGGTATGAATTTGTTCATATGTATTTACACTATGCAAATTTATATTTTCCAAGCACATTCCATGGTACTAATTAATGAGAAACCTTGAATCTACAAGTCTATTTACAATGATTAATTCATGTTTAAAAGATTAGTGTGGTTGAGGTTCTATGATGCACAATGGTATGGCATTACTTCATGAGCCCAATATGTGTGTCCCACCTTCCATATTTGGATTACCATATCAATGAAAGATTATTTATAAGGTTTAACATGGTTGAGTTATAAATTTTCAACAACCTAACACTTTCCCTTGTGTTTTTATTCAATGAGAGTTAGGGAAATTTTCCTTTTCAGTTGATAACACTCACCTTAGTTACACAAAATTTGGAATTGATCACCCCTAATTCTCTAAAAGATTTCAATGAGAGGAAACATTATCCAATGATTCAATAGGGAAACATCATATCCAACTAGTTACAAGGTAACATGTTTCACCCACATACATGTGTACTCTTTCCTTTCTCTTTGATTTCAATTTTCAATTTTTAATTTATGCATTTTCAATTTTTATTTCTAGGACATTGACTACTACATTTTCATTGCATGTTTGTTAGTAGAAAGCTCCACATTTAGAGCCTTATCCCAAATAAAAATTATGTTTTACACACTCATATACATTTATTTATATTTTTACTCCATTATTTGTGTTACATTTAAATAATAGAATAAAATAAGGGCATTCATAAACACTAACATATGGTAATTGATACCTGGAAATGTCATTTTTAGCTTTCCTTCAACCTACTTAACTTGTGAATACAATCATGACTCTCCTTTTCCATTATATCACATCCTCATTCCTTATATGGGGATATCCTCCCCAAGTTTCTCTTAGTCACCTATAAGATATTCCATAATCAGTGTTAAACCAGTTACTTATCTTACTCAGACATCTCTAAATTATCATATCAGTTTTCCTATCTCATAGACAATAATGCCAAACTTAGAACATATAGTTTGATGATAGCCTCTAAGTATTAAAATTTCATCCCATTCGAAGAAATGTAATGGTTACATTTAAAATTCAAATCCTTATTTTGGGTTGGACTGTACAGTTTTCATGTCAGTGGCATGAGAAAGTACCTAAAGAGTCTCTTATGAATTAAAAATAGGTGTAAACATGTTATAAATCTAGCAAACATTTACCAATCATATTAAATTACTTTCATAATTGATAGGACTTCCCTATTATTCCCAATTTTCTAATTAGACACTAGGAACAAGTCTTTACCAAGTCTAACACACTCAATAACCAAGACAGAGTTGTCAATTACCAAGTATCAAGAGCTATCTCATAGGTTGCATAAATTGAATGAACACTATTTCATGCATTCACCTAATGAGGAGAACTACATCCAGATTGGCTTCCCTATTTAGAGGATTTGATATGTAGGAAACACTCAATCATTTAATGGTAAGAGGTTAGGTTTAGATCAACCTCTAGGGTTTCAAGTGAAGGAGATATTTTTGTAAATCATGGACATAATTAGGCATGGGGATCACACATAGCTAAAATAAAAATATTTTCATATTCCTATATCAAAAAAAAGATGTAAAATCTATATAAATAAAACATAGCATCTAATATTACCAACATGAGGATGATGATATTGTGTGGGTACACATATAGGTCTAGATCCTGATCCAAGTGACTTGTAGCCCAATTTTTCATCCATGTTGTCACTTACCTATAGCCTTAGTCCTACATAGATTAGTTAGCCACTAAATATATTATACATTTATTATAATTTATCATAGGTTACATAAATTGAATGAATACTATTGCATGCATTCACCTAATGGGGATAACTATTTCCAGATTGAATTCCCTATTTAGAGTATTTGATATGTAGGAAACACTCAATCATTCAATGGTAAGAGGTTAGGTTCATATCAACCTCTAGGGTTTCAATTGAAGGAGACATATTTTGGTCAATCATGCACATAATTAGGCATGGGAATCACACATAGATCTAAAATAAAAATATGTGCATATTCCTATATCAAAATAAAGATGTAAAAAATATATAAATAGAACACAACATCTAACATTACCAACTTGAGGATGATGATATTATATGGGTGTGCACATAGGTCTAGATCCTAATCCAAGTGACTTGCAGTCTAATTTTTCATCCATGTTATCACCTACCTATAGCCTCAATCCTCCATAGAGTAGTTAGCCACTAAATATATTATACATTTTTTGTAATGTCTATATTTAATAAGCTAGAGTCTCAAATCAATTTCAGTCATTTACATTCATATTTGTATATATTTATATATCATGTAATATGAATTCATTTATAATAATTATATCTAATTATGTTTAATTGACCACTTAAACCCAATATAGGTTAAACACTTCCATAAATTTTCCAAATGTGAAAACCCTCAAAGAAGAAGGCCCTGAGCTAGTTTGAATACCATGTCAATGTTAAAATCATAGGTCATCAAGTGTCAAAATCCACACACAGTATTGCATAAGATGCTAGTATTATATTGATTGCACATACATAGCTAGGTGGGATAACTACATGTGGTACAGACTATATTTAGATTATTGGAACATATTTTAGATGTTAAAATTGAATACTTATATCATCCTGGTTTTGTACATTTGAAAAATATCAATTAGATCTTTAACCTTCAGTTCTAGACTTCCTTGTTGTCAAAAGGCTCACATTCACCATTTCATTGTGCCTAAATGTTTATCTCTTAGTCCGATCTATATCATTCTAATGACCTAGGTATAATATAATCAACATAAATCTTTAGATCCACACTTATTTTATAGTTTTTTGCACACTATTGACCACAAAGGGACACTACCATCGATGGTAGTATCAAGATCCTTATCTAGTGTCCAATTTCAAAATTCATCCAAATTTAAAATGTTTCAAAACCTATGGTTCAACCTATTTATCTTATTTAACCCTACCATGATATATTTTCAAAAGGTGTGGTATAGATACAAGTCTAAGCCTTCTCATTATTCATCTAGCATATACCAAGAAAACACCTATTAAAACTAAATAAATCAACTAGAAAACCAAGCCATTTTTTTCTAATCATCCATATTCTAATATCAAACATAGGATCAATCATATTACAAGTTTGAATCATTTAAATATAATCCCATGAGAGATATTTTTGAATTTACAAGCTAGATCACTGCATGCATCATCATATAGTATATCGTACCCTTGTACGAACACTTTCCCACACATAGGAGATAACTACATAAGTATAAGGCCCTCCTTGGAGTATTTTCTATGTAGGTATAACCCATTGATAGAGTGGTCTTTTGGGTCATCTCGACACCATGAGCACATTAACCCATTTTTAGCAAAATTCATTCCAAAGGTGAATAAGGGTGAAGAGATAGGTTTTAATCAATCAACAAAGAGTGACAACCTATATCCTAGATCTGAATAAACCAATATAAATACAAAAAAAAAACCTAAAATGTTGAAATTGGTCACATCCATATCTAGTCATTATTTCATACTAGACACTTGTGTCGCATTTAGACACTGGCATTGATGATAGTGTATAAATCTGACGGTAGTTTCCAAAGCCATGAAGTGAAATTTCCAAAATATGATAACTAATCCAAAATACCAATCTTACATAATTTAAACATGTTTCCAATCCAAATCTACATGTGCACAGTAAATTAACTAAGTACCATTTTTTATTAATTATTGTAATATATTTTAATAGTTGTAATTTACTATTTTTAGCAATCTTAGTTATATAAATTCATGATATTTTTTATTTAATTGTTCTATTAATTAGTGAAATATAGATTATATTATCACCCTTATGCTTTAAATACTTCTATAGTATTAACCCTATACCCCCTTCTATTAATTTAGGGTTAAACATTTGGTGAACCTGACCTTTATGTCTCTTTATGCAAACCCTAGCTTTCCCTAGGGCATTCATCCTCCTAAGGCTTTTCCTTATTTTTTTATATATCTATTGAATTATTTGTATTAAACTTAGGTGTGTCCTTATATTAGGTGGTGTTTCTATAAACACTTGGAGCTTCCTCTTTTTCCATGTAAGATGGTTAAATCAATGAAGTATCAAATCATAGGCCTAATGAAAGTGCCAATAATGAAACTAATAAAATAATGAAGAGGTTATCATAGAAGATGATTATGATCATGAAAATAATGAGTCTAATGCAAATAATGAACATTAATAAATAGATCAAGATCAAGTACAAAATTATGTTATGTTTCAAGAGTGTATACTTAAAGCCCTAAAGATCATGATGAGATCCTCAAAACCATATTGGAAACTAAAATATTAAAAATCATAGATTAATAACCATGTACATATATCTATAATGTTATTATATCTATGGGACATACCCATATTCCTATTTATCTCCCCTTGAACACATCATCAATTCATACATCTAGTGGGAGCAAAAGGTATGTGTTTACACCATTATTCGCCAAAACAAATATTGTTATTGTTATATCCTCCATGGTAACCATTATCACTTCAACACAATTACTTGTTTCAATGCCTAAATCAACTAAAACCATGCGTACATCCCCTTTTTTGAATTCTCAAACTTCAAACCTTAGCAATCAAAATGTGCAAGATATCATACAAACTATAAAACTTCTAGGAGATAAGGTTACCAACATTTATAAATATTATATAAAGTCACCTTATGTCATTGATTCACAAGATATGTTATGATGTAGAGGTACTTGGGAAAATTCTTAAAAACACCTTCTCTTGGCTCTAGTCTTCATTCTTTCATTTGGACTTCAAATTTTTGGCTTTGTTCTTAAGGCTCAACCTTCACTCTATAGGCTTATTTACTCTCACTAGTTTGATAACACACTCTCTTGAGAAATATTATTTATAGGAAATTTTAAAAACTTATCTCTCTATCATCATATCCTTCCTCCACACCTCAATTACCCAAACAACTCACTCCACTCATTCTCCTTATTACCTTCCTCTCACTCATTCACTATCTTCTCACTAGACAATCTTTACAAGATTCAAGCACAAAAACTTGTTATTAGTTCCAAGGACTCTATATAATTTCATGGATGATATTTACCAAACACATACACTCATCCTGATCCCCTTTCACCTCTCAATAAACCTATTTCATCCACTATCACACCTCAAACCCTTTGTGACACCATTTGGCTAGTAGCCTTTATTTCACCTTTCGCCTCAGTTTGAAAAATAGGTGAACTTCCATAAAGATGTAAGTCTATATTAGACCACCCTATATCTCTTTATATGTCTCCATCAAGTTTTAACGTCCAAATCCACATATAGATAGTACTTATTTTGTTAGCTTCTTCTCAATTAAGTTTATTATCCCTCATTACACACCCACAGTACTAGTTCCATATTGTACAGACCTTTAACTCATTCAAAACCCATTTAGTCCTTAACGCATTAAAATATGTTAGATCAAAAAGTTTTATGAAATTTCACCAGTTAGAATAAAAGATATGGGATTTTTAGTTTGGAAACCTTAGTTTCATGACTGTGCAAGTCGAGAGGCTACAAAATTCATTTTCTTTTGTTTGAGGATGTTTCAAGAGAATCAAAGACCATATCCAAGTCTACTTTGACAAGGTCTAACTAATAAAATAGGTTTAGAAACTTAAATTAATCCCTTTAAGGTTTATAGATAACAAAACATAAAGTAATGTGTGTGTTTAATTGATTATGTAGGGGTTTATAGAATTTTATATCTTCTAAGATTACAAAAACTTCATAATGATCACTCTCAGGACCTTAGTCTTCTTTAAAATCGTGATAAGACTTAATCAACTCAATATCCTTGTGATATAGGAGCATCACTCTTAGGGATCAAATTTGTCTAATTTTGGTTTGTTTTCATTCATTTAGGTGTGATGATGCCTTGGATGGATTTAAAATTCCCCAAGCATTATTATATTTCAAACTAGTAGCCTAGGATTACATCTAAGTAGTGCAAATTTTAAATTTAGGATTTTCTTCCCAAAAATAGTTGCATTCAAAATTTGAATTTTGGTTTATTTTATTGCATATAGGGGTGAGTGAAAAATATTGAATAAGTTTATGAACATGTTTAAAATTTCATTATAGACCCCTTGAATCATTAACAAGGGTTTAAATTGACATATGCCTACAAAATCAACTTTGGTGCTTAGTCACCTTTTCAAACTTGTCATATAACCATTGAAATATTTCAAGAATTGGTTACACCAGTTATGTTCAATAAAAAATAATATATTTTCAATTAAAGGGTTTTTAATTCATGTCTTAGATGATATAATACTCAAAGGAAAACAAAAAAAAAAGACCCTTGTTCTTAAAAGATCAAGATACAGACCTTGTTCTTGAGTTACCTATTTTGTTGCAGACTGTGTTTTTAAAATTGAAATCAAATAGACTTATTAAATATTGTAAATATTATTAAAGGATTGAGGAATGTATTTTTAGGCTATAATTTTTAAGGAATATTATTCAAATCATCTCGAGCTTAGACATATTCATAAACAAACCCCTATTTCAAAGGTTATTTTTTTGTGTGCAGAATGTATTTTGTTATTAAGGGGTAAAGACTTTAGTATTTTATTGATTTATGTTCCTCAATATCTTTTTTTTTTTTATATAGTAACTATCAATAAATATTGAATAGATCATTTATTTTTCAAATACTTGCACAAATTGAACCCTGTTTCTTGTAGCAATCATTGTTTGATTGGAATGTGTGTGTGTTCCTTGGAAAGAAGTGATCCTTAAACCAACGATCAAGTGCTTAGGGATATTTAGGTAATTTATTTTAATGTTTTGAAGGTTTTCTTGAATATTTTGTTTCATTTATATGTCCATTGTTCATTCTTACAAGGGTATATACTATAGATAACCAATTTCCTACACAATCAAGTGTATCTTGACATGAAAGGCTATGATAGTGGATTTAAAAGCACCATAAAATGGTTGGAAGACTTTAATAAGGTAAATTCATACCTAAAAAACCTTTTAAAAATCTTTGAAACACATTAAAACACTCATAATTGAATTTTCTTAGCTCTTGAGTTGTGATTGGGCCACTAAAGCCCTAAACTAGGGTTTCTTGCATATCTTAAATTCTAACCATCAAAAATTCACAAATCCTGGTAGTATAATCAATTTTAATATTATATAACTAAATCACATTGTTTTAAGAGTGTATGGATCCATTTTTATGGATTTTAGTGAATTGTCTTGTGCAAGGGCTAGAAGAGGCTTAATTAAATAGGCCTAAAGAAGGAAAGTGGACCTAGGGAAAGAAGTAGGCCACAAAAATTGACACAAAAATGTGTCTTATAATAATATACCTTTGGAAATTCATAACTTACTATAATTTTTTCATACTATCAATATAATATGAGTAAATGGCTACTAGGAAGGGTCAAAGAGCCTAGAGAGTTAGGTCAAAAATTCAATGTTGGCAATAAATCCAAGGAACCTTACATCATTTTGGTATCAGAGCCAAGATTAGATACCTAAGAATAAATGGTAGAGAGAATATCCTTTATATAAGAGATAAATAGGTACTTGTTTGATAGATTACCTAAAAAGGGATAAAAATGCCACCTAAGAGAAACAGAGGAGGTGCTATAAGGAATCAAGGGAATTAAGATGATATATTGGTAGAGTTGAGGGACCTTAGAGTCATCTTGGATTATAGGTTGACTACTATAGAATGAAACCAAAGAAGAGGAGTCCTAACAAGGGACTTGAGTGATAGGGAAGATGAACCACAAAATCATGAGGTAGAAGAGGGAGAAGAAATAGTTGAAGGCCATGAAGAGAAGGGTATAGAGAGACTCTTGAAGGTGATTATGGGTCAAGGATCCAAAACAAATGTGTAATTACCCACCTATAAAGGTGGTATTGATGGAGAAGAACTCATGGATTGGGTGAATTAGTTAGGCAAGTATTTTGAGTATGAAGAGGTACCTAATGAGAAGAAGGTTAAGTTTTCAAGAGCCAAACTAAAGGGGCATGCTTCATTATGGTGGGACTTCACACAAGATGAGATAAGAAATAAGGGGAAGAACAAGATAAATTCTTGGGACATAATGGTTGCCAAGCTTAAAGTTAAATTCTTATCAGGTGACTATGAGATAAATTTATTTAGACAATTGTAAAATTTGAAGAAAAAGGATATGATTATGAAGGCATATACAAAATAATTCTATAAGTTGTCCATCAAGTCAAGAGATGTTAAGGAAGATAAAGAAAATATTTTAAGGTATTTGAATGGCCTAAGGTACAACTTACAAGATGAACTAGCACCTGTTATCCCAAGAACACTAGAGGCATGCTACCAATTTACACTCAAGGCTGAAGATAATTTAAATAGGAAACATAATCAGCAAAATAGAGGAAGGGGCAGACATTTTAGAGGTAGAGGATAGAAAGGGGGAAGAAATTTCTCATAAATAAGTCATCAAGGTGAGTCAAGCAATTCATAATAGCAGTCCACCAATTCAAGAGGTGGTTGTAGAGGTAGGAGACCTTTTAAAAGAGGTGGTTATACAATTAAGGGTAGAGGATCAAGTGGATTTGCAGGAAGCTATTTCAAATTCATTAAGTTTTCTAGCCATAAGTCATGGGAGTGCCTAGAGGACCATCCAATAATAAGCCCAAGAAATGAAGGGAGAAATCATATTACATAAGGAGGTGAGAAAGAGAGTGTTTGCTCTCCATCACACATGAAAGAGCCTAAAATGGGAGAATCATTTCTCATGAGGAGGGTGTTGATCAATCCACCTAAGGAGAAGGATCCACCACAAAGTAAGACTCTCTTTAGGACATCTTGAAAATGCCAAGGTAAGTGTTTCAAAATGGTCATTGATTAAGGAATTATAGATAACCTTATTTTGGTATAAATGGTTAATAATCTTGGACTAAAGAAACTACCTCACCCCACTCCATACAAGGTTTCATGGTTGAATAAGGGATAACAAGTATTGGTGAGTGAATAAAGTTGGGTAGAGTTTCAAATTGGAAGCTATAAAGATAAGGTTCTTTGTGATGTCATCCCAATGGATGTGTACCATGTACTTCTTGGGAGGCCTTGGTAATATGATAGGTAAACCACTCATGATCTAAGTAGGAACATGTATGCTTTGATCAAGGATGGATTTAGTCACACTTTGATGCCCCTAAAGGACGAGGAGAGTGATCAACAAGTTGGCTCACACATTAAATGGGTAATTGGTAAGGATTTTTTGAATGTTATGCATGAATAAGAGATAATATTTGCTTTGGTCATCAAGCCTAGGACTATTATGAAATCCAATAAGATCAATGAACCACCCCAAGAGATCCAATAAATGTTGGATAAGTATGCATACATATTTATTGATGAGTTTCCCAACACATTTCCACCTATGAGGAGTATAACACATCATATATATTTTGTACCTAGAACAAGTCTACCAAACAAAGCAACCTATAGAATGACCCCATAAGAGAATGTTGAGATCAAAAGATAAGTGCATGAGTTTCTTGACAAAGGGCTGATTAAAGAAAGCTTGAGTCCTTGTGTAGTGCCAATAGTGTTGGTGCCAAAGAAGGAAGGTGAGTGGAGAATGTGTACTGATTCTAGGGCCATAAATAAGATTACCATAAGATATAGATTTCCCCTTCCTAGGATGGAGGTTTTGATGGATTTCTTGAATGGATCAATCTACTTTTCTAAGATTAACCTCAAGAGTGGATATTACCAGATAAGAATCAGGCAAGGTGATGAGTGGAAGACTGATTTCAAGACAAATTATAGTTTATATGAATGGCTGGGCATGCATTTGGTCTGACCAATGCACCTATTACTTTTATTGGATTAATGAATGAGATACTAAAATATTTCATAGGCAAGTTTGTTGTAGTATACTTGGATGACATACTAATCTATAACCAAAGTAAGGAGGAGCATCTTCACCATTTGGAGTTGGTTATGATAACGCTGTAAGAAGAGAGGTTATTGATCAACCTCAAGAAGTATGATTTCATGAAATCATATCTATTGTAACTTTTATTTATCATATCAAAGGCATGTTAAAAATATACAAGAACAAGGTAAAGGCAATCCTAGAGTGGCCAACACTTAGGAAAATAGGAGAGGTAAGAAGTTTTCATGGTCTTACAAGTTTCTATAGGAATTTCAGTGAAAATATGTGCTCCCATCATTGACACCATCAAGGGAGACAAAAAACATTTTGTGTGGAATGAGAAAACAGAGAAGAGTTTCCAATACTTAAAGCAAAGAATCATAGAACATCCAATACTAGCATTGCTAGACTTCAACAAGGTGTTACAAATAGAGTGTGATGCAAGTGGTGTAGTCATAGGGGTTGTCTTAAGCCAATAGGGAATACCTATAGCCTATTTTAGTGAGAAGTTAAATGATGCCAAAAATAAGTACTCATCCTATGACTTGGAGTTTTATGCAATGGTGAAAGCATTGAAAAATGGAGACATTATCTCATGCCAAAGGATTTTATACTATACACGGATAATCATGCACTTTAGATCATCTCAAATCAGCCCAAGTTGAACCAAAGACATGTGAAATGGGTGGAATACATGAAAAACTTTGCTTTCACCATCAAGCATAAACAAGGACAAAGCAACAAGGTTTCAAATGCATTGAGTAAGAGAGTCTTATTAGTGCATGAGATTCAGTTAGAAAGTGTTGAGATTGAAGCACTCAAATATTTGTATGAGGATGATGAAGACTTTAAGGAAGTATACCATCTATGTAAGCACCCAAGTACACTCAAAAAGGATCCATGGTTGGATTTTATACTTCAAGATGGACTACTATTCAAAGGAGTACAGTTGTGTGTGCCAAAAATCTCTATAAGAGGAAATCTTATCCAAGATAATCATAGTGGAAGCATAGCAGGCCACTTTGGGCTTGACAAGATATTAGAATTACTCACTAGGCACTATTATTGGCCTAGAATGCAAGTATAAGTAAGGTGGTATGTAGAAAGGTGCAATATTTATCAATTAGAAAAAGGTAAAATCACTAATGTAGGTTTGTATCAACCCCTACCAGTCCCAAATAGGCCTTAGGAATCCATAAGTATGTACTTTGTGATGGGATTGCCTAGGACACAAAGTGGTTTTGATTAAATTTTTGTAGTTGATACATTATCTAAAATGGCACACTTCATACCATGTAAAACCACTAATGATGCCACACATGTGGCCAATTTATTTTTTAAGGAGGTAATCAAACTTCATGGACTTCCCATGAACATTATTTTTGATAGGGACACCAAGTTTCTTGATCACTTTTGGAGAACATTATGGAAGAAACTAGGCATAAACTTGAGTTTCAGTTCAACTTACCATCCTCAGACAGATGGGAAACCTGAGGTGGTGAATAGAATCTTAGGTAATTTATTGAGTGTTTATCCAAGGATCATCCCAAAGAGTGGGATCTTATGTTGCCTCAAGCAGTGTTTACTTATAATGATTCTACCAATAGGAGCATTGGTATGAGTCCATTCCAGGTAATCTATGTCATACAGCCTAGAGGTGTATTTGAGATCAAAAACATCATCCATATGGACAAGAGAAGTGTTGAAGGTGATGAGTTTACAATGGTAATGAAAGAGGTACATGAATAGGTAAGAAAGCATTTGGAGTCTAGTGTTGACAAGTACAAGAAATAGGTAGATTTGAGTAGAAGAGAATTGAATTTCTATGTTGGATACTTACTCTTATCACATCTCAAGAAGGAAAGGTACACAAGGTCTTTAGTGGCTTAGCCAAAACCTGAGAGCAGAGAAAATTCAATTGTGAGTGTTATAGAAATGGATTTGTACACTCTTGAAAGCATGTGATTCAATTAGAGCCTCTTAAAATTGATTATACTACCAAAAATTTAACTATACATCAAAATTACTATAAAAATTCTTAACATGACTCCTTGGACCCTTTGAACCAACTTTTCTCACTTAACAACTTCAAACCATGCTTATGGTCCTCCTTGGTTTAGTTCACATATTTGAATTTTCAAATTTGCCCTTTTGGAGGGAAAACTTTAAACACCTATAATTATCACTCCTATGACTCAAAATGACTCCAAAGACCCAAATGGACCTTATAAGGTCCCTCACACACACTTACATCCTCAAATAGGCCAAATATGACTCCTAACTAAGACATTTCACCTTAACAATACAAAATGTTGTTTATATGTTTGATGTTCCTACATCATACTCCCCAAAAAGGAGAAAATTGACTGATAAAGTCTTTTCATTGCCTTCAAATTCAGTTTATAATGATATTCCATGTTCATCTTGATGCTACTCCTCCTTTCTTGCTCCTTTCACTTCACTAGGTTCTTATATTTCTTTTTATTGGGTTTGTCTAGTCTCCTTGTCAATGCATACTCTACCTCTATGAGGTGTACCAACTATTGTAACTCTATGTTTGTTACATGTTCCATATTTTTTAATCCCATTTGTCCTTCATCATCCTTAGCTGCAACCAAATGGTTCTTACTCTCTTTTTTTATGTTTGTTTTATGGTCTTCTTCTTCATTGTTCTTAACTGGTTCATGTATCTCTAGGTGTTTTTGCTCCTTGGCATTGATGACTCCTTATAATGGTCTCTTAGGCATCTCTATCTTTGTCTTTTTCTCAAATAGACTCTCTTTTGTTTCCTCTAATTTACTCTTTTTCACCTCCTGATGTCTCTTTATATCAGCTTGCTCATATTACAAGAATAACCTCTCAACCAGTTCATCTTCAACATAACACAAGGTAGTTTGCATCTTATTGAATTTATTTTACCATGAAAATCAACTAACAACTCAGATAAAACTTTACCAAATGAATATATTACCTTGTTGACTTGTTCATGCTTCAATTGTTTATTTTTTAGTATACTTGATTGCACAACTCCTTGTGTTTCTCTATGTTATTCCATACCTATTTCTTCTTCGAGTTCATCCATGAGATTTTCTTTTTATACTTCACCTACTTGTAGCCCTTTTGATTGATTTAAAATTTCTTCTATCATCTCCATTTCCTCCTTCAACATGAGAGTATCCACCTCTTCACAACTTTCATCAAAGTTTGGCCCATATTATTGTTCATCTTCTTGGTCACCTTGATCCTTAACTTGTCCTTGGACTCCCTCATTCATGAGAATCAAATAAATATTATTCTATTGCATACCATGTTTGTTAAGCACTCTTGGACATGCTTCATCTTCTCTTTGCCTTTCCACTAGCTCATCCATCAATGTTATGGTTTTTCTATACAAATCTTCTTCATTATTTGAAATGTCTTCACATGTGTCATCATAAGTAACATTAGAAAGCAAACTTTGAGAACACTTATCTTCTTTTCACTCATCATCTTGCTTACATAGATGCACCTTCATTTATTTGGCTTTGATTATCTCTACCTTGTCTTTTATTTTATTCTTAAGTTTGTCATGTTCCCCTTTCCACATGCTTGTTTGAGATATACCTACAAGATTAGCCTTTTAAAACCTTCCCGTTATCTTCCTTATCCATACCTTGCCTTGTATTTGTTTGGACTGAGATAATATTCTTGATTTAACTTCTTCATGCTTATTAGATTGATATCCCATCATACTAGCTTGATGCAATATGCCCTTTGCTTCTTTTCTATGTACTTATTCTTGTCTTTTACCCATGTTATTGTCTTGATTGACCTCTTGCTTGAGGTTCACCTTCTTCATTCCATCAATTATTATCTTGATCCACTTAGGCCAAACATATCCATGACCTTGTCTGATATTTAAGGACTATACCTTGTCTTTATTTCTTCCAATTTACATATTAGTTTCTTTCATTTCACATGTGTAATCAGAATCAACACTTAAGCATTCATTTACCTCTATATATGACTACTACAAGGTAATTTATTCTCTCAAATATTCATGGTTTTCCTTCATGGTTAGCTATCTCTCTTGCTTTAACTAAAATACTTGTCATAACATCATAGTATTTCTCTTCTATTTCATCTTCAACACATTGAATACCTTTAATCTCTATCACTTTATCTTCTATAATAGGTTCTCTTTCTTTATCTTCTTCTTCCTTCTTGATGGGTAATGTACTAGGTCTATCCTTCACTATATTTAAGGCCTTATGTTTAACCTTCATCAAACTTGTCTTCATACCTTCATACACAAACTCAAATGCAATGTTAGCATATAAAATAAGAGACCACGTAGTCTCCATGAATGTCTCGTTATCTTCTCTCTAAAGTGCTTCTATTGACACTTGTATTTCCTTTTTCTCCTCAATGATAACTCTCTTCTTAACCTATTTATCATGTTTATCTCTTGGAAACTCCTCAACCTTCATGCCTCTATGGGATACACTCTTTCTTTTCTTATCTTTCCTCAAGACACTCATCATGTGTCTTTCCTCTCTCCTAAGTAGCTCTAGAGGTCACTTCACTTTCATTCTCATACTAAAACCAATACATTGGCTTCCTTGTCATTTCACGAGCTTCACCATGATCTATATCTTCTCCAAACTCTACCCCAACTCTCTTCTCATATCTTTTACTTCTTCTTGTACATCCATATTGTCTCTATTCTTTCACTTTCTAGGCTTACCTAGACTAATCTCTTAGCAAGCTATCTATTTACCTCTTATATATTTATAAGATATTATTATTCTATCTATATTCCTTGTTTAGGACCAATATTATCATTTTGACTCTTTTTTAGAGTCTTTCCTCTTCTCTTTCTCACTTGAGCTTCAATGCTCTTTTTCACTCTACCTTCTCTAGTCCTTTCTTGACTAGTTGCAAGTCCTCCTCATTGGACTTTGGGGATTTTATTCCTCTTTTATAAATTCTTAAATTTTTATATACTAACCTCATTAGTTTATACCTTCACCATATTGCTCCCATAATACCCTGAAATTGTCATCTCATGCAAACCTCACAACATTCTTTACCAGTTTCAAATAAACAAGTTTGTAAGAACTAACTCAAACATAATTCACCAAGAGCTTATCTTGATCTAATACCAAATTATGTAGAGGCAATTTTAAAAATTATAAAAAACATATTTTCTTGGCTCTGGTCTTCATTATTTGATTTGGACTTCAAATGCCTGGCATTGTTCTTAAGGTTCAACCTTCACTCTATAGGCTTATTTACTCTCACTGGTTTGATAACACACTCTCTTGAGTAATCTTGTTTATAGTAACTTTTGAAACATTATATATATGTAATCATATCCTTCCTCCACACCTCAATCACCCAAACAACTCACTCCACTCATTCTCCTCATTACCTTCCTCTCACTCATTCACTATCTTCTCACTAGCCAATCTTTATAGGCTTTAAGCACCAAATCTTGTTATTAGTTCCAAGGACTCTATCTACTTTCATGGATTATCTTAACCAATAAAATACACTCATGTTTATCCCCTTTAACCTCTCAATCAACCTATTTCATCCACTGTCACACCTCAACCCCTTAGTGACACCCTTTGGCTAGTAGCCTTTTTTCACCTTTTACTTTGGTTTGAATAATATTTGAACTCCCATTAATATATAATTCCATATTAGACCACACTCTATCTCCTTATATGTCTTCATAAAGTTTCAAGTTCAAACTCAACATCTAGATAGTACTTCCTTTGTTAGCTTCTTCTCAATTAGGTCTATTAGCCCTCATTACACACCCACATCACTAGTTATATACTGTACGGAAATGTAACTCATTAAAACCCTCTTTATTCCTTCTTAACACATTAAAATATGTTATATCACAAAATTTCACCAATTATAATAGAAGATATGGGGTTTTTAATTTGGAAACCCTAGTTCCATGACTATGTAAGATGAGAAGCTACAAAATTCATTTTCTTTTGTTTTAAGATGTTTTAAGAGAATAAAAGACCATCTCCAGGTCTATTTTGACAAGGTATAAATAATAAAATATTTTATAAACTTCATTTAATCCCTTTAAGTTTTTTAGACAACAAAACACAGAGGATTGTGTGCCTTTAGTTGATTGTGTAGGGGTTTGTGGAACTGTATACCTTCTAAGATTGCAAACACTTCATAATGATCACTCTCAAGGCCTTAGTCTTCTTTAAAATAATTAAATGACTTAATAAACTCAATATCCTTTCCACTTCTCATATCCATACATTCATTCTTGTCTTAGACTATGCAAACAAGGTGTGAACTTATGCAAATAGGGGTCTTGTTTGTACTTAATAGGTTTATAATCTCCTAATGGATTATTCTCAAAACTTTGTCCCCTCACACATGTGATAAAAACTTCACTAGCTCCATAACCAATCATTTTATCAACCATATAAAAACCTTCCTCGGTATTTGACTATATAAACAAGATCTTGACTGTGTAAAGAATAGAGTGATCACTATGTAACAAGGTATTCTCTCAACTATCTAGACATTTGAAAAAATTTAATTGTTTACATTCCAACCTCATCATATAGCTCCTCAAAATCAACCTTAGTTACATATAATTTTGAATCTTCTCAAGCAATATAATAACCTTCTTGATGCAAAGGCTTCAATTACATTAAGATATCACAGTCTGGGATTGTCATAGTTATAACAAAGTTTTAAATAAAGAACGTTCTCTTTAAGGTACTCTCCCTTTTGGAATATATAAAATTAATAATATGAAACTTATAATGATTCAAAATACCTTCAATTATTGAACCAATGCTCCCCCTTCAACAACTATCACCAAGTCCATCAACTTCTTACTTGATTGTAAGAGTTTCCTTTTCAAACCTATAATCATAAAAACAATGATTGATCATGGTCTCAATGGCCTTTTCATGGTAACATAAAATAAGAAGAGTCTACACACTTAATAAGAAGAGTGAACACACACAAAACCACTTTCCTTCATTTATAAAAATCATCATTTATTACATTGTAGTTCATTCATGGACTTGTCAACTTTGAGGAGTTTACATATTCTCCTTATCTCTGGTTTATTCTCCCCTTCTTAGAGATCTCTGATCTCACTCTCTCATATTCCACATAAATAATGCCAACTTCCTTCTCATCCAACTTCAACATTATCTTTTTGAGTTAGTTACAAGGAGACAAGACTCTTACATGGTGTTCAACCCAATGTAGAATGGTGGTTACTTTTATTAACATGATTCTTTAGTTTTCATACCCTTAAGGAATGGACATAAAAATGACTACAAAACATGCTTAACATGACTCCTTGGACCCCTTGAAATAAATTTTCTCACCTAATCACTTCAAACCATGCTTATGGTCCTCCTTGGTTTAGTTCACATAGTTGAATTTTTAAATTTGCCCTTTTGGAGGGAAAACTCCAAACACCTATAAATATCAATCCTATGACTTGCAATAACTCCAATGACATAAATGAACCTTATAAGGTCCTTCACACACACTTACATCCTCAAATATACCAACTATGACTCCTAATTAGGACATTTCACCTTAATAATACAAAATGGTGTTTAAATACTTGATGATCTTGCATCATGTTACATAATCCTCTTGTACTTGAAATATATTTGTACCATTTTCCAAATGGTTTTTTTGAACCCAATTTCACATTTTATGATGACAAGGGTGATCCTAAACAACATATTTGATATTTCTATGTGACATGTCTTAATTATGCCTCTAGTGATAAACTTTTGACCAAATTATTTCTAAGGATCCTAAAATATTGTGTTAAATGATGGTTCTATGATTTACCACTCCAATCAGTGAGAGAATTCAAACCTCTAGATAATTAGCTCCTAGCACATTTCCCTGCCAACATCACTAAAAAGATTTCATATGCTCAAATTACAAGGATCAAACAAGGAACTAATGAACTTATCAATGAATATGTTTTGAGATATAAAATAATGTTGGCCAAAATGACAAATTCAATGGTAGATAAATAACTATAAGACATATTCAAGAGAAGCTTGATTGCCCCATTACATGAGTTCATTATTTTCAAAAATTTCAAATCTTTTGATGACTTATGCCATATTTTTAAAGCTCATGAAATGAAATTTATCACCTTCAATAGACTTAAGTATGTACCAAACATACTAACTACATCCAATACTAAGTTTCAAATCAAACCAAGCTACCAGGTCAAACCTACATAACCTAAAGAGGAAATATCCACAACTATTAACATAGTGTCACATCAATATAATCGACTCATCTTACCCAATGCAACTAAGAGATAATTTACATGATTAGCTAAGTCTCCAAATTCTTCAAAAACTTATGGAGTGTCATCTCATATCTCTCCTTCCTCCCATAGAGGTTGATATGAGTTGACCTCTACCTAAAGGATATGATGTTAATGTATATATTTACTATCTCCAATGCCCTGGGCATTCTATGAATAGATGTTATGCCTTGAATCATAAGATCTAAGACATGATTTATGACCAAAATATTACCTTTAATGATCCTCCAAAGGATTTAGGTTCACAACCTAGTGATCAATATAATCAAAAAATATTTAACAATCTTTTGCAAGTTCATTCTAATAAAGATCTAGAAGTGTAAACAGCATACAATACACATCCTCCTCCATCACATTATGGACACCCATTGGATGGAATTATTGGTACTTATACACATGTAATATATCATATGGTTCATAGACCTTACATTAAATTTGATGATCATGAAATATTGGATGATGAATCTAATATTCATTCATTATTTATTCAAGCAAACCTTGACCATCAGCCTATACTTAGTGTTATGATTGGCAATGGTGCTATTGAGAATGTATGTACCATTAAATTTCATACACATATGAGATACACACGTGATGATTTATAACTATTAACCAAAACCATCAGATTATTCAATGGGACATCATAACACACTATTGGTGAGATCAATTTACCTTTATAGGTTGGTCCAACACATGTGGTTACCACATTTTTATCTATACCATATACATAAGTCTTTGATATTTTATTGGGATGACCTTTGATACATAAACTTAGTGTAGTACTTTCCATAGTACATGGGTGTATTAAATATATTCCTATCAACAAGCTAGTCATAGTTTTTATAAATCCATATAATCATCCACTTGAATAAGAGAAGCTTATTCCAAGAAAACTAATTATCAAACCCACTAAGGCTAATCCTCCATGAAAGGGTAAGCAATAGGTAATCCCATTTCCTAGGTGGCCCATACTTGAGAGGCCTTTACACCATAGACACACATTAGATTTCATTGAATATTCATATACTCCTACACACCATACTCAGTTACCTAGAGCAACTACATATGTTCCAATGATAGCTACTCCAAAGAAACCACATAGCACTAAAATATAGCTTCCAAAAAGCTTTACTCCTATTATTTATTCATGACCATAGAATCTTATTACACATACATAGGATATCACAGATTCTATAAAACTAGATATGACACACACGCATGCTCCTTTGCAGTACCACCAGTTTCATATACCATATTCCAAGATTGGAGCTACATATGAGAATCCATTGAATGGGATCATAGGATATCCCTTTCCTTTCAAACATTCCAAAAATACAAAAAAATCAAATATTCAAAAAATATAAAAACATTCAAACAATTCAAATATACAAAATATTGTGCATTCCCATATTTTATTAGATCTTTGGCATCTATGTTTTTTTTGTATGTTAGTATATAGTATATCATTTCATTTCTATATACACATATGTTTCATGCATCTTTGAATATGATACAATACCAAACACATGATATATGCACTTCCATATGTTGGGCCTCTCCTCTACCCATGTCATATAGTACATTAGGGGCATCTTCATTATTTTATCATGATCAATACAAGTTACATATCCTTTATGATCATTTATACATTATCATGTTTGATATTATAGGCTAACACTTACACATGTTTATATCTATACTCATATATTTCACAATGTACATGATATGTTATACTAGATAACATTTTTTGTTAACACATATATGCAAAGGCTAGTTTAATATGATTCATTGTCACTTCCTTGAGTGTATTACATTTCTTGTTATTTTATTTCTTATGGAACATTTAAATATGTTCATTACTTTTTGGGCCCTATGTCATTATATGTTGTTTAGACATTTGAATATGTCATTCCATGTTGATTGGACATTTAATTATGTCATCCCTTTCAATTGTGTGGCACTTGAGCATGCCCCTTATATGAAGTATTCTTGGACCATTCATTTTCAATACATTGAGTGTTCTTGTGTGTGTATTTTTTATTGTGTGTTGAGCTTGTATTATTACTCTCTAGACATTGCCATGATCTATATCATGCATCTTGGGACTTGATATGATCATATACTATGAGCTTAATTGATATATCTACTTTGGCATGTTATCCCTATATGCCACATGATTCATGCACAGATTATACATCTATCTTATCCTTTTGAGGTAAGGTACCTTCCATATTATAGTTCCCTCACCTCAAGGGGGAGCATATCAAATGGGGCATGTCATAGAAGCATAACCTCCATAATTTCATAGTTTCTAGATTTCAGTAGGGGCATGTCATAAAAACATGACCTTCACATTTATACACTAAATCATTATCTCCATACTTCATTGGGATCATGTCATAAATACATGACATCCACACTTACACAAACTCCAATTCAGTGCCATGATTCTATCAAAGTTGTTGCCAGAATCTGGATAATGCGAGTGCAATGGAGACGTGATCACACAAGATGAACAACTGCACACCACATAAATGCCAAAGCAATTTGAAAATAACACAATAAGAGAAATTGCACAAGACAAAATAGAGAAAACTAAAATCTGATTAACATGAGATGGCCAAAGTGAGGAATACATATAGGAGAGTACGTAAGTAACTCCTCCACAAAAGGTGGACCAGGCACCCCAAGAATAGATAGTAACTCCTCCATGAAAGGTGGTGACAAGGTGATAAGAATAGAGAAGTAACTCCCATCAAGGGAGTTACTTATGACATTCTTATGACACCTATGACACATCTATGACACACACCTCCACATAAGCTAGCCTATCCCACAAATGTAGAAAAAATCCATGTATGCACAAGAAATACAATTTTCCTAATTAATAAATAGGGAAAAATAAAAACCTACACTAATACCCCCCCATAAGTGTAGCTTAGGTGGGCAGTGTGGAAATATAAAATGGGTCCTGGCAACTAGGCCTGATGAGGTACCCATGTACAAATGCAATCTCTCATAAGATAGAGAAAAAGAGAAAACCCATAGGAAAAAACTCCCCCCCCCAAAAGAGAGACATAAAAGAAAAGAAGAGGCTAGAAGGCCCCCCTAAAGATGATGCTACTACAGATGTGGACCGCACCCCAAGAAGAGCTCGTAGATGAATGAACTTGCTCTTAGTGAAAGGTTTGGTGAGGATGTCTACAACCTGCTCCAAAGACTAGCAAAATATAAAGTCAATGACTTGACTATGAATAAGCTCCTGAATGAAATGCATGTGAATCTCTATTTGCTTGGTCCATTGGTACTGAACTGGATTCCTAAAAATCTGAATGGTACTCTGGTTATCATAATAAATGATGGTGGGCTACCTGATAGGAATGCCAAACTCAAAAAGAATCCCTTGAAGCCAAATAGCCTCAGTAGCTACATTAACAGCTCCCCTGTACTCTACCTCTGTGGATGATATAGCAATAGCATTTTGCTTCTTGCTAGACCAACTGATAGGACATGAACCTAGAGGGAAACTATAACCAGAAGTGGACTTGTGAGTCTGTGAATTGCCAGTCCAATCTAAATTTGTATATCCAACCAAGTTAACCTATATGCCAAATCTGTAATGAATCCCATATCTATGTAAACCCTGTATGTAATGCAAGATCCTCTTAGATGCTTTCCAATGCAGCTCATGAGGTTCCTACATAAATCTGGAGACAAGTCCCACTGTATATGATATGTCAGGCTTGGTATGAGTCAAGTAGATGAGACTACAAACAAGTTGTCGATACCGAGTGGCATCAACCAATGGTGAATAAAAATCAACCTCAATCTTGACTCCTGATAGAAAGGGAGTCAGAGATGGCTTGCAATTAGCCATGTGAAATGGAGCCAATAAGTCAAGAGCATACTTAGGCTGTGTAAGAGAAATCCCTAAATCTGATTTTGAGATCTCGATGCCAAGGAAGTAGTGCAATAAACCCAAGTCTATCATGTCAAATCTATCCTGAAGAGATGCCTTCACCGCTGCAATAGCCGATGAAGAACTTTCGGTGATCAAAAGGTCATCAACATATAAAACCAAAATCAAGAGTGAATCATCCTACCACAAGAAGTAGACATTGGAATCATAATGGCACCTAGTGAAACATGCTATGAGAAGGAAGGAATCCATCTTGAAATACCAAGCTTGAGGGGCCTTTTTGAGGCCATATATATATTTCCTAAGTTTTCATACTAAGGAAGAATCATGAACAAATCCTGGCAACTGCTCCATGTAGATCTCCTCCTCTAGGTCTTTGTGAAGAAAAGCACTCTTCACATCCATTTGGTGCACATCCCAACCATGTGATGTGGCAATAGCCAAGATGAGTCAAATAGAAGTCATCTTTGCAAAGAGTGCAAAGGTATCTAAGTAGTCAATGCTTGCCACCTGTGAGAAACCCTTGGTGACCAATCATGCCTTGTACTTATCAATCGACCCATCTGCTACAAACTTGGTCTAATATATCCACCTACATTGAACCATCTTTCTTCCCTTAAGAAGTGAAGTCAAATCCCAAGTGTGATTTTTTATTAAAGAAGAATATTCTTCCTTCATAGCATTATCCCACTCCGGTACCCCTGATGCCTCTCAAAAAGTCTGTGGATCTAAAACTAAAGCAAAGAAGGCATGTGGATCTCTCTGAAAATCCCCCCTAGTATGTCTATCATCTATGGGATCTCCTACCCAAGTGCCAACACTCTCAAGTGTCTGTCTAGCCCAAAGTGGCCCAAAAGTGGGTGAGTCAGGTGCTAACTCCTCATCCTCTGACTGACTAGAGGTGGATGACTCTGCATCACTGTCCTCACTATCTAAACTCAAAGAAGAAGATGATGTCTTTGGCTCAAGAACTTATGGCTAATCTGAATTTGATGAGGAATCATCATGAAGAAGTAGATCCAATGAGGGAGAAGAAGTGTCAAGTGTTGAGTCTCTAGGACTTTCCTAAAAATGGACACTTCTCTCGATGAACAACTCATGAGTGACTGGATCTAGAAGGCGATATCCCTTAATACCATCTGGATATCTTACCAAGATGCAAGGCTTGGACTAATGTTCCATAGCTTTACATTTCTTCTTCAGAATGTGGGCCATGGTTGGGGATCCAAAAACTCTAAGGTGCTCAACATCAGGTTTTCTTTTATGTCAAGCTTCAAAGGGTGTTATCCCTTTCAAATATTTGTGAGGAACCCTATTTTGAATGTAGCAAGCACAATCAATGGCTTTAGCCCAGTACTATGGTGCTAAGGATTTGGAGTGAATCATATAGCTACCTATCTCTTTTAAAAATCTATTTTTGCATTCTGCAACCCCATTCTGTGAAGGACTGTAAGTGACTGTGTGTTACAAATCAATCCCCTCTATGGTGCAAAATTGCTCAAACCTGATGCTAACATACCCTCCTCCATTATCAATTTGAAGAACCTTGATGTATTTCTCACTCTGTTTCTCAACAAGAGCCTTAAAGTCTAGAAAATTTTCAAACACTTCAGACTTTTGTTTGAGAAAATATATCCAAGTGTGCCTAGAGAAATCATCAATGAAAGTGAGGATATACTTGGCCCTTGTGAAAGATGGTGTGGAAAAGGGTCCCGATCCATCACTGTGGACTAACTCCAAATGTTGTGAAGCCCTCCAAGCTTTGCCTTTGTCAAATTTTGCTTCGGGATGTTTCCCAAGGGAACACCCCTCTCAAAGTCCTTTTGAGAATTAGACACAAGGCAAGCCAATGACCATGTCATTTTTGCAAAGTTGCTCAAGGTAGCGGTAGTTAAGGTGGCCAAACCGCTCATGCCATAATTTGCTAACTCCATCTGAATGAGTCAACAATGCTATTGGAGAAGAATCTGATGAAAAATGTGAGAAGGTGTATAACCTGGCTTGGTGATCTGCCCTACCCACTGCCACTGTAGTATCACTATGCAACTCCTTGATAGCCATTGAATCTGGTGAAAACTCAACTCTCATACCCCAACCAATGTGAGTGATTTGGTACACTAATAGGAGATTGGTTGAAAGAGAAGGAACACTTAAAACATTGTTGAATGTTCCTCCTTCCATTTCAACTGACCCTCTCCCTGCAATAGAAATTGATGTGTCATCACCCAAACTAATTGAAGTCATGCTAGAAGGCTCTAAAGATGAAAACTCAACTAATGAAGAGCCCATGTGGTGAGACGAACCCGAGTCGATGACCCATGAAGATGTGGAAGATATTGTAGCTACAAGGGCCTTGCCCTTTTCTTCTTACCCTTGCCTTTTGCCTTGGTAGAATCTTGGGTAGATGAATTCTGTTTGATGGACTTAGGAACACCTATGTTGTTCTTCTCTAGAAGATGAGTTAGGTGATCTATTTATTTCTTCATGCATTTGTGTTCATCATGCCCTGTCTTTTTACAATAGGCACACTTAACCTTCTCCTTCTTAGGTTTAGCATTGGAGGATGAAGACTCAGTGTTGTTTTTGGCAGGATTGTTGTTTTCTTTCTTCTTATCCTGGTCCTTGTTCTTTTTCTTCTTCTCCTTTGTTGAAGTCTTATCCTTACCATTTCCAGCTATCAAATCTTGGGGTTGAGTAGACTTCACAGTGCCCATTTGAATTAGCTTATCTTGCTCCCCAGTCAAGTCGGCAATGAATGAATCCAAAGAAGGCATTTTCCATGTAGTGCCAAGGGCACTTTTTGTGGCATGGAAGGTGGAGACAAAGACTGAATAGCTTGGACCTAACTTAGTGAGAATAGAAAGTATAAGTTGATCATCTTTCTTCTCTATCCCACATTATTTCAATTGCAATCTAAGGGCCTTAAACTTAGTGAAAAAGTCATGTAGGGTGTCAAAGTTGCTAGGACTTAGACTTATAAGTTCGTTTTCGAGCTCATGACGTCTCATCTCATCAAGCTTCCCAAATAACTTTTCTAAGGTGTCCCATATGTCATTAGGAGTCTAGGAGGATTCTAGATGGAAGAGAAGTTTAGGAGACACAGACAAGCTCAGTAATCCATAGGCTTCATCACTACGGTTGTACCACTTAACCTTTTCAGCATTAGTGTTGGGTTATACTTCAGTTCCCATGGTGATCCTATACAACCCTTTACTTCTAAGAATTATTGACATTTTAACTTTTCATTCATGATAGTTGAAGGGTGGTAGGGGTTTAAGTTGAAAAAAATATATTTTTTTAGCTGAATTTAGGTGAAGTTGTGTTGATTGCAAGTTGTGAAATTATGCAGAAAGGAGAATGAAAGTAAGTTGTGAAAAGAAATCACACCCCCCTGAAATGTTTAGCCCCCCCCCCCAATATACAAATTCATGCTTAGAAGACGTCGGACTCAGCCAAAAATGCGTCTTAGTGCAATCAGTGCAAGACTAAAGCAAACAGGACGTCAGACTCAGCCAAAAATGCGTCTTGGGAGACCCAAATTTTGGTGCTTTATAAACTAGTGAATTTTTGACAATTAACAATTCTACGCTATGTAAAATTGAATTACAAACACTTTTTCAAAAAATGGCACCCAAAAATGAGCTACCGTTTGCAAGATATTAAAGGTACAATTTTCCTGTAAACTAGTGTTTTTGTTAAAAAAAAGCACTAAAACATAAAAAAATGTCTGTTATGGGAGAGAAAGTGGTCTTCCAACCACTCATTGGATTTGTCATGGAATGAGTAATCTAAAGGAGGTTTGTGTGAGGGGGAATTAGCCTCCCGCCAACCTAGGCCTCACCCTTCATCTTCGTAGGTCGAAGATACAAGTTTTAATTCAAACCCCTAAAAATATAAAACTGTCTAAAAAATTAAATACTCAGTCAAATTGACTGATTTTTGTTTTGACAAATCAATTTTAAACTGAAAAAAATAAAGTAAAGACAATTTTGATGAATGCCAAATGTCCAAGGGGTGCCACATGGGATGCCAAGTAGGAAGGGGCACCAAAAAACACACTGCAGATTTTATCTCAAAAAAGACAAAAAAATAAATCTAGACCTGCTACTAGGCATACGGCCTGTCTGAGGCATGGAAAAAGTGGCAAAGATGAGCAAAAAATAAGGGTGCAATGCTGGAGCTGACTACGGCGTGGCTGAAGTTGGCGCAGACTTGCGTCATACGTCCTGGTCAACTGTAAGCAAAGAGCAATAGTAGAAAGTTTCTTCCAAAAAAAATGTAGACCAGGACTGTCTGAGGCGCCTTGCTGGAAGGAAGGCACAAACTATTATTTTGGATGCCGTACAACTAAAGGATAATAGCAGAAGTTTGGTGCAGACCAGATGTTTGGCGCCTACCTCCTTGCTCTCTGCTCAACAATGGCCCCTGAGTGCATCAACCTGCAGATTTATCTACAAATAGCTTGTCTGCTAGTGGTATTCTGCCAAGACACCCAAATGCCAAAGATCCCAAGGAAACTAACTAGAAATGATATAGACAAATTTTTTTTATTTTAGACCAAATCTAGAATAAAAAAATAAAGAGAACTCCACTCCTCTTGATTTCAAATTAAGCTAAAAGCATAATCACACACAAGATTACCGGGTTAGCTCTGATACCATATCGGAGTTGTTTCCAAAATTCGGATAACGCGAGTGCAATGGAGACGTGATCACACAAGATGAACAAGTGCACACCACATAAATGCCAAAGTAATTTGAAAATAACACAATAAGAGAAATTGCACAAGACAAAATGGAGAAAACCAAAATCTGATTAACATGAAATGGCCAAAGTGAGGAATACATATAGGAGAGTACGTAAGTAACTCCTCCACAAAAGGTGGACAAAGCACCCCAAGAATAGATAGTAACTCCTCTTTGAAAGGTGGTGACAAGGTGCTAAGAATAGAGAAGTAACTCCCATCAAGGGAGTTACTTATGACATTCTTATGAAACCTATGACACATCTATGACACACACCTCCACATAAGCTAGCCTATCCCACAAATGTAGGAAAACTCCATGTATGCACAAGAAATATAATTTCCTTAATTAATAAATAGGGAAAAATAAAAACCTACACTAATAGATTCAAATATACAATTGGATCAGATTCCTATACATTGCACTGATTTTGCATAGATTTGAAATAGATTTTTTCATATTTATGACACATATACTCCATCTCATACATATTAAAGTGCATGTGCCATGTTATTTCACTAAAAATTGTAAAATTTAACAGTCATACTACTCACTAGGATGTATTGTTATTGATCTTTTTTTGTAGTAGCAGTTGGTTCATTTTATAGGTTGAAGTGATTAATTTGTTCAACTTCACCATATTTATAAGTTGGAGTGATTAAATCATTTGATCTCACTATATTTATAGGATTATTTTATAAAATCACTCACCTTCACCAATATATATATATATATATATATATATATATATATATATATATATATATATATATATATATTGGTGAAGGTGATTAATTTGTTCAACCTCACCATAATTATAAGTTGGAGTGATTAAATCATTCAATCTCACTATATTTATAGGATTATTTTATAAAACCACTCACCTTCACCAATACACACACACACACCTTCACCAAATTATATATATATATATATATATATATATATATATATATATATATATATATATATATATATATATATATATATATATATATATATATATATATATATATATATATATTTGAGTTGTGTGATTTAGATTTAGTGGTCTCAATGGTCATGTCATAAATCATCTTTACACTAGATTGGGGGCATAATACCTTCCAATATCCATCCTAAAATCTCCAATGTTCAACTTTAAACCTCTTCCAGCTCTAATGCTTCATAAGGAAGCATATTTACCAAGTCAAGGCATCAAGAGGAAACATGGTTGCATCAACACATAGGTTTATTCCTTCCTTTCTCTCTTTCTTTTCAAATATTTCAATTATTTAAACTTTAAGATTATATACATTGATTTATACTATAATATGCTCTTAGTTATAGGTCATATACTAACAAAGCACTCAAATTGGTCTCAAACAAATTCAAGGTGTGTTATACACACCCAAGTATGCATTTATTTCATGTAAACTAGTAATTTAATCTTTGTGCATTATTAGATCAAAGGGGGGGAAGGAACTAGATACTAAAACTAAATATTTAGAGCATCTTAGTCTTGTACATTTGACAAATATCAATCAGGGATCTACCCTTCATTTTTATACCTCCATGTTACTGAAAGTCTCACATCTTCCATATCATTATGCCTAAATGCTCATCTCTTAGTCTAATCCATATCATATTGATGACTCATTTCTACTACACTACACATAAAGCTTAAAATTTTATAAACATCCTTTACTATTAGTTTTAGATCCATACCTATTTCCTAACCTTTTAGACACTACCAACCATAGAGGGACACTACCACCGATGGTAGTCTAAATCTTAATCTAGTGTCAAGCTTCTAAAAGTAATCTAAATTCCAAATGTTTCAAAACCTATAGGTCAATCTATTTGTCTTATTAAACCCTACTTGGAGATATTTTCAAAATGTGTGGTATTAATACAATTCTAAGCAAATACCAAGTAAACACCTAATAAATTTAAATCAATCAACTACACAACCAAGATATTATACCATATTCATCTTTATTTTCATATCAGGCATAGGCGCAGTCATATTACAAGTCTGAAGCATTTAAAGAGCACCCCATGAGTGATATTTTTCAAATTATAAGATAGATCACTACATGCATCATCATAAAGTATATTACACCCTTGGGCACACACTTTCCCACACATAGGGGACAACTACATAAGTTTGAGGTCATCCTTGGAGTATTGGATATGTAGGTGGTACCCAATGATAGAGGGGTCATTGGGGTCAGCTCGACACAGTGAGCCTATTAACCTATTTTTAATAAAACTCATTTTAAGGATGAAGAAGGTTGAAGAGATAGGGTTTTATCAATTAGTGAAGAATGATAGCATGTATCCTATATCTTAATACATTAGCAGAAAGGTGATAAAAAACATAAAACAACAAAGTTGGTCACATCTAGATCTAGTCATTATTCCATACTGGACATCTGCATCACACTCAGACACTAGCATCGATTATAGTGTTTAGATTTGATGGTAGGATTCACAACCATATAAGTGCAATTTATACAATCTCACAACTGATCTAAAATACTGATCTTACATAATTTACACATGTTTCCAATCTAGATCTTCATGTTCATAGTAAACAAATTATGTACCATTGTTTCTTATTTATTTCAATATCTTTCAATATTTATACTTTACTATATTTATCAATCTTAGTTGTATAAATCTAGAATATTGGTTATCTAATTTTTTTATTAATTGGCCTACTATATATTACTTTATCACCCTTGTTCTTGAACTACTTTTATATTCTTAACCCTATACCTACCTCTAAAAATTTTAGGATAAACACATAGGTAGTGCTTAGCCACATAGCCAGAGGTGGTTGAATTCAACTCAACCCATATTTTTTGTCACCTTTTTACATGAAATACAAGTTTTAAATGTGAAGAAAGATGAGTCTAAACCTGCACACAATCCCAGCATTTGATATCACATAAAATACCTATCTTCACACAAGTGTGGTGATATGTGGTGAAATAATCTGACACATCTCAGCAAGATAAATGTTATAGAGTATAGATGTATCCAATTTCTACATACATCCAAGCATTTCCAAACACATCCTAATAGGTGCAGACACTCAATTTCAATATCTGAGAAACCATAGACCCATTTCAAAAATTTATTAATGACCATACACTGTCATAGACTAGAGCATAACCTAAACAAGATAAGTACCCTATATTATAGATCATTTCTATTTATATCACTTATCAAATAAATTGGTCATAATCTAGTTTTACATTTATATTTGCTTAATTTAAATATACATTATATAATTTGAATTAGTTTCAAATTCTACCTTATTTAGACCACTAAATCCAAAATAAGTTAAAACATATTGGTGAACCCATTCTGTTATGCCCTTAACCATTGGTGTGTCTAGGTATATGTGTGGCCGACTTGTGGCTTACATACCTCTTTTATATACTTGTTATATTTCTCTATGTCCTTAGATAGGTCAGCCTATGCAATAACCTTGGCTAAGTAGACTATATATAGGAGGTAGTGGTTAGTCTTTATTCATTATGTTAAGTATTCTACTATTAGTGCATTGTTGTGGAGGTTTCCCCCTCAAAGTGGCTTTGCTATATTATACAGTATTCTGCTCTACTATCAATTATTGCTATGTGGTCTCTCATATTTGCTTATTCTGTGTGATATAGAATCATTTTGTGAAAACATATAAGTAATTTCATTACAAGTGGTATTAGAGCTTCAATTTGGGCAAGTTTCCTATGGTGTTTTTTTTAGATCTGGTGAGGCGTGACTTTTGGGAGTTGTGGGAGCAAAAAAACATAACTTGCAATCTGAGAAGAATTAATTTTTTCCATCAGCGTAGTATTACTCAAAATGCTTTTTTTAAAATATATATTAAAAAAATCTCTTTGTACAATTGTAGTCATTGGATTCACTTAGTGAGATGATCACAGTGATATATTTAGTCAATACACTTTTTTGGTGCTAAAATTTTTACCCTAGTATGTAAAGGCAGTCATTAGATTCATCTTGGTAAGGTGATCACAATGGTACCATCTCCTGGTAAACTTTTTTTAAGGTAAAACCCCTCCTAGGGTTTATATATGGCAAGTCCTGGTACTTGAAGAAGAAAAAGGGGGCAATAAACTCCTAAGACTCCTTATGCTGATCACATGGAATCTATAACTTCAGATCCAATGATTTCTAAGCTTCAAGTGAACATAAAGAACTTGGTGAGGCATGATGACTTTATTGTAGTCCAAGCTAATGTTTTAGGGATGCACAGAGAGATTAATAGGGTTCACAATGAATTGCATCATATCACTATGCAATTAACTACCCTTGCATCTCAGTTTCATCCCAATAACCCTCCACTTCAGTATTTAAATCCTCCTCTCAACACTAATAACTCTCATAATGGTATGAAACTGATGTTGATAAAAGTGGACATGTGTAAGTTTGATGGTAAGGATCCTCTCACTTGGATTATCCAAATTGAGAATTTATTTGAGCTGCATCAAACCCCTAGTTCTTAGAAGGTGATAGTGGCGACTCTATATTTGTAACCTGAGCAATTCATTTGGTATCACTGGTTATGTGCTCAAAATAAAAAGAATGGTTATCTTGTTACATGGTATATTTTCACTGAGCAGTTGTTGGATCATTATTGAAATAATGTCTCTAAGAAATATTTCAACCAATTGGCCAAACTTGGAAAATAGGATCTGTGAAGGATTATAATCATCAGTTTCAGAATCTCTCTTTACGGGTGGAAGATATCACTAAGGAAAATTTGACTGATCTATTTTTGGGTGGCCCCAAAGATAGCATCCAATTTGAGGTTCAAATGTTTAACCCAACATCTGTATCAAAAGTTATCCCTAGGGCACATATGGTAGAAAAAATAAGACGGTCAAAAGGAAAACTTTCACTACTGGTCATGATCGCACCTTTCCAGCACCATCATTTCCATAGCCCACAAAATTAACACAATGAAAAATTGAGGAGAAGTGAGCCAAAGGGTTGTGTTATGGTTGTGACAACAAATGGAGCAAAGACCATCATTGTGCTGAAAAGAAGTTATTTTACATTGAAGGTGCCAATGATAATGAAGATGAAGAAGTACATGGTGAGGATGTAGAAGGTCCCAAGGAGGAATCTGAAGACTCTCAGCCTACTATTTATTTTCATGCCCTTTCAAGTATTATTACTCCCCAAACTCTTAAGGTGATGGGTTTCCTTAAGAAATAGAAGGTCACTATCTTGATTGATTCTGAGAGCACACACAACTTCATCAATAGTAAGTTGGCTGCTTGTTTAAACTATTTCATTTATCCAGCTCTAGAATTTTAGGTTATGATTTCATATGGTGATACTCTCAACTATTCAAGAAAATGTCATAGTATTAAGCTGGCCATGGGAGACTACTTGTTGGATTCTCCTATGTTTGTTATTCCCATGGGTGGAGATGATATTGTTTTAGGAGTACACTAGCTCACCATTTTGGGCACTATTAAGATGAATTTTCAATAATTATTCATGCATTTTCATTTTGAATAAAATACATTTGAGCTAAGGGGATTAAGGGCTAAATCTCCACAACTTGTTAGCTCCCATCAAATGACAAAGATTTTCTGTAAGGGTGTTGAAGGATTTGTTGCTCGCTTGTTTTCCATGGAAGTATAGCCAACTCAATCATCTCCACCTCTTCATCTACAATAAGTGATTGATTCCCATTCTATTGTTTTTGGTCATATGCCAAAAGGACTTCCACCTAGCTACATGCATGATCATGCTATCAAACTCATTCCTGGAAGTACACCACCCAACATCATGCCATACAGGTATCTCTATGCCTAAAAAAGTGAAATTGAAAAGATGGTACAAGAGATGTTGGATGCAACAATCATTCACCATAGTGAAAGAAAATATTCTTCACCAATTGTCATGGTGAGAAAGAAAGATGACATCTGAAGGATGTGCCTTGACTATAGATAACTCAACAAGTACACTATCAAAGATAAGTTTCCTATTCCTGTCATTGATGATTTGATAGATGAATTGAATGGTGCTTTTTATTTTACCAAGTTAGATCTATGTTTCAAGTATCATCAAATCCAAATCCATGATGAAGACATACCCAAAATAGCTTTTAAGACTCGTGAGGGCCATTATGAGTTTTTGGTTATGCCGTTTGATCTAATAAATACACCATCTACTTTTTAGAGTTTGTTGAATACTATTTTAAGCCATTTTTGAGGAAATTTGTTCTAGTATTCTTTGATGATATCCTCATTTATAGTAAATATTGGGAAGACCATTTGTAACATGTGAAACAAGTACTCTCCATTTTGGAACAACATCAATTATATGTCAAACCTTCCAAATGTACTTTTGGGGCTTGTGAGGTTGAAAATTTGGGCCATCTGGTTTCTTATGAAGGAGTGAAAGTGGATCCTTAAAAAATCCAAGTAATGGTAGACTAGCCAATTCCTGAGACACTCAAGAATGTACGAGGATTTTTGGGGCTAAATGGTTACTATCATAGGTTTGTCAAAAATAATGGTAGTATTGCAGCCCCACTCACCTATTTGTTGAAGAAAGACTCCTTTCAGTGGACTAATGCAGCTACCCGAGCATTTGAACAATTGAAATTGGCTATGTGCACTACTCTAGTATTGGCCACTCCTAATTTTTCCATGACTTTTATGGTTGAATATGATGCATTTGGGTATGGTATGGATGTTGTACTCATGCAAGAAGGTAGACCACTTGCATTTGAAAGTTTTCAACTAAAGGGTAAAAATTAGCACAAGCCCATCTATGAGAAGGAAATGATGACCATTTTGAATGTAGTCAAACAATGAAGATCTTATTTGATGGATCATCACTTTCAGGTAAAGACTGATCATGATAGTCTCAAATATTTTTTAGAATAATGATTGTCATCTGAAGAACAGAAAAAAATGGGTAACTAAGATGTTAGGCTATGATTTTGAAATAGTCTACAAAAAAGGCAAGGACAATGTGGTGGCAAATGCACTATCCAAAAAGGATGAATCAATTGAGGCATTATTATGTCCCATAACCATTTTTTAGGTAGATTGGCTAGATGAAACATGATCATAATGGGAACATGATATTACTACCCATGATTTGATTCAAAATCTTCAGCAAGGTTTAGGTGGATTTGAAAAAATCACATGGAAGGATAATGCATTATGGTATAAAGATAGATTGTAACTATGTAAGAATTATCTTCTTAAACCAAAAATCCTTTAGGAACTTCATGCAACTCCAATTAAGGGTCATTTAGGATTTTTTTTGGGAAGGACTCAAGGGGGATGTCCAAAAATACGTGGTTGAATGTATGATCTATCAACAAAACAAAGTCAAAACCATCAAAACCCTAGGTCTTTTATATCCTTTATCCATCCCTAGCCAGTGTTGGGAAGAGGTATCTATGGATTTCATTACAGGGTTACCAAGATCTGATGGTCAAAACATTATCATGGTTGTTGTGGATCATCTCAGTAAGTATGCTCATTTTTGTTCTTTATCACAACCATTTGTTGCTAGTATAGTAGATGTTGCTTTTCTCAATACTATTCAAAAACTACATGGGACCCCTAAGATTATTGTTAGTGATAGAGATCCCATTTTCACTAGTAATTTTTGGACTGAGTTATTTACATGTTTGGGCACCCATTTGGCTCATAGTTCATCCTATCATCCTCAATCTGATGGAATAACCTTGGCTAAGTAGACTATGTATAGGAGGTAGTGGTTAGTCTTTATTCATTATGTAAAGTATTCTTTTATTAGTGCATTGTTGTGGAGGTTGCCCCCTCGAAGTGGCTTTTCTATATTATCCAGTATTTTGCTATGCTGTCAATTATTGTTGTGTGATCTCTCATATTTGCTTATTTTTTGTGATATAAAATAATTTTGTGTGAACATCTAAGTAATTTCATTACACATTCTTTATCTTGAGCATATAAAATCCCTAGGTTCCTTTAGGGTTTTTTTCTTCTATCCTAAGGTATCATATTTTTGTGCTTACATATAATTTTTAGATATGATTTCTAATTTCTCCTCATATGTGGTATTTTACTCTTAGGGTTTTAATCCTTAAAACCCTAGAATTTTATATTGCTTCTTTGTCAAACCCTAGTTTCCCTTACAGTTTCCTTCTACCTTCTTAGGGTTTCAAATTTATATGTAAGGGTTTCAAAATCTAATTTTTTATTCCTAATTTTCCCATATTCACATAATCAACACATAATTGTAATGAAATAAACAATTAATGTGGATAGTATATTCGATGAAATAGATTGACAATAATTAACTCAATATTTTCATTTAAGTTCACATTTGCATTATGCATTGTTACATGTAACTAAAGATGAAATAAAAAATAATTATAAGGTTGTCACATCTAAGGAAAAAAATGAGATTTCACTAAAACTAATATAATTTTAGAGGTACGAACTCTATAATAGGTGTTTAAACTACTACTATTATTGTTACAATTCATATGTCTACACCTATGGTTACATGTGATGCATATCTATGGTATGGGGGAAACACAAGGTTCTCCTTATATTATTATGACTATTCATACGCAACACACTTTGATATATTCTATGGCTATTACTCATGTAACACGATCTACTACTACATTTTTTTTCTATGCCTAATGGTCATATCCTTATGCACACAGTTCTTGATCTTCAAACTAAGGATTCACAATGGAAAAAGCTTCTTATATGGTGGTCCATGCTGCTAATTATCACTCATTACTATATAATACATTATCCTTTGAGAACTCAACTTATCCATTAACTACAAGGTTTGTGTCACCTAATCTCACATTATATGATGGTAAACGTGATCCATAAAATAATTTTGATCCTTTCATGTATCATGTTTGGACTATGCATCTAATGATAAGTTATTGAATAAGTTTTTTCCATGGAGACTTAAGGACTATGCCTTATGATGGTTTTATGACCTCCATTTCAATTGATCCATGCCTTCAATCCTTTCATTGATCAATTCTTAACACACTTTTTTTTATCAAAATCAATGAGAAGATGTCATATGATCATATTTTAAAACTAAAGTAAGGACCCAATAAACCCATTAGTGAATATGCACTCCATTACAAGACTATGTTCTCTAAGATGATAAATCTAATGGTTAATAATGAGGTGAAATACATAATTAAGCAAATCTTCTTGCCTCACTACATGAGTCCATTATGTTCAAATACTTATGATTTTTTGATGACTTGTGCCATACAGTCAAGGACTTTGAAGTTAAGCTCCTTTCTATGAATAAGCTAAAGTATGGTTGTAACCCTCAAATTACTTCTAGTGAAATTTTTTATAATAAACTAAATTTAAAATCTAAAGTGAACGATACTAAGAGTTAGTCAAAAACCACAGTTAATGCATTTTCATAACCTACTAATTAGATTTTCATATCAACTCCTCAAAGGTGATACTTTTCATAGTTACCCAAATATACTCAAAATATACTATAGAATTTACTTAAGTTAAATCTCATATCTCTCACTCCCCAAAAGAGTTTGATATGAGTATTCCACCATCTAAGGGACTTGGCAGTAATGCAGATTATGATTATAATAGATGTGAAAGATATTCAACTAATAAATGCATCATTTTATAATATTAGATAGAATATTGGTAGATAAACATTCTTGAGATAGACTTATCTACGAATTATTCACGTACATAGCTTGATGGGAATGTGAAGTTTAAAGTATTTTATAATCCCTTTCCCAAGCAAGCGACACAAGAGACTAAAACTAAGCCAAAATTGCATATGAATTATAATGCACATCCTCCTCTGACATATTGTGCTTCTAGGACTAAATAGGAGCATACTTTGGATTATTATTGGCACACTTTATAGTATACAAGTACACAAACCTATTATCACATTTGATGAGCATGAGATTTTTTATGATGATTCTATTTAAGTTCCATTGTTTATGTGTGCCTACATTGATTCACAGCCTATACATAGTGTCATGGTAGATAATGGCTTAAGCAAAAACACTTGTACTATGACACTCCTTACTATTCTTAGATATACATAGAAGGATTTGATAGATATAATAAATATATTCAAATTATTTGATGGAAATATTAGCCAAAATTGCATATGAATTATAATGCACATCCTCCGCTGACATATTATGCTTTTAGGACTAAATAGGAGCATACTTTGGATTATTATTGGCACAATTTACAGTATAAAAGTACACAAACCTATTATCACATTTGATGAGAATGAGATTTTTAATGATGTTTCTATTTAAGTTCCATTGTTTGTGTGTGCCTACATTGATTCACAGTCTATACATAGTGTTATGTGGATAATGGCTCAAGCAAAATCACTCGTACTATGACACTCCTTTCTATTCTTAGATATACATAGAAGGATTTGATGGATATAATAAGTTTATTCAAATGATTTGATGGAAAGATTATAACCCTTTTGGAAGTATTTTTCTACGACTTAAGGTAGGTCATACAGTAATTGTTACTTTATTATTAGTTCTACTTTGTGCATGTGCATTAGACATGTTATTAGGATGTCCTCATATAAATAAGGTCCATGCAGTACCATCTTAAGTACATTGATTTGTGAATTATATTCATAGTAACAAAGTGGTTACAACTCTAGGTATGCCATATGATATCCTATTCATCCATAGGCTTTCCCTCTAAAGGTTGAACCAGAACACAGTATACAACCTGTACAAGTTCATTCTATGTAAGAAATTTAGAAAAGAAAAAGTATTTTATTTTGCTAGGAGACCAATACTTTAACGTCCATTACATCAAAGATATATTCTATTTTAGTATGAATTACCTACTTCATCATGTCCTAAGCTTATAATACAATTTGTTCTCCACATTTCACAATGAACACGGACACATTCTCATATTATATAGCAAAATCCACAACATATTATGATTAATATATGTACATAGCATATGTAGGATAATAGGTTCTATGATGATTATGATGAATATGTTATAGCATCAAATCTATACTTGTCTACAATGAGTAACATTTTTTTTTTAAAGTAATAGGAAGAGTATCATGATAAGCCAATATAAAAGAGGTGGCTCAAACATTTATAAATTCATGGGTAAAATACATTGAAAAAACTCATTCACTCATATCTAAATTAAAAAAATTCATCAGTATTGACATGTTTATAATAACATAAGGTTTATTTTATAAATAATTTTTAATTTATATATAATTTTTAATTTTAATATGTAAATTAAAAGTTAGATTATTTTTGATAAAAAATTTGATTAATTTTTTAATTTATATCAAATTTATTTTGAAATTAATTACAAAATACATTTAAATATACTTTCAATTGATAAAATATATGGGATGATCTTGAAATGTCTATGTATTGTTATCGGTAATGATAAGGATGGTATGGTAGATGTTGAGAAGGGCATCATGGGACAAGATTAGGGAGATAATGGGTAGGGTGAGGTTAAAGATGAGGGGTACTTAGATTCATTTGACGAATTATAAGTTAAAAATTTTACATATTGAAGATAATTTTATAATATTAGAGTTATATTGTTTATGTAATTATTATCTATTAATTATTTTTGGTATATTGATATAATAAAAATTAATATATTTATTTATATTATAATTTATAATTTCAATTTAATATTTTTATATTGACATTTTATTAAGGGATGATTTTTTTTTTTAATTATTTAATTCATTATATATAATATTATTTATGTTGGAATTATAATGTCAAAATAATAAATTTATTTATAAAATAAATTTTTAAGAATCAATTATATTTCAATGATTCAAATGGTTTAATTAATTAATTCTTAAATAAATGTTTGATATTATTAATTTTTATTTTTGAATTGAATTTATTATAAATTTTAATGATTGAATTTATTTTTTAAATTATTTAATATTATTAAATAATTTATAAATATTAATAAATAAAATATTTTTTGATAATTTAATAAAATTTAATATTATTAATTTATAATTTTTCACATTTTATTTTTATTTATATTAAGAATATTTTATCAATAAGGTTGTTAATATATTTTCTATATTAATTTTCAATAATATAATTGTAATATTGTTTATTAATAATATATTCGTAATTGTATTTATCATATATTTCATCATAAGAATATCTATCATCAATTTTATTTAAAAATTGTCATAGGTCTCATTAAACCTTCATCAAATGAAAAAAGTATGATGAAATCCTAATGAAACGTTAGCATTTTTTCCCTATTATATTGAATTAAAGTCTGAAAGTAAGAAAAAAATAAAAAATAGAAAATAAAAGAATAGGCATGATGTTTGATGGACTTATAGTAAAATCTAATATAAATTAGGGTTTATTTAGTTTTGTCTCTAGAACGGATGATGGATCCCTTGAGAAACTAATGTGAAAGAAAGGGGCATTCACAAACCTCTACTTGGGTGTTGATTTTCACCATCATCCAACATAAAATATATGGGTTGTCAAGATCATTGCGATAAAGATTGAGTATTTGTTAAAGCATAGGATATCATATATTGGTGAAATAAGTAGATTCATTAAATGTGAAATGTGAAAGTGATAAATATATTTAGGAAGAAAACTATTTTACTACAAAGCGCTACATTTGAATTGAGAAAGATAGGTAATAGAAATGGAGAACCATTACATACTAGAAGAAATGGAGATAGATATTAACAAACATTCATGTAATTTTAATATAAATGAAATTTATATTTAAATTATTTATAATTATTTATTATTAAAAATTTAAAAGTGACTAATAACTTTAAAAGATAAAATATTTAATATTAGAGATTAATAATTATATTTATTTAATAATAGTAATATTTAATTATTATTTTTTCTTCAATTAATATAATTATATAAAATTATATATAAAAAAACTGAAAAAATAATAATCTCTAATTTTAACATGTTGTGACCCTTATATCATTTTTTAATATTTGGCTCATAACAAACCAATAATTATAGAGATATTATATTTAAATAATTAAAAATGTGATAACATAATTTCTTTAGTTAAAATGCTTTCAGTCATTATCCATATTTTTTTTAATTTGATTTTTTTTTTTTTTAATTTGTACAATTTTAATTTTTTTAGTAAAGTTATATATTTTTCATAATGAAAATCATTTTTATTACAAATAAAGTAAAGTTTAATACTTTATTTTAAAATGTATAAAATAAATGAAAAGATAATTTATTTTAATTTTTTATAAAATATATTTTATATTTTATTATTATTTAATAATTAATTTGGTTTTTTAAATTTAAGATATTTTATACATATATATTTATGAAGAGATAAAAATGAAAATATCTAAAAATATATCCACAAATATTAAAAATAATTATACATAACTTTTTAGATAATAATTATGTAAATTTCTTTTTTTTCTAATCATATATTTTTGTTTTTTTCAATCATATATAGTTCTAAATATTAATTGGAAGGAGGAAATCAACTAAACAATTATTATTCAAAAAAAATTGTGTAATCTCCAAAATAGAATAGAATTTATAATTAAAAATTATTTATATTTAAATATTTAATATTATTACTTTTTTATTCTTCTTAATTAATATTTAATTGTATGTATATATATAATTTAACTAATTTTAATGTCCCTTAAAATAATGTAGTGTAATCTAGCATTCATTTAGAAAAGGTACAGCATAAAATAGTTAAAATAATGTAGTGTAATCTAGCATTCATTTAGAAAAGGTACAGCATAAAATAGTTAAAAAGAAATTTGAAATATGGAGAGTAAAAATATAAATTTAATTAAATTTAACAATCTTACTAATTGATAAATATTTATTTAATAAATAAATAAATTTAAATATTTTTTATTATTTTTATAATTGAAATAATAATAAAATTATAATATTTTATTTATTTTTATATGTACAATTTTTGATTTCTTGTTATTTTTATGTATTTGGGAAGGAGAGAGATGTGTACCTTGTGTAGCTTTGGTTTGAATTAAATTTGCTTTCTATCATTCTCAAAGTTAATCCTTTCGCTTCATCAAGGAGTTCAAACTTAAATCCACATAATGATTTCTTTGCAAAATCGCTCTGATTCACAACGCAACTTGTTGGAGTTGTATTCCCTGTTATTTCAAATATCTCTAATAAATATCAAAAATCATAAAAATTAAAGTTAGTAATATATATTTTAATATTTTAATCAAAACATTTTACAATAAAATTTAATATAAAACTATTTTTTAAATTAATTTAAATTAAAATATATATATTAAAAATAATTTTAATCATAAAAGAATATATTATACAAATTAATTTTATTCTCTTTTGAAAAAAAAATGAGAGATTCTATTTGATTTGAAATGAGGTTAAAAGAAACTTAAAACTCTTTCAATCATGAAAAAATATATTATATAAATTAATTTTCTCTTTTTTAAAAGAAAATATGATATATTATATAAATTAATTTTCTTCTCTTTGAAAAGGAAATATGAGATTCTATTTGATTTAAAATGAGGCTGAAAGAAATTTAGAGCTCTCTCATCACTTATTCTATTTTCATTTAGTGGGGGCATACAGTGAGAATGATAGAACTTTATCCAACCCATAGTTAAATTGTTAGACAACCACCTTAACATAAAAGTTTAATTTTTTTAGTTTGAATTTATATATATATATATATATATATATATATATATATATATATATTTTTAAATTTTCATGAGTATATGAATTTAAAAATAATAATATAATTTTGTATGTTTTAAATGTATAAATGTAGAATTTCATAACATTTTTTACTTTTATAAAAATTATAAATAAAGAGATTGTTGGAAAAAAAATATATTTTATTATTATCATAAAAATTTATGAAATAAATTATAACATACATTAAAATTTAAATTAATTAATTTAATTATATAATATAATAATATAATTTTTTAAATAAATTAATTTAATTATATAATACAATAATATATATATTTTTAGAAATTTAATTGTTGAAAATGATTCCCTATTGATCATCAATGCAATGAATGTGAGTAGAATGGATCATTCACAACTCATGTCAATCATTCAATGCATATGCCACACTATTCCCTTCTTCCAAAATGTCTCTCCTCCTTTCCATGATTTCCATGGTTCATGAGAATGAGGATCGGTATTGTGTTGGGATAATTGCATTGCTTTAATAAACAATGATGTAATCCCTTTGGTTTGTTCATTCCCCCTGCTTTGGTATGGCAAACTACTACTCTTCATAATGATTTCCCTCCACGTGAAGTGGCATTCCTTTCGTAATGTGGTCTTTATCTTCCATTCAACCATGGCAAGACAATATTGATTGAGGAAGTTAGATGTTGTGTTGTATCTATTCAGCTTCGTGGCTGGCAGACGAGCTCCTCTAAAAGTTTGCAGGACCTTGTGAGTGATTGTAGAGCAATGGAGAGAAATACTAAGCCTTCATTTAGTGTTTTGGAAAGATAAATGGGATGAATATCTATTTGACCCATTGACTTATACATATTTGAGAATGGTTTTTTAATTTAATCTCTTGTAAGTGAGAAATGTTGAATTAACTTGTTTTGGAAGATTTATGGCTACATTATGCTTCTAATCCCTAAGGGAATGGGCTTTATGGATCTTTGTCTAATTTCCTCTAGTAACAAACTGATAAGACTCGGTGATCCAATTGGACTAGTACAGGATTATTCCCTCATGCATCTTCATTCTTCATTCTGCATTTTTTGAATGTAATGGTCTCAAGTATCTTGGCGAGGTTGACTACCCTTTTTTTCTATTTGGGTGTTGATCTTGGTGGGTGGCTTAGTGGATTTTTTTTAACATTTTAACTTTTTGTGTGTCTCCTCCATGTTATTCTGCTAGGGTTTTGATGAGTTACTTTGTTTCATCAGCTCACCAAATCTTTTTATACTTCAAAGTAAGAGCCCCTCTTCTGTTAATAATCATTATATATGAAACATCTAAGAAACTGTGAATTGTGAATCACCACATTCAATTGTGGAAAGTCGAATTCATTTGTGTGAATCATCATATTGGATTATACTGCGGTATTGATTTATAGAAAAGTTTAGAAGTTTATGCATTATACGATCCTTGTTAAATATAAATAATCTTATTTTATGCCTACCTAACAATTTTATTCCTCACACCTAATTTTGTTGAGGTATTTCCTTGAACTTTTTTTAAAATAATTATTTTTTCATGTACATTAAAATAATTTACTTTCTTTCATATATCTCTAACTATGTTTGTGACGATTCATGACAAGTCAGAATTAAAGAGAGCTTTTGATCCAATAATTTGTTTCTACATTTTAAATATTTATTGTCAAAACATTTTAGTTCAATACTTTAAAAATTGATTTAACAGTTATAAAAAAATTCCACCATTACCTACAACCAATAATTATCTCCTCAAATAAAAAGAAATCTCTAAGCTTAAGAGGAGATAAAAAAAAATCTCTAAGCTTACATGTAAGAGGATATTTGCTGATCATCTAACAAAGGCTTTACAAAAAATTAGTATAAGAAGAAATAAAAAATAACTTATAAGTCAATTGTAGGGAGGAAGGAAACAAACAAAAAGAGTTTTGATTTATTTTAATTGGTATAATTATTTTATAATCAATAAATATTATTTTTTTATTTATATAAGTCATGTAATTTTTAATTATTATTTTAAACTATTAATAATAAAATGTTATAAAACAATATAGATTCATTTAAATATAAATGTGATAAATTAAAATTTATTTAAAATATTAATTGTTTAAATATCTACTAAAATTATATTAAGTGGATTTGAATTAATGTACATGAACAATCTTATAAAATTATGAACATCTAAATAAAACAATATGTTAGCTATGTCTTTCCTCCCGGAATCAAATGATATAGGCGATAGGGAGGATTGAATTATATTGTGTAAAAATATGAAAAGACATTTAAACTGTTTAATATGACACTCCAGTCCCAAAAACGTGGTGTTGAGGAAGCGTTTAATTCGATCTTAGACAAAAGTTTGGCAATTGGATTATTGGCAGTTTGCTGAGGGATTACTCTAGATTGATATGTTGTTTGGTTTTTATTCCCTATTAGTAAGAGGTGTTTCTTGTTTGTAATAAGGTTGTTAAATACAATTTTGTTATCAATTCCAAGTGTACCTTATGTAAAAGGTTATATAAGGTCAACAGGTTTATAATAGTTTTGCTAAAGGTTCTAAATATACCATTGGAAAAAGTGTCTCACTAAAACTTCTATATCTTTTTTCTCCATTGTTCAAGACTAAGAATCTTTCAAAACCCCAAGCTAAGAATGTTTCAAGGCCTCCTAAGGTTGGGGCCACACTTCAACCAAAAAATCTTGTTAAAATTAAACTTAAACAATTAAAATTTAATAAATTTAAAAAAATTAAGAAAAACATATTAAAACTCATGCTTTTGAATTGACAAGAGAAAACCTGTTAAAAATATACTACGATTATATATAAAATTATTATTATAAATTTTAAAATTAAAAGAAATCCTGAGTTTTAGTCTTCAGAGGCTACGACCCCTTGAAATAATTAAAAGCTAGCCCCATTTATACATTTCACATTCTACAGAAATATTGTATATGCATCTTTCAAAGGTCTTTAAAGTTCATTTATGCATTTCACATTTTTAAAGAAATATTGTATAAGCATCTTTCAAAGGTCTTTGAAGATTTTTTGGGTATATTTTTCAAATGATTGATATTTATAATAATATTATGTACTTTTGTTTTAATAAAGATTTATATATTTATTAAACATCAATAAATATAATAAGCAATTAGACATCAACATGGAGGTAGATTCGGAACTAGAAAAAGCAGATGATCATATGTGGGATGAGCAAGATGTTTTGGATGTTCTCCCTATGGAAGACAAGGTGACGGATCAAAGCCTAGTTATTTCTTTACCTTCAAGGATTGGCAAGAAAAATAGGGGGGTCAAGTGAACATCCCTATGTCAATAATGGGGGAAAGCATGGCAATCCCTCTCAGTATCCTGCTCCTTTAGGGTTGTCAACTATGACCATAAGGCCTAGTCGCATGCTTGTCTTGGAAGGCAAGGATTTATATGCGAATATCAAGATTTTGGAAGAACGTAGAATTATTAGAAAGGTGGTGGGCAAGTGGTCAACTATTGGAGAAGTGGAAATTTAATTCAAGGAGAAATGAGGGGAAAATGTTTTGATTAAATTCATCCCTCAAAGTTTTTTTCCAGCTTCTTATCCAGACAAGGTCAAAAAATATGAAATATTATCCTCTTATCCATGGATGATGAATGGATCATGTTGTTTACTCAAGCTTGGTGTCCTAATTTTGATTCACAAAAATGGGTGCAAAGCAAGGTCCCTGTTTGGATTCACCTCTATTCATTGTTTGTGGAATATTGGGGAGAAGAAAGTTTAAAATCTATCAGAATATCTTCTGGAAAACTTTATCTCTATTGATCATGTCACTTTGGATGTCGCCTTGGTAACTTATGCCAAAATATGTGTCCAAATCAACCTAGAGGTAGAGATCCCAAAAGCTATCATTCTCAAATCCTTTGGTAGAGAATGGACTCAGAATATAGATATTGAAAAACTCCCCTCCCTCTCTATCTGAAGGAACTTGGTAAGGAAGATATGGTAGGTAAAATCTTCCCCTTCTTTGGATTATTTTTTGAAGAGAAATAAATGTAATTGGTTCAGCAATATGGTAACATTACTACCATTCAAGGCCGATTAGAGGAAGTTGGGAGGCCCTCATCGACACAAAATCTATGAAAAGTAGACAAGAATTTGGTTGGTCAATCTTCCAATCTGATGATCTCCCTAGTTTCTTCTCCCTCTTCTCTGAGCATTGGTGTAAACTTGATTGCTATTGAGGCTAAAGTTTGGGAATTAGAGGGATAGGTGGCGCCTAATTTAGAGAATGTTAGTAACAAGGAGCCAATTCTAGAATCAATTCTGGAGGGTTGAGAGAACCCCTACATTGAGGATATATCTGATTTGGATGGAGAGTTAAACTCAAAGGAGATTTTAACAATCTCTCAAGTCTAATGTTCAATATTAGAACAAAGTTATGACAATAAAGGTAAAAGGGGCCAAAAACCCAACTCTAAAAAACTATTGGAACTAAGTTTGTTGAAAAATCAAAAACCCATTATAGTCTTCTCTCTTGGAGTGCAGGGGGTGGAAATCCCCTCTCCCACTCAATAAAATTAATCTCTTGTAATGTTAGGGGCCTTAATGCCTCTAATAAAAGATGCTTAATGAATTTTCAGGTGCTTCCCCTCTGACTAGATATCCTCTTACTTTAAGAAGCAAAATTGACCAAAGCAAAGGCAAAGGAGGTTCTCTTGCCCCCAATAGTCCTATTCTCAAGAGGAAATGTTGGGGGGATTTCTCACATTTTATCTCTCCACCCATTTGATAAATTTATGTTAGGTGGGGATTTTAATGTTATTATAGGTCCATATGATAAAAGGAGAGGCATGGGAAGACCTCTTACTTCTTAGTGGGACTTTAGCTCCTTTCTTTCAAGTGTCGAGATCATTGATGTGATCCCTAAGAAGGGGCTTTACACTTGGACCAATAGAAGAAAAGGGTTTAGAAATAGTACATAGTGTTTGGATAGATTCTTGATCAACCCCTCCTAGTTAACTTTGAATTAGACTTCTGAGAATCAAATCCTTCCTTTGGTAGGCTTTAATCATGCTCTAGTGGATTGGGAAGTTTTTATGGACTAGGCCTCTCCTTTATGCCGTTTCAAATTCAAACTAATGTGGCTGAGAGATCCTTCTATCTTTGATTTAGTTAAATTTTGGTGGTCGAGTGCTCCTCCTTTGAAAGGTAATTGTATCCACAACTTTGATAAAAATATTTTCTTCATCAAAAATTGATTTCAACATTAGAATAAAAACCACTTCAAAAATATTTTTGAGGAGTCTAAAAGAGTGGAAGATGAAATTCATTCTATGAATAAGGTATTGTTATGTCTAGGAATGAGTACAGACATGTATGAAAGGGAACACTCCCTCTTATTCGAGCTAGAATAACTACATCTCAAGGAGGAGATTTATTAAAAGCCTAAATCATAATAATGTTGGCTCAAGGAAGGAGATCATAATTCAAAATGATTTCACAACTCAACTTGAGCTAAGTGGAGCCTCAAAAAAATATTAAGAATCTCAGATAGAGATGGCAAGGAAGTTGAGGAGATTTATGAGGTTAGGGTAGAGGTGGTTAGATTCTTTGCTGACCTCCTTACTTTCCTTGAGGCTTCAAACCTTAGGTCTCAAAAGGATATTCTCAGTAATATCCCTCGATTTCAAAGTAGTAGAATGATATGATCCTTATTCCCTTCTCACTTGATGAGATCTAAAAGGTGGTGTTCAATATGAAACAATATAAAGCCCCAACGCTTGATGATTTCCTAGTGACCTTCTATCAGGGTTTTTGGCCCATTACTAGTAAGGAGGTAACAATGGTTGTGAAATACTCTAGATAATTAAAAAAGGTGAGTGTTGGCATTAACTGCACCTTTATTTTATTGATCCCCAAAGGATCCACCCAATTCTCTTTTGGAGATTATAAACCCATTTATTTATTAAATACAATCTATAGAATCATTTCTAAAGCCATCTCTTTCAGATTGAAATCTTTCATCTCTCTCAAACAAGATGGGTTCATGCCAATTTTTCATATTCAAGATGGCATTATTATGGTTCATGATCTTCTGCACTTTCTAAATTATAATAAACAAGGCATGCTCATCAAACTCTATATAAGCAAGGCTTATGATTATGAATTGGATATTTATCATGAAGATGTTGGAGAATTTTATATTTGATAAGAACCAGTGTGAATGGATCTATAATTGGATTTATTCTCCAATGTATTTATTTCTTGTCAATGGAAGCCTTGTGAGCTTCTTTGAGGCAAATAGGAGACTCAGGGAAGGGGAACCCATCTTGCCTTTTCTGTTCATTCTAATGGTAGAAGCTCTAAGTAGGTCTCTCTGGGACATAAAAGGTAAAGGTTTGATTGAGGACCTCAATGTCACATATGGTTTGAATAACCCATATCATCAACAATTTATTGATGACACCTTTCTGTTTGGAAAGGCATATATTAGAGAAGCCACCTCTTTTAGGGCAAGTTTGGATAAATATGCTTTGGTTTCAGTAAAAGATGTAAATAATGTGAAATCTAAGATCTATTTCATCAGTGTTCCCAGTCGGTCCCAAACACAGCTTGCTTAGAATTTGAACTTTAAAATTGAGAAGTTGATAGCCAAATATGTGGGAGTTCCCCTCTTTGTTAGATCAGGCAAAGCTAGCTTATGGGACAATTCGTCGATTTACTTAAAATATGGATTAAAATCTTGGAAAGGTAAATTCTTTACCTTGGTGGGTAGGATTACCCTAATTAAATATGTCCTTAGTGTTATTCCCATCTACCTCCTATCTATTCTAAAGCCCCCTACTTTGGTCTTCAAAAGAATTAATCAAATTTGTAGCATTTTTCTTTGGCAAGGCTATGATGAAGCAAAAAAGGTTCCTTTGGTGAAATAGGATTGAGTGTGTACTTCAAAAATGTAGAGTGTACTAGCATTAAAAACTCAACCCTTTATAAATTGGCTCTTGGTGCTAAAATGGTGTGGGGAATCTTCTCTAATATGTCTGCTCTCTAGAGCACAATTCTTCAGCTCAAATATCTTGGCTCTGAGGATCCATTGGGCATTATTTATGTTGTTTCTCCACTAAAGGAATCTCAGATGTGGAATTTCCTACTCCAATGTCATTCTCTCATTACTAGGCACATCTCTTGGGTCATCAATAATGGAAGGAAGGATGATTCTAGGAATGGTCATAAACCTCTCAAGGATTGGTAGGAACTAGATGATGCAAGGGCAATACTAACCATTGTTTAGGGTAGGAAAGTTTGTGATTATATTGATTTTGTTAGGCAAGATGTTTTTCAATTCTGACAATGGAAGTCTCTAGATTTGGCTCTGATTCCCCCTAATCAAAAGGTCTTGTTAAACTCAATTATGTCCAAGCATAATTTTTTCTTAAATAGTAAGGAAGATTCCATATTATATATTGGTTCCATGTTTGGTGAGTATAAGGTAAATCTAAGTTACCAACTGGTTGCTCATGAGGAGGACCATTATCTTTGGCTCAAGCTTCTCTATAAAACAATAAAATATTGGCAAAGGTGGGTGCATTCACCTGGCTTGCCACTCAATACAAAATCATGTCCCAATATAGACTCAGAAAGATGTTTTCATGTGGCCCTTATAGTGTTGTTTGTGTCATCAATAAGAGGAAAGTGTGGATCACCTACATTTTTTTGTCCTTTAGCCTCCTCTTACTAGGACTAGTTGTGTAATATATTGATATGACATTGGGCCCAAGCTCCCTCCCTCTTCCATACTTTTTCCTCGTGGTACTTGGGTAGGGAAAGTGATGTACTAAGGGATCTTTGGATTGCAAGACCTACAATCTTGATTTGGAATGAAATAAATAGGCAGATCTTTAGTGATGTTGCCCTAGACCTTCCAGGCTTTCTGAACAAACTTGAGATTATTATCTCTAAAGTTATCTCCTCCCACACATCTAGGAATCCAATTAATCTTTCCTCTTGAGATTTGTTGGTAAGACCCAATTAGATGTTGATCAATCTCCCCCCTGTTAATGGGTCAAGGGTAAGCAAGGATATTTCTCTTGCTTGTATCTTCATCACCTAGATTCCCCCTAGTTGGGTTCTTTAAGCTAAATTTTGATGGGGCCACCAAAGGGAATCTAGGAGATTTTAATGCTGAGTGTAGTATAAATAATTTCTTGGGCTTTCTCATCTAAGCCTTATTAGTAAAACCCTAAGATGGCACCAACAATGAGGTTGAAGCCCAATCCATGCTCTTGGGCCTCCAATTGGCACGTCAATGTGGGATTGGGAACTTAATTACCGAATGGGACTTAAATATCATTGTGGAATCCTTTCGTATGCATTCTATAAAGGCATGGAAGATGAATAACATCCTTGGTATGGGTTGGACTAGTTTGGATGATCTTTCAACTTGATTTGTCAACCATTGCTATAGGGAATCAAATTAACAAGTTGATTTCTTAGTGAATAATAGGGTTGATTAAAGATGTGACTATATAATGGATAATCATTTGGAAATATGGCTTGGACTAGACATGAGTGATCAAATCTAAACCTTTTCTTAGTGTCCTATCATATCTCTATTTGGATCCACAATAATTGAATTTAATGTCGTCATTACTTTGCTCTCCCCCTCACTGTGTGTGAATGATTTTGATGCAGTTTCAATTGATATGTTTGCATGTGTAATTTTAGGAAGGGCAATTAAAGGATGGAACTTTCATTTTTTAGCTAATTTCTCTAGTGAGTGGTAGTGGCCCCAATATTCACAACTATGGACTTTATAGTGACAATTAAACCTATTCTCTCCATGTGTGTTGATAAACAAGAAGTGGTGTTTTGGGATGGTGTCACTAACCATCGGCTTCACCTGATCTTCTAGATGCCTAACATGGATGTGTTAGATGCATTAAAATTTATCTTAGGTTTTAATTATATGCATGTTTTGTGGAGGAATAAAACAAATGCAAACATGGATTTTATTTTTGCAAGCAATTTGTTGTGCACAATTAAAGATGGAGTTGTTATGCACAAGATGGTAGAGACTATGGTTTGGTTGGGTCTAAGAGGTGGGATGAGCTCCTAGCTCGATATATTGGTAGCACAAGATGGTTATTCTCTCCCTTTCTCTGGCTCCAGGTGTTTAGGATTTATCCCCCTCTCTATTTTTAGAGAATTGAAATCCAAGTTCATGTCTTTGCATGCTATGTTGACCAATATGATGGAAAAGTAGGTAGATGTCATGGATCCATCTTCTACCCTAAATAATTTACTGGCCCCTTTGCCCTCTCTGGATCATTTCTTAGGGGAATTAGATTCGAATAAATTGGTTTTGGTTGCATGATTTATGGTGAATTTTTGCAATGATAGAGGGGTGGAGGTAGTTATGCATAATGAAATATGTAGGCATGTTGGTAGGGGAGTCACTCGACGTGTGGTCTCCTTTCACATGTAACATTGTTTGTCGTCCATGGTGGATGATGTCGGACTAAGTGATGTTTTCTCTCCAGTAGAATGGATTTGGGAAGATGGTGAGCTTTCGACTATGTGTGAGATCCTGACTTCCAAATTTACACCAAAAAAACCTTCAAGATTCAAATGGTTTACATGGACAGGTTCCACTTCTAGATCTGAAGTAGGCTACAATGGATGTTGAGGTGGTTGTTATCCTGTCTTTGGGGGGTTGACTCTCATGTAGTTTTTTTAAGCTGTTTAGCCTTTTTTTTAAACTTTTGAATCCTTTTTATTTAGCCTTAAATTGATGTACTTTTCACTTTATAGGGTTTGTTCCTTAGTTTTGTAGGCCACTCCATTTCTTTAGGGTATGCTCTTGTTTTGGAAAGGGGTTGTGATTTCTTCTAAGTAAACTCATTTTTTCATTCTTATCTATGTATGGGTAAGTGCCTCTTTTTAACCCTCATATGAATCCAAAAAAAAATACACCACTACCATAAGCCTAAAATACTTTGAAAATAAGGTCCCCAAAAAAATCCAAAAATAGATTTCAAAGAATGTCTATCCCAAGAGCACACACTGTTCATAACATTATTTAGTTACACCTATCCACCAATATGTTCCACTTCTTATAGAGAATGCACAATGGTGAGGGAATTAATATTTTCATGTGTCTATAGTCATTCTAAATCCTTAGTGAACATTTTCTCCATAAAATATACATTTATTGAATGTGCATCTAACAAAACTTATAACTTAGTATATGTTGAATATGTCTTAATATAGTTGATGACCCAAATAGGAAGAGGAAATATTCAAAAATATATATTCAATAAAAATGCATTGATTATTTTTGTATAATGGTTAGCTTAAAAGCTTACAAAAATATTTGGTTACAAAACCAACCAACGGGTGAAACCAACCCATAATGAACAAAAAACAAAAAATAACAAACTAATTACTTTGGACCAAAAAATGATCCCAACAAACTCCCCCTTGATCCAAAGGGGTATAGAAATACTGAATCAATAAACTGTGAGTCATCCAAATAGACTCTATTATAACTACAATTGGTACACTACACATCTTGGACTAATCAATGCCCTAGTCATCCCCACACTAAAGTATAACAAGATCACTCTTTGTTCAACTACATCGACCCTCACATAAAATCCATCCAAGTGACTGCCCTAGTAATATGTATGTCACATCTCAAACTAATGCCCAACAATCACCTAAATTTTCCATAGGCCTTTGATCAACAGTAATAATGCTAGCAACTTAATGTTGACTCGTATCACAACCACTGACGACTAATCGAAAAACTAATGTGTAATATCTTTTGTCCTATCATATGAGAAGTGAGAATCCATGCATCAAATAAACTAAGTATAAACCATTGAAATGCTCTACATCAAATATCATATCAACACTAGATCTATGAAAGCAAAATACATAAGCCAAAAAATGCTACTACATCAAATCCCAATCTTCCTAGTATCTTGCACAAGATAGGTGTGTTACCATCTCAAAATATATAATCATCAAATGCGAAGCAAACAACTTCACAATCATCCCATCCATCAGAAGAATATGTAGAATAATAGCCAGAAGAGGAACTAGAAGAGTGATCAGAGTGCCTGGAGTGACTAGCAATGTTTACTTCTACCTTCTGTCGATGTCAAGAGGACCTCCTTTTTTAGGGGCAATCTGCAGAGAGGTGTCCTATGTGACCAGAATTATATCATATTCTCTCACATCCACTAGAACTAGAGGAAGAATAGCCACATGAAGAAGACTTCATATGCTTGTGCTTGTGTCCATGTGAATTTTTGTGATGATGTTCATACTTCTGAGAACCAGAGTGATGTCTATGCTTCAAAGAACCAAAATGATGTCTATGTATAGAATGATGCTTATGTCTAGAAGTGTGCCTTAGAGAGTGTTTCTGTCTTTGAAAGTGCTTTGAAGAATGTTTTATATTGTGCTCATATAATGGATTACCTATTTTGGTATAGTAGGCCTCTTCAGTAGATTTTTCTTTCTTCTTTGTAAATTGTCGCTTATGTTGAGTGAGCAACTCCTAAATAGAATCAAAAGTGGATTTGTTAAGCTTATCACTAAGCTGTAGCATTTCTAGAAAGTTTATATAGCTAGGGCTAAGGCCATTCGAAACAATAGAAATGAGCATTTCATCATCAATTTTCCCACCAGTAATGTCATATTCTTGTTTCAAATTCTTAATTCGTGACACATTTCGAAACATCTTCATCATCTATTAGTTTTGTGTTGAGCAACTGCATAAGAAGATCAATTTTCTTGTAAGCAGGTTATTTATCGTATAAGTCTTTTAGAGCTTTCCATGCTTTCCAAGCTTCAAACTTGATGGCTTCTATGTGAATTATAACTTGTGCGCTACAAGTTGATTTCAATAAAGCAAGGGCACACTTGTCACATCTATGAAATTATGTAAGCTTTGTGACATTAGTGGGCAATGTTGGTTTTTTTACAACTACTTCTCACAAGTCATTGAAGATTAATATATTTTATATGTCGACTGACCATTCCTTATAATTTTTAAGAGTTAAACCTCCATTTTCAAAAATTAAGTTCACAATTTTAACCATGATACAAAATTTAAAAATAAGGAATGTTATCGAGGTTTTGCCTCGAGGTTTTGCCTTTACCTTCGAAATAACTTCGGATTACAAGAGATTCCTAAGACTTTGTAAAAAAAATATTACACACTATAACTCCTATTACAAAATGATATCAAAATAATACTTTTTATCAAAATGATAATCCACATTATAACTCCTTTTATGAAATTATCTCAATGGGTTTTGAACCCTAGAATTTTGTTGCAAGTGACTTAACAAAATCACAAAATTTCAACAAATGATTCACCATTTAAAGTTTCTTCTGCCTCAGTTACCAATTTTTTTTTTTTTTTTTTTAGAACTTGTGGGTGAAATTAATTTCAAATGAAAAAAATCGTTCTAGTATAAAATTGTTTAAATCAAAAGTGTCATGTTTGGTGTTTAGAGGGGACCCACAGAGCATTTGCTTGGTGAACGAACACTATGCCATATGATTTATTATTTTTTAAATGATACTTATCTTACCAATACCTTTATGATGTGCCATATTTCATGTCAAAGTAATTGTTGTATTTTGTTGCTGCCATTTTAGACAGCAATGTTGCGCCCTAGTTTGGAAACGATTGTGGTAACAATTTCATCCACTTAAAATTATTTCAAATATTTAGATTGCTAGAATGATTAGGATCCGATTAAATATATGTTCTCAAATGCTATATTATTTTCTATGCCCTCGGTAATTATCTGACTGAATATCTTATCTATCATACAATGACAACAATCAACTTGGTGATAGTTGATTTCTTTGCAGGCACATCAATAGTATAGATGATCTTCATCAAATGCAATATTCCCAAAAAAAATACTGTGCAAAAGTATGTATCAACCATGCTATTTTACTAGTAAATAATTAATTTCAAAAATAAATGATGTTGTCATATAAATGGAACCCGTTTCTGGCCACGCTATTTTACTAGTACATGTTTGTGTTGGTGCATCAATTTCCATCTAAATCAAATGTGTATTGCCATATTGCCTCTTCTTCTTTCAAAATGGCTCGACAAATTTCTTCACTCCTCTTCAATTTCCTAGGCTCTGATACCACTAATGGCTCAAATAGGTAGAGAAAATATTCAGAAAAAATGCATTGACTATTTTTGTATAATGGTAAGCTTAAAAACTTATGAAAATAGTTGGTTATAAAACCAACCAATGGGTGAAACTAACCCGTAATAAAAAAAACAAAAACATAACAAACTAATTACTTTGGATCAAAAAATGATCCCAATAATAGTTTCGTAAATGTTGATGTTTCTCCCATATAGGAAGGGTTAAGCATTAAACCAACATAGGATTTTATCTTTTCAAAGAAGCCACAAGATCATTAAATAGACACTTGTGTAGACACCTAAATCTGGCCATCGATAACCTCCAATCAGATTTTTGACCTATTTTCATCCAAAATACATAATTTGGCCTAAAAACACTAAACACATTAAATGATGTGAAACTGACATATTCACGTGCCAATTCTGGCCAGGGTATCACTAAATAAGGCAATGCAATTTATGGACCAACCAACTTTGATCAGATCATTTCAAGTCAAAATACCAATTTTACATCTACATGCTTTGGATTGCTCTTTTCTATCAAATCTCTTGCATAAGACACATGCCTTTGTTATTTTCTATTGGTAACATCATAAATTAAAATACGGTTCCAATGCATCTAACATTGACTTTCAATTCCAATCTAGTTGAATTTTGGACCAATAACAAGGCATTTTGATCATTTGAATAATTTGTGCATAAAGTGCTTAAACATGTTTAAAAGCTAATTAACCCAAATCAAGGCATAATTAAGAATTCCATAGAAACTTATTTAAAACTTATTTTTAGAAATGAATATTGAATATATGCATCATCAGGTGACCTCAATTCTTGGGAAGACATCCCTACACCATAAATGCCTCAAATATCAAGATTCATGCTCTCCACCCCTCATCAATGCCTTCCATGATGCCCTCCATGCCTCTTAATTGACCCTTCTTCCAATGTCATGATGAGGATAATTACAAACTTAATTCTAAAAATTGAATTAATCCTCAACCACACATCTCAATCTTGAGATGGACGGTTCAAGTTGATTCTAGACATTCTCAAAAATCTATAAATAAAGAGGCCAAGAACATCATTTCTAAGTTTAATTTATGCAAAGTTATAATGTAGAATTGATTCCAAAAGCCATTGCAATTAGTGTTACCATGACAAATTGATTCCAAGCTAAACCAAGCCACAAGCCAAAGGTGCCTAGGAGAGATGGAGGTAGCCAAGCTTCCATTACTAAGGGCTTCATGAGCACAAACCGAACAAGCCACTACAACAAACATTTTGGAGCATCCAAAGAAGGTAAAGAGGGTTTATTTTGCATTTTAGTTCTATGTTTTATTCATATTTTTTAACTAATCTCTCCCTAGTGTGTAGGCCTAGAGATGTTATGTTAGTTAGTGTGTTTCTTTCAAAAAAATTTCATTTTAGAACTAACATGATACTAACCATCCTCTCTTGAGTCAAATTCCTAGATCACAACTTGAACCATCTCAATGAATTACAAATGAATGATAGGACTTGCCATTGATGTAATTAGAATATTTTTGAAAAATATCGTGTTGATTTGACTTATTAAATTTTTTATTTTTATTAATTATTTTAATGTAGATCTAATATGTATTATGTACCATATAAAATTATTTATTTAAGAATTTTGGGTTTGTTATATATATATATATATATATATATATATATATATATATATATATATATATGATGATGATGATGATGATGATGATGATGATGGATTGTATGTTGTGATCTAAAAATCGATGAATAAATTTAATTAACTTAATTTTTTCCAAAAAACTACTTCTAATTTTATAGATTATAAAAACTTCTACTATTTAATTAATATAATTTAAACATATAAATGTATCTTTCCTCCTTTAAATAATAAAAACAAAATATATATAAATAAAAATTTGCATTGCTTAATATATCAAGAAAGATTATCCTTACATCTCAATCCACTATAACTTTAACTAATCCATCAAATGTAATATACTCCTCATCAAACTAGATTGAATTAAAACATATCTAACTTAATTTTATAATAGTTGACTAAACCCTTAATTACATCTAAAATCTATTTAAGTATCCTAACCTACAAAATACTTGTTTATTACAAGTTTAAGAGCATAAGTTTGATTTAAGGAAATAAAGCATCCATGGAAGTGGTCCTATGCATATCGTTAACCTCCTCATCTTAAGATTGTGAGGGCATTAATTTGATTGATATTCCCTTTCAAATTGTAGAGAAAGGTGTGGGGAGTGATCACTCCACCATCATCTCTCAATAGAATAATATGAATGCAATGCACACTAAACCTAAACCAGAGCGCCAACATTACTGCTCTTAATTATTCCCCACATAAACATTTAGTCATCTATATTTTCATCTAATCACCTACAAACATAACCTTGTTAAGCATGAAACATGAAAGGGCTGAAAAGGATCATCTAACGCCTTGGTTGAACTCTAAAAACCTTAATGCACACTCTATCTCCAGGCTATCAAACTTGACAGCTATCATTTCTACAGGCTAATGCTAAAATAAATGGAAGAAAGAGTGCCAAATTTGAGTTGTCATCCTATGTTAGAAACTGAATATTAACAGGAGATAATTTCTCCACTTGACACTTAACTGCCTGTTCCACCTCCCTCCTTCTGATGCATGCACAGCAGTTAACAAACAGTTAGAGATCAGTTAGTTCAAACAGTTAAACAAGCAGTCTTACTTCTTGCTCAGCTTGCATGTAGTAGCAGTTGAAGTTAGTTTTAGATTAGTTAAACAAATATTTATTTTCAGTTATTTTTGCTTTCACATTCTATTTATAGATGCCTTGGGCGTAGCTTTGTATTAATAGATCAAGAAAGATCAAAAAGATTAATAAAATCTTGTTTTCTCCATTGCTGTAGCAATTTGAGGGTTTGTGTTTTTATTTTCTTGTTTTTATGCTCTATTTTTTTGCTAACAAATTGGTATCAGAGCTAGCAATGAGCGCCAAGGAGAGGCACCCAACAAGAAAGGAGGTCATAGAAGGAGTAGAATCATCTGGTTAGGAGAAGTACAACAGTCAAGTGGAATTAGCAATGCCAAAAAAAACAAGAAGGTCAAAGGATGTGTTAGCAGTAAAGAAGAGCCATTTGAAGTAGTCCCCCGTGTGGTCAACGTAGCAGTCAACAAAATTGCAAGGTTTGAAAGCACAGCCAAAGCGCTCAGGTGGATCGACGTAGCAGGGCACAGTCAATTGTTTGCAAGAAGTAACCGACCCTGTGTTTGTTTGAGTTGAGTCATTTTTTACCTACTTGTGTTACGAATTATATTGATTCATTTAAGCCATGGTAATGCTCATGGGGAATAGGCGCTAAAGTTAATAGAGTGTGTACCATTCATCAAAGCAATATCCGAAGATTTCTTTCAACCAAAACAGCCACCAAATATTTTTTTTTAAAGTCAAATCGTGGAAGAAGCACAGTGAAGAAGTGTGCTTCAATCCTCTTTGCAGGCACTATTGATTTAGTCACTTTACCGTGAGACATGGCAACGAATAACAGTATTTCTCATCCTCAAATTCCCATTTTTAATGGTAAGAATTACGATTTTTGGGCAATTAAGATGAGAACTTTGTTTTGCTCACAAGATGTTTGGGATTTGATAGAGAGTGGTTTTGTAGAACCGCAGGATGAGGTTGCCCATCTGGCATTAACTCGAGCACAAAAGGAAGAGCTTAAAGAGAACAAGAAAAAAGATGCAAAAGCTTTATTTCTAATCCAACAGGCATTGGATGAATCTATTTTTTCCAGAGTTGCAGCAGCAACGAGATCTAAATCGGCATGGAAAATCTTAGAGACTACCTATAAAGGTAATACAAAGGTAAAAATTGCTAAATTGCAATCTCTTAGGAGAAGTTTTAAAAATTTGCAAATGAATGATTCATATTCAATATACCAGTTTATGGGTCAAGTGTTGAATATAGTGAATTAAATTAGATCTAATGGAGAAACAATAATGGATCCAAAGATCATAGAAAAAATACTCAGGAGTTTGCCCAGTAAATTTGATGCAATAGTTGTAGCTATTGAGGAAACCAAGGATTTGGAACAGTTATCAGTAGATGAATTAATGGGTTCTTTGTTAACACATGAATCTAGAATGAATAGGAATAGCAATACTTCTCTTGAGAATGCTTTCAAGTCACAAGTATCATTTGGCAGAGGAAGAGGAAGAGGAAGGTCAAACTTCAGAGGAAGAGGAAGAGGCAGAGGTAGAACTAGAAGGAACAATCCAGATCAAGGTGAAAATAGTAATCAAAACTATAGCAATAGAGGACTGGCAATAATCACTTCCAGCAAAGTTCACAGAGGTTTGATAAATCTAATATTCAATGTTATTACTGCAAAAAATATGGACATTATGCAAGTGACTGTATAAGGAAACAAGGATATGTGGACAAGCAAAATGCTAATTACACAAATGAATCTAGTTCTAATCCAGGTGAATCTAGTTCTAATCTTGGAAGCTTATTTCTCACTTGTCATGTTACTCAAGAAAAAGCTAGAGATATTTGGTTCTTAGATAGTGGATGCAGTAATCATATGACAGGGAATAAAGAATTTTTTGCTAGTCTTGATGATTCTATAAAATCTAAAGTGAAATTAGGAAACGATAACAAAGTGGATGTAATGGGTAAAGGAGTAATTAATGTTTTGGCAAAAAATAGTGAAAGAAGGTTTATCCCTGATGTTTATTTTGTACCTGGACTAAAGCATAATCTTATGAGTATTGGACAGTTAGTACAAAAAGGTTACAGAGTATCTTTTATGGATAATGTTTGCACAATACTATACAAGTTTCCAAGTGACAGGTTGATAGGAAAAGTGGAGATGACCAAGAATCGGATGTTCCCTCTTCGAATTCAGTGCATCCAAGGAGAAGAGGAAGCCCACTTCAAAACCATGCAGCTAGACCAATCATGGTTATGGCACTTAAGGTATGGACATTTACATTTTGGAGGTTTGAATTTGTTACAAAAAAAAAATATGGTGAAGGGACTACCACCAATAGAATAGCCAGGAAGTTCATGTGACAGTTGTATTCTAGCAAAACATCATAGAGAGAGCTTTCCAGTAAGAGCCTCATATAGAGCAAAGGTAATATTGGAGCTAGTCCATAGTGATTTATATAGACCAATGCAAATTCCATCACTTGGAGGTAGTACTTATTTTCTAACCTTCATTGATGACTTAAGCAGAAAGACATGGATTTATTTTCTCAAAAATAAGTCTGAAGCCTTTGGAAAGCTTAAAGAATTCAAGGCTATGGTTGAAAAGTAGAGTGGCCATTACATCAAGGTACTTAGATCAGATAGAGGAGGTGAATATATGTCTAATAAATTTAAAGATTTTTGTAGATATCATGGCATCAAAAGGCAATTGACTACAAGGTACACACCATAGCAGAATGGTGTAGCAGATATCATATAGAGCAAAGGTAATATTGGAGCTAGTCCATAGTGATTTATGTGGACCAATGCAAATTCCATCACTTGGAGGTAGTACTTATTTTCTAACCTTCATTGATGACTTTAGCGACATGGATTTATTTTCTCAAAAATAAGTCTGAAGCCTTTAGAAAGTTTAAATAATTCAAGGCTATGGTTGAAAAGTAGAGTGGATGTTAAATCAAGGTACTTAGATCAGATAGAGGAGGTGAATATATGTCTAATGAATTTCAAGATTTTTGCAGATATCATGGCATCAAAAGGCAATTGACTACAAGGTACACACCACAGCAGAATGGTGTAGCAGAAAGAAAGAATAGAACAATCATGGAGATGGCTAGAAGCATGTTGAAGGCCAAACACTTGTCAAATGAATATTGGGCAGAAGCAGTAGCATGTGCAGTGTATATTCTAAATAGAAGCCCAATAAAGAGTGTCAGAGATTGAATTCCACAAGAAGCTTGGAGTGGTAAGAAGCATAGTGTACATCATTTCAAAAATTTTGGTTGTATTGCATATTCTCTTATACCATTTAAATTTAGAAGAAAACTTGATGATAGAGGTGAGAAATGCATTTTTATTGGCTATAGTGAAGAATCAAAGGCTTATAAGTTGTATAACCCCATTTCAAAGCAAGTGATTATTAGCAGAGATGTTGAATTTAAGGAAGAAGAAGCATGGGATGGTAGCACCATCACAATTGGAGCACCAATTCCACAAAATGAAGAAGAATCTGATGAACAAAATTTTCAAGGTGATCAATCCTCTCCACAAGCAAGAAAAAGCACACCTAGGAGCTTAGAACAAGGTGAATCATCTGGACATGCATGTCATCCTACTCCAAATCCACAAGTGATGAATCAGATCCAACTCTTACCACTTTAAGATCAAGAATTAAAGGTAAGAAAATAAGAAACTTGAATGAGATTTATAATCAAGAAGAAGAGATATTATATTTGTGTTCAAATTTTGCTATTTTCACTCATGATCCTATGTATTATGAAGAAGTAGTTAATGAGGAACATTGGATAAAAGCAATGGATGAAGAGATGAAAGCCATTGAAAGAAATCAAACATGGGATCTAACTAATCCACCTGAAGGTAAGGATTGCATAGGAGTCAAATGGGTTTATAAGACCAAATTTGATGCAGGAGGAAATGTTGAAAAACACAAGGCAAGGTTAGTAGCAAAAGGTTTTGCACAAGAACATGGAGTTGATTATAATGAAACATTTGCTCCAGTTGCTAGACTTGATACTGTTAGAATGGTTTTAGCAATAGCTGATTAAAATAATGGGAATGTGTATCAAATGGATGTAAAATCAGCTTTTTTGAATGGTTTCCTAGATGAAGAAGTGTATGTAAAATAGCCACCAGGTTATGAAGTGCAAGGACATGAAGAAAAAGTCTACAGATTGAAGAAGGCCCTCTATGGTCTCAAGCAAGCACCAAGAGCATGGTATATCAAGATTGATTCATACATGACAAACAATGGATTCAATAGAAGCAATAGTGAGCCTACTTTTTACACAAAAATCAACAAAGAAGGTCAGATTTTGATTGTGTGTTTGTATGTTGATGATTTGATTTTCACTAAAAATTTGTCTGTAGACACATTTAAATCAGCAATGAAGAAAGAATTTGAAATGACAGATTTGGGATTAATAAAGTACTTTTTGCGCATAGAAGTTGTACAATCAGAGAAGGGAATTTTTATTTGTCAAACTAAATATGCAAAGGATGTGTTAAAGAGGTTTAAGATGCTGAATTGTAAACCAGCACCTACACCAGTTGCTATAGGGACCAAAATTAGCAAAGAAGACAAAGGGTCTAATGTTGATTCTACAACATTCAAAAGACTAGTTGGCAGTTTGATGTATCTTATAGCTACAAGACCAGATATCATGTATGGGGTCAGTTTAATCTCAAGATTCATGGAGTCACAAAAAGACTCACATTGGCAAGTTGGAAAAAGAATATTGAGATATGTGGCAGGAACAACAGAATATGGAATTTTATATTCCACAACTAACGATTTTAGTTTGATTGGTTATACTGATAGTGATTTTGCAGGTAGCATTGATGACAAGAAGAGTACTTCTGGACATGCCTTTCTTTTAGGAACAGGTGTGGTCACATGGGCATCCAAAAAGCAACCTATAGTGACACTTTCATCAGCTGAAGCAGAATATGTAGCAGCCACATTAGCAGCATGTCAAGCAACCTGGATGAGGAGAATATTGATAGATTTATTACAAGCACAGGTGTCAACACCAATCTTGTGTGACAACAAATCAGCAATTGCATTATCAAAAAATCATGTTTTTCATAAGAGGAGCAAGCACATCGATACAATATTTCATTTTATCAGAGAGTTAGTAAACAATGGAGAAATCCATCTGGACTTCTGTAGATTTGAAGACCAATTGGCAGATATATTCACAAATGCATTAGCAAAGGAGACCTTTGATTATCTAAGACAAAATTTAGGCATTGTAAATGCTGAAGTTGTTAGTGGTAGAAATTAAGGGGGAGTGTTAGAAACTAAAGATTAACAGGAGATAATTTCTCCACTTGACACTTAACTGCCTGTTCCACCTCCCTCCTTCTGATGCATACACAGGAGTTAACAAATAGTTAGAGATCAGTTAGTTCAAACAATTAAACAAGCAATCTTACTTCTTACTCAGCTTGCATGCAGTAGTAGTTGAAGTTAGTTTTAGATTAGTTAAACAATTAGTTTATTTTCAGTTATTTTTTGCTTTCACATTCTATTTATAGATGCCTTGGGTGTAGCTTTGTATAAACAGATCAAGAAAGATCAAAAAGATTAATAAAATCTTGTTTTCTCCATTGTTGTAGCAATCTGAGGGTTTGTGTTTTTATGCTCTATTTTTTGCTAACATCCTACAGATTATTTCCACAGGAGCTAAGAGATTAGAGCTTATAGTTTAGTGAATTGTCTTCATTTATATTAGAATAATGGATTGTTATACAGCCACCCATTATTTATAATTATAGAAATTACAATGGTTGAAATTAAACAATCCAAATATAAGCTACGAGCATGACCACTATATTGGAAGTTTGGTCTCTATAAAGTAATAAAGTAAGTGCCCTAAATTTAGATTATATTCTTTTAACTGTAAAAGTGAGAGAAATAAAATAAAATTTTCAAAAATTAGAAGGTATTCTTCAAGATCATCAAATATTGATATTTTATCTTAGTGATAAAGAAAAATAAATAAAATCAATCTTTACCATTTTTATTATTATGATTAAAACTAAATCCTTTGAAGGAAGTCAAAATTTCCTTTCTTCACCATGTTATTATTTTGATGAAATGAAATAGAAGGTAGTTTCAAGATGTAAAATCAAAATTGTGTATCTTTTATTATATGGTTTAAATATTTTGGGATTTAGATTTCATAATACTAGTTGTGATATGGTTGATAAAAATTTTATTTATAAACTATTCAAAACCTTGTAGGAAAAATGGTCACTTTCACATACAATTATTTTGGATGAATTTTATATATATCTCCATATTTTATCTATTTTATATGTAGCGATGTTTCTTCAAAGATTAAGATATATGACAAATACAAAAATTAGGCATAATAGATATATGCAAGGTTATTCAATCATCTATAAAATTATGTAAACAAGAGTTCAAGAACATGGCTTAATATCCTCACATCTTACAACCTTTTTCATCAATGTGCCACACATTAAAAATAAATATTCATAGAGGCATTAGAACCATTAGAGCACCATCTTCAATTAGAAGATAGACTCCCAAGTACACCAAGCTCTCATTTGGTTTGTGATTTACTATGGATCAACTACGGGTATGATCGCTGCATTCATAAGTTTTTCAATAACAACTCATAATCATATGATATCTATAATAAAATTACTTAGATAATTCACTTCAGTGGAATAATATATCTAATAATTATGAGCACAATAATAATTAACAAAAGAGTAGAATACTTGATAAATATAACTAATTCACTTCGAGGGGGCAATATCTATAACAATTCAATAAGAATAGAATTCTCAACATGATACTCAAAGACTAATAACTCTCTCCTATATATACTTTACTTAAGCCATGGTTATTCCATAAGCCAACTATAATAACAATATAAGAACATAATATAAAGTAGTGAAAACTTTAGTTACCAGAATGAGTGCATTAAATCTTTCACCTAGATCCCTAATGCCTGTATCATGGAGCATGAGGAAGAGATGTGTTGATAGTGGAGATCACAGGGGAGGATGTAATTTAATACCAGTCAAACTTAGGAAAAAAATAGTTATTTATAGATTTAATGGGTTTTGGCCTACCATGTTGCCTTTATATCAATGGATACATACGACATGGATAAAGCATTGTGTGATCTCTCTTTGCTCCAAAGTCTTTTTCATTGTTCAATTTTTGGATCAAAAATGCTATTAGAGAGTCTTTTCAAAGGTCCCTAGTTTTGGGGAATGATAAAGTTACTCATTACCCCATGGTTTCTAGAATGTGACCCTAAATCTCTCTCAGTTACCAAATGTCAGTTTGTGTTTGTCTCCTCAATCTGCCCTTACATTTTTGGAATGTTCTCGAAGAGATAAGAAACTCCTTGGACACTTATATCAAATAGAATGTTGAGCGAATATCATTAGGTTGTGCACATATGATCGCATCTATGTGGAGATAGATCTTAGCAATAGTGATACTCAGATGCAAAAATTCTCAACACAATCAAATATTAGATTATGATAAACAACATTTTGATGTCATATATGTAAACTTCCACGACACCTACAAGCTATTTGCCTTCAAGCATGAGCACACCCTCCCAAAAAAAGGGAATGAAACCAATATCCAAATGATGGATTTTTCTAGAGCAAGGGGTAATGGTTGAAGATGATGATCAAGCAAAGGAAATCCAACATACAACAAAGCTAGAAAATAATAAATAGGGAGAACCAAATACTCAAGTTGAATAATATGTGTTTGTTGCGATAGAGAGAGGCTAATATCATAATACCTATATGGGGATTATTCCAAATTTGACCTCATTAGAGGGAGTGAAGAGAGTTCATGAATCAAAGAACTTAGATTTAGATAAGGAGTTAGAAATCCATTTGAATCTAGAAACCCTTATTTCTCATACACCTTCAAAATATCAAACTTTAAATCTACAGTTAGTCATGATGGAGGCCTCTCAAGGGGTGTGACAGGTGGTTAATGAAGGAATAAATGATGCTTCAATGATTTATTCAAAATTAAGAGGTGAATTTATACAATACAAAACCAATTACGTAACTATAACTTCCCGATTGTTATGCTACCTAACCATCTTAACAAATAACTAATAATGTAATAGATAATAAAACTATGCTAACATTCCCCCCTTTATTACATTATTTTTTAAAATGTACCCCTAAATCAGATCAAATATCACCTTGCCAAGTGACTTGGTGAGTATATCTACTATCTGTGAATCTGTTGGGCAATACTAGAGATGAATGTGGTGGTTTAAGACTTGTTCTCCAATATAGTGGCATTGGACCTCAATATGTTTGGTTCTTTCATGAAATATAAGATTCTTAACAAGCTTCAATACACCCTGATTTTTGCAGAAAAAGATTAGTGGTAGATTTTCATGAATGTCTATGGCAAATAGAATGCAACATAACCATATTGCTTCACACATAGTTCCTCGTGTAGCATGGTATTCTACCTTTGTGGATGAGATAACAACTACATATTGATGTTTACTAATCCATGAAATCGATCCAGATCTGAGATGAAAAATATATCTTGAACTTGATATCCTATCATGAACAGAGCCAACATAGTCCAAGTCTGTGTAACCTTGCAAGAAGAAATTTGAGTACTTCTTTTATTCTAGACCATAATCTATTGTACTTTGGACATCTCAAAACATGCTTCACTGCAACCCAATGACACTTCTTTGGCTCTTGCATGAATCTTGAAAGATAGCTGACAGCAAAGGATATGTCTGGTCTGGTATATGTCAAGCAAATGAAACTCCTAACAAGCTGCATGTAGTGAGTTTCATCTACTTGAGATGAATCTTAAAATTGGGATAGTTGGAAACCTTTCTCCATTAGAGTTGGCATTGGTTTACAATCTATCATCCTGTATTTTTCAAGGAGCATTTTGGCATATTTCATCTGTGAGATAAAAATATGATTCTTATTTTGACATATATTTAAGCCAAGACAATAATAAAGTAGCCCCATGTCTGTCTTGTTGGAGGATTTCTTTAAGTCATTCTTTACTTATTCAACGAGATTGTATGAACTTCATGTGATCACAAGATCATCCACATGCAAAACAAGAATGACAATCTTTGTGCCTACCTTCTTGATATACAAATTTGAATTTGAGGGGCTACGAATGAATCCATGTTACAATGGATGATCATATATCTTGATGTACCATGTCTTTGGTACTTGCTTAAGTCCATAAAGTGACTTACTTAGATGACATACATTTTTTGGTTATTGTTTGTCAATGAAGCCTTCTAGCTAGGTCATGTACACTTCTTCTTTGAGATCACCATTCAAGAATGCACTTTTAACGTCCATCTATTGAATTTTCCATCCCTTTTGTGTTACGAGTACACAAATAACTCTAATGGTCTTAATTTTAGTAGTCGGTGCAAAGGTCTCCTCATAATCAATTCCTTCTTGCTAAGAATATCCTTGTGCAACAAGTCATGCTTTGTATTTGTTGACGGATCCATCTACCTTGTATTTTGTCTTGAAAATCCACTTGCAACCAATGGATTTCTTGACTATGGGCAGATCGACAAGTTCCCAAATACCATTTTTGATGAGGGCATCATATTCATCATACATGGCCATATTCCACTGAGGTTGACATAAAGCCTCTCGAACTATCTCTAGTTCAGTGCTATCAACTACTAAACTCATCTGTGTGAGTTAACTTCACTTCTCACCTATCTTCTGGTCTAAACTCCTAATGAAGTATCTGGATTAGATTTCAAGTGTGAGTCCTTGATGGTGCTTTCTACCCATTTTGGATGTTGATGTTGTTGTTGATTTGATGAAGAATTATCTTCCAAATTTCCAAGATCAATGGATAATTTTCCTTGCAACTCACCTTATTTGTGACAAGATTCTTCATTCTCATCATCTAATTATGGGAACAGTCTATGAGAGGTGGTATGCTTTGAATCCTTCTATCGAAATGAGTCAAATAATGACTCATCACAAACCACATCTCAACTTTCATAAATCTTATGTGTCTCAAGATCCATGAGATGATATGCTTTTGAGGTGGTACTATACCCCAATAGAAGGCACTGGAGTGTCCTCAGTTTAATCTTCTTCCTCTTTTTAGCTAAGACATGCATATAATGTGTACAACCAAATACTCTAAGATGAGAGATCGAAGGTTTATGACCACTCCATACCTCTTCTTGCATCTTATCTTACAAGATCTTTGTAGGTGACCTATTGAGAAGATATATGATTATCTGAAGTGCTTGTGCCTAGAATGGCACCTTTAACTTCGTAGTGGAAAGCATGCAATGATCCATCTCCATGACTGAATGATTGTGTCACTTTATAATTTCATTATGATGGGGCATCTATGGAGCATTTAGGTGTTTTTTTATGCTATGTTGCTTCAATAATGCCAAGAATTCCTTTGATGTGAATTCCCCCCTTGATCTAAGCAAAGGAGATGAATAGTTCTCCCTAACTAGGTGACAACAAGCTGGTAGAAGTCCTTAAAATGAATAAAGGCTTCACTCTTATTCTTGATAAAGAAAATCCATGTCTTATGAGATAAATCATAAATGAACAAATGAAAGTACTTGAATCTTTGGAAAGAAGTAGGCAAGGGTCTGTACAGATCGGTATGTACCACATTGAGATGATCCTATGCTTGTGAGGAACTCGGCTCAAACAAAACCCTATGTTGATTTTTGACAAGGCATTAGGGCATATAGGCAAAGAATGGAACAACTAAGGAAGTCCACATACCATAGCCTTAGAGATGAGCTAGTACAAAGAGCTAGCTAAAATGTTCCCATATTGATAATGCTACAGTGTAGTAGATTCTACCGTAAAGGCAGAGAGAACAACAACATTGGATGAAACTGCATCTAAGACAAATAATCAATCTATCAAAAAATCTCTAGAAATAACCTTACCTTCCCATGAGAGGAGATACGATTTTATGCCATTCTTAATCATGAACTCTACCTTAACCTTATGATTCAAGAGTTGACTTATAGACATTATATTTATTTTCAATCCAAGGACATACAATACCTTTGTGAGAGTACAAGTTCTCATCCCAAGAGGAATGGTGACAGTTCCAATTCCTTATGTAACATACTCTTTATCTTTTGTAATTCAAACTCTATCTCCAGTGGGTTGATTCATCAGTGAATCAAAGAGTTCCTTGCATCTTGTCATATGTTTGATAGCACCAGAGTTGTTCAACCAAACTTTGCTCATTTGTGATGAGGTTTGGGAGACAAGAACTATGTCCTTATATGTGTCACCACAATCTACTTTCATAGGTACGTCGTCTTCATATTCAACATCCTGTTGATGTTGTGCCACTACATGTTCATGTTGCTTCCATCATTGAAGACATATTTTTGATTTATGTGAAGCATCTCCACTAGATGTGCCCTCTTGACTGGATAAGTATTGTGTCAAGGCATTATACCAGCAGCGATCAGTGTCATGAATATTGGTGTGGCAAATATTACACCATCTTTTTGACTTCTCAAATTTCTATTGTTGTTGTGACTACTTTGGTGGTCCTTTCGAGAACTTTGGACCACATTGCTTGAAAATCAAAGCTTTATCCTCAAACTCACAGATTCGATGGATTCTTCTTGTTGAAGCAAATTCACCAGTTCTTCAAAATACACTGCTTACTTTGTGATGTTCAGTGTCGTGACAAATGTGTAAAATTGAGAGAGGAAAGCTCTCAATGTGATCAGAACCAACAACGTGTCCTCGATCGTTTCTCCAAGTGCAATTAATTTTGCTTATAGTTTTGCCACCCAATGTAAGAACTCAACTTTTTCACCATCTTTCATACTGAGAGTATGAAGCTTGGACTAGATATGGAGAATCTTCATCTGGTTCTTCACCTCGTAAATGGTAGACAGAGTGTCCCAAGCCTCTTTTGATGTTGACGCATCCTGAATATGAAGTTGAACCTCATTGGTGACATTGAGTGTGAGCAACATCAGAGCTTTTGTATTTGACTTGTTATATTTTGTTCACTCATCAACTCTATTAGGATGGGTCAACGCAGTAGCGATGATGCCCCATAATTATTCGAATTGAAGAATCGTTCTCATCTTAGTCTTTCATGCGGCAAAATTTGGCCCTTCGAGAAGTTAAGCATGTGACAAGAGTAATTTGGGTGTAGACATTTCTTTATTTATTTTTATTTGTTTGTACAAGATTTCACAACCAAAATAGTAATTTATTACTTCAAAATTGTTTTATGTACCAACAAGTGTACCTTTTTCAAGGATGAAAATTGTCACGTAAGTGGGCTCAGTATGCTTGTTCAGTCAAACATGGATGCTTGTTTAGGGATTTCTCTCCGCGTTCATCATCTGCACCATAACCTTCATCAAGCTTTATGCTAATTTTTCGTCTCTAGCACTTCACATCAAATAGAAAATATTCGAGCAAACATAGGCAAACTAATTCATCCAGTTGAAGATTTCCAATGTTCTGGAGGGCATCTTGTAGAGCATAATAAAAACTGGTGGAATTCATCCAAACACACCAAATGCTTATCATTCGGAAGGCGAGCTTATATTCCACTTTTTCACGCTTCTGATAGCAGAAAACACTTCTTCTCACTCTCTATTTTGAGGTCAATGGTTGGTTTCTCTGTCAACTCCACTTATGTTGCACCGTGTAAAGAGCGTCAATCAGGAAAAGACTTCTATTAGCTTCCATGTTTCTGCGCTGATTTTATGCGTACACCTCAATGCCAACACCCTACGCCCTTGCCTTTGTTGATAGATATCGATTAGCTATCTACACATTTCTTTACACGTTTCTTGGCCGACTGCCTCTCTCTCACTTCTACAGTCAACGCAATCTCTAGGCATCGAGCAGCTTCTACAGCAAACGCTTTACACGTCTCTGACTTCCATGCTTCACTCTTGGCTGCATCGCACTTTCTGCCAGGCTTGGTATGATCTGATACCATGTGAAGGAGAAAATGATATTTCGATGATTTATTCAATGTCAAGAGGTGAATTTATACAATACAAAACCAGTTATATAATTCTAACTTCCTGATCGGTACGCTACCTAACCAACTTAACAAATAACTAACAATGTAAACAAAACAGTGTAATAAATAATAAAACTACGCTAACAGTTAATAAGACGAGAGTTAAAAAAGATAGGATTGAAGTATATCTATAAAATATTTCCAATTAAACCTTGGTCTTGTCGGCTTTGGGGAATTTATATTGAAGTTTGTCATCTGGTTGGTAGCTTGTCTGGTCCTTCTGATCAGTTTATGTCTGATTGTCTCTTGTTTGACCATCATGATTATTTTTGTATTATCTTGTTCTACGTTTTATGGATTCTCATTGTAAAAGGTTGGGGCCTGTCAAAAACCCTTTTTTTAACCCAATAAGTATTATATATATATATATATATAAAAAAAAAAAATAAGAACATAAAAGAAGTGACAAGATAATATGAAAGGTATATAAACTACAAGTTGGCCACACATATTCCTAAATATATTATAGGTTAACAGAATAACAATCTCTTCCCTTTCAAAATAATGTTGCCTTCAATGTTAAACAATTCTAGATGTTGCTACAAGAAATATTCATACTCCCACATTGTGTCTTCACGGTTCAGATTCTTCCAATTAATCATATACTCATTAATCTCTCTTGTTCTCAGCGTTTTAATGTGTGTATTAATGATCTCCTCAAGTTATAGATTAGCCTAGCATTCTTCATCTGATTCTAACAATTCAGTCTTGAGAGAAACTCTCTATCCAATTACCTTCTTTAAGCAAGATACATGAAATACAAGATGTATGCGAGTGGATTAGAGTAACTCCAACTTGTATGTAACACTACAAATTTTATGCAAGATATTAAAAGGGTGATAATACTTAGGATAAAATTTATTATCCTTTTTATATTGCTTCAAATACATTTGCTTAAATGGCTACAAGCACACAAAAACCCAAACACCCATGTCACAATGCCTCTCATTACAATGTTGATCCACTTGCTACTTCATTCTATTTTGTGCCATTTCTAAATTCTCTCTCAAACTAACTAGTACCTCATGTTGATTTTGAATTTTTTCTTCAATAGATTGAACCTTTGGTTACACCCTCAAGGATGAAGTGATGGAAGGGGGTGTATAACCATAAAGTGTCATAAATGGAGACATTTTGTAACAAATATGGAAGAATGTGTTATACCACCACTCTACTAGAGGCAACCAATGAACACATCATTCTTGTTTACCCTTCTAAGAATTTTTTGACCACCTCTATTTGCCCATCATATTGATGATGATATAACGAGCTATGAGCCAATTGAGTACCCAAACATGAGAATAAATCAATTAAAAAATTATTGGTAAAGATGGGATCACGATCACTTACAATGATCTTAGGAGTACCATGTAACTTTTGAATTATATCCAAAAAATTTACTAGCTATTGTACTAGCTAAAAATGGCTATGACAAGGAGAAAAAATGAGCATATTTTGTGACCATATCCACATTTACCATGATAGCATTTTTACCTTTAGACCTTGGCAATCTTGTAATAAAATTCATGGAAACCTCCTCCCACTTCTGGCTAGGAATGGATAAAGGTTGAAAAATACCGTTGGTCTTAATTGTTTCTATATGCATTCAACCAAAAAAATGCATATCCCTTTGAGTCCTTACCAAAATAAATCATGCTTGATTCTATGATAGGTTTTAAACAAACTTAAGTACCCCTTATTGGGAATGCATGAAGCTCCTTAAGGATCTTGTGCTTGAAAATAAAATTATTACATGGGTATAATAGATTTTTATACCATAATGTGTTCCCTTTCCATTCAAATTCTTTAGAAGAGCTAGAACTATGATAGATATTTTTTATCAAAACCTATGTATCCCTATCATTCTCCCATTCTAATCTTGCCTCTTCCAACTAATATGTATGTCAAATAGTCATTGCATATAATAATGCCTTAGTGGGTTCATCCTTATTGGATATAACATCTACTACAACATTATATTTTCATTTCTTATAGATAATTTCAAAGTCATCCCAACATTTTAGCCACCCATTTTTGTTGTTTTTCTAATGACAATCGTTGTTCTAAAAAATATTTTAGACTATCATGATCAGGTTTTACCTTAAAGTTTCTACCTATCAAATAAGGTCTTCATTGCTTGAGTAAATAAAGAACAATCAACATCAGTTTCTCATATATTTTCTTTAGCTTGTTTTTACCCTTGAGTTTACAATTTTCAAATGTAATAGATCTTCCTTCTTGCATGAGTATCGCCCCTATGGCATATCATAATGCATTACACTCAACAATAAAAGTTTTATAAAAAAAGGGGGTAGCTAAAATTAGAGTGGTGAACATAGTCTCTTTCAACTTCTCAAAGGCCTTGATAGTTGTTTTGTTCCAATGGAAGAAGTCCCTCAACAAAGTTATGAGTAATGTTGCTATGTTGCCAAAATTTAGTAGAAATGACTATGATTATTGGAGCATCAATATGATGACACTTTTGATAGGAAAAGAATTATGGAAGGTTGTCGAAATTGGTTATGATGAGCCAACTGATTAGACCATTGTTAGAGCTAATGATAGACAAGCCAAGAAGGAAGCAAAGAAGAAAAACTCACAAGATTTATTTTATATGAATCATAAAAATCTATATAAGATCCTATTTCCAATAATTACAAGTGAAAATACAGCCAAGGATGCCTCAAAAACTCTACAATAAGCTTACCAAGGTAATGAACAAGTCAAATTGGTTAGGCTATAGACTTTGGAGAAATAATTTGAAAAAATGAGGATGCAAGAAGCTTTAAGTGTGAGTGATTTATGTGTAAGATTAAAGGATGTGGTCATTAATATGGCTACTCTTAGAGAAATGATAAACAAAGAGTTTGTGGTGAAAAAGGTATTAAGGTCTCTAACACCAAGATAGAACCATGTTGCTATCATCGTTTAAGAAAGTAAAAATTTAACTACTCTTGAGTTTGATCACCTAGTTGTATCTCTTGTGTTCCATAAAAAAATACTAAGAGACACATTTGAAAAAAGTGATGAGAAAGATTTTGCCTCAAAATTAAATATTTCAAAGAGTGAAAGTGTCATCACTAGCAATAAAAAAAACCAAGTACAACAAAAAGATAAAATTAAAAAAAACCAATGACAAGGAAAAGATAGGAATCATAAATATTCAAAATGAATCAGAGGAAGAAGAGTGGATCAGTTTCAAGAGAAAGAGGTAGAGGAATATTTGATAAAATAAATATTCAATGCTATTTACCACATGTTTGGTAACTTTCAATGGGAATGTAGAATAAAATTAGGAAATGAATGAAGAAGTGCCAATTATGCTAATGAGGATGAGGGTGTTTCTACATGCAATTTGTTCTTTTCATATAACAAGATGAAAAAGAGTCCTAAAGATGTTTGGTACATAGATTCAAGTTGTTCCAATCACATGTTAAGAAATAATGAGTAGTTTTATATAATATATAGAAGTTTCAAAACCAAGATCAAAATTAGTGATGATAAATCTTTGGAGGTTGCAAAAAATGGAACTATGAAGGTGAATACTATAGAAGGTAAGAAATGTATTAATGATATTTATTACACCCCAAAGTTAAAACATAATTTGTTGTGTGTTAGACGGCTATGTGAAAATAACTATAAGGTGGTGTTTGATGATAAACAATGTAAAATTTATGACAAGAATTAGGTAAATAAAGTTGTTGTATCTATGTCTAAGAATAGGATGTTCCCATTGAAGTTTTGAGGACATGGTAGCAGTCTCACCAATATGGCATATGAGGATAATAGTTGGTTGTGGCATCTTAGATATAGACACTTGAATTTTAAAATAATTGAATTTACTAACATCACAAGAATTGATATATGGTTTTCCAAATGTTGAAGAGCACAAGGAGGTTTGTGAATGTTGTGTTAAGGTAAACATGCAAGAGAAAAGTTTCCAAAAAGTAGTGCATGAAGGGCTTATCATCAACTTCAATTCATTCACTCTAATATTTTTAGTCCTATGCAAAAAAAATATATGGGTAATTCATCATATTTCATTACATTTATTGATGATTACTCATGAAAGTGTTGAGTTTAATTTTTTAAGTAGAAAAGTAAAACATTTGATACATTTAAGAGGTTTAAAGCCCTTGTAGAGAATTAAAGTGGTTATATAACAAAGTGCTTAGGGACTGGCTATGAAGGTGAATTTTATTCAAAGATTTTTATGGATAATTTTGATTTGAATGATCAAAAGGCAGCTCATAGCTGCCTACACTCCTCAACAAAATGGTGTAGTTGAAATGAAGAACTATAGAATGGTTGAAATGGTAGTAGGCATGTTACAAATAAAGGGACTGAGCAACTCTTGTTAGGGTGATGCAGTTACTATAATAGTATATATTCTCAATCGTAGTTCCACTAGTTCATTTGACATGATAATTCTATATAAAGCATGATTTAAAAAAAATTCTAATGTCAAATATTTCAAAGTTTTTGGTTGTTTAGCATATGTTCATGTAATTTATTAGAAAATAAAGAAGTTATATCCAAAGAGTGAGCCTTATATTTTGTTGGGTGTAGTGAACAAAAAAAAAGCTTATAGGCTTTATAATCCTCTCATTAATAGCATTGTTGTGTTAAGATATTTTGTTTGTTATGAAGGGGGAATGTATGGTCATGACAAATATAAAGGTTGTATTGACAAGTCTAAATATATTTTATAATGATGGCATTTATGATGATATTGTTGATGAGTAGTCCATAAGTACTTCATATCCAAGTGCTACAAGTCTAGCAAGCAATCCCATATCTAGTTATTATCTTCCAAGTGCAATTATGGCTTCAAGTCCTAGTTCTTCAAGGGAGGTAAGAACTTTGAGTGAAATTTATCAAAGTACAATAATTCAAGGACATGAAGGTCCAAGAGGTGAGACAATAAATTATGCTTTATTGGCACAAGTTGGTTTTGAACCATCATGTTTTGAAGATGCATGTAATAATAATGTTTGGGTGTAATAAATACAAACATAAATGGATTCCACTCATAGGAATGACACTTGGGAGCTTATAGACAAGAAGTGTATTGGTACTAAATGGGTCTACAAGACTAAATATAACAGTGATGGTAGTTTTAAAAGACATAAGGCATGTCTAGTTGTAAAAGGTTTCACTCAAAGATATGGAATAGATCATGAAGAGACATTTGCACCAATGGCAAGATAAGAGACCATTAGAATGGTGATTTTACTATCAGCTCAAAATAAATGGAGCACACATCACATGGATGTCAAAATTACCTTCTTGAATGGGTACTTAGAAGAACGAGTCTATGTACAACACCCACAAGATTTTTTAGTACAAGGTAAATAAGACCAAGTTTACAAGTTAAAAAAGGCTTTGTATGGTTTCAAGCAAGCACCAAGAGCATGATATGCCCAAATTGATGGATATTTCTAGCATAATGGCTTTAAAAGAAGCAACATTGAGTCTATTCTTTACTACAAGCAAGAAGGTAATTATATCCTTATTTTAAGTTTGTATGTTGGTAGTTTATTATATATGGGCAACAGTTCTAAGATGAAGGATAAATTTAAAATTGCTATGATAAATGAATTTGAAAAGAAATATTTAGGTCTCATGCAATACTTCCTAGGGATGGAGGTTCATAAAAGTAAGGATGAAATCTTTATTTGTCAAACAAAATATGGAAAGGATATGTTGAATAAATACATTATGGTTGGTTGATTGTAAACCAATCTCCATTCCAACTATTCATGGAGTTATGCTATGTAGAGAAGATGGTGCTGAAATAATAGATGAAAAAACTTATAGAAGTATTGTTGGGAGCTTAATGTTTTTAAATTACACAAGACTATGCATTGCTTATTTGGTTTCTATTGTTTCAGGATATATGTCTGAGCCAACTCAAATTCATATGAAGGCAACCAAAATAATTTTCAAATATGTGAAAGGTAATATCAATTTTATTATTAATTATTATGCCACTAAAAAATTGAACTTGTTGGTTTTAGTGATTCTAAAGGGAGGGGTAGTTTAGATGATTGAAAGTCAATATCTAGAAATTATTTTTCACTTGGTTTGTGTTTGGTTACATAGATCTCAAAGGAGAACAATTTTGTTTCTTTTTCATCTACAAAATTAGAATATATTGCAGTCACTTCACTAGGTACACAAACATTATGGATCCGAAAAGCTCTATAATAAAATGGGGAAAAACAAAATAAACTTACAATACTTTTTTGTGATAAATTAGGGCATTATTTTTGTCCTAATGATGAGCTTAAGAGGTGGCTTGAAACGTCAAAAATAATTATGGATATGATCGTAAATTCTCTATTACATGATGTTGATAATGTAAGTGATATCAATTCAATGGCAAAGAATCCAGTCCATCACAACAAGTCAAAGCATTTTGATTCGAAGCACCACTTTATTTAAAATTTGGTTTAAAAGAAAGAAGTAGAATTGAAATATATAAATATCTCTAGATCAAACTAGTGTGTCTTTAAAATAAACTTAGAAAAATAAAACTATGAAATGGTTATAGATAAGATTACTTTATTTTCATGTAAATAGTTTTTATTTTTATTTTTTATATAGATTTAGAATAATTTATTTTTTTAATATAATTTTATAAATATATTATATGAAAAAAAATTTAAAAAAAAAGTAAAAATTCAAAAGAAAATATGATAATCTAAAAATTCAAAAAAAAAAGTTTTCTAAGTTTAGTGATTAAGAGTTATTTATTATTTAAATTCTTGAAAATTATTTATTGTTTAAATTTTATCCTTAATAATGATGTAATTAATTTATTGAGAAATCTTCAAACTAAAGCTAGCAATATGCGTGATCTTTACATTCTCACCCTTTAAAACCACTTGTTTTGGATGGAGAGTAGTACAAAATGAAAACAATATATTTTTTTTCTTTTTTTTTTCATGAAAAGGGTGGAAGACCACTCATAAAATATATAATTTATAAAAGAGTTAATACAGAATATCAATAGAATGTCATAGCAAAAAGTCATATCAAAAAATACGTACACGGTTCCATCTCCCTACCTAGGGACCTAAAAAGTCAGACTTCAATTTTTAATGAAAACTGGTAGTGACACATCATCACTATTAGAAAACTGGTAGTGACACATCATCACTTAGTAGAAAGCGCTTCCTTCCACATCATTGTTAAGCCATGTCATCAAGAGGCTCGGAACATTACCTTGCCCTGAATAAAAAATGTCCATCTCATTCCCCTGATCGATGGCTAGATTAGCAAGGCCATCTGCTACTTTATTCCCCTCTCGATAACAATGCAAAATTACGAAATTATCCAATAGAACCAGTGAAACAATCTTACGTTTTAACGACCGGCAAAACCAAAATAAGTAAATTAACCAAACCAACGGAGGCGTTCATTGAGGCCCTCTATCAACTTAACAATCACGTGACAATCTGATGAGTTGTTTTTTTCCCAATCTTGCCAACGATATTGCTGGGAATGGTTGCAGCATTGTTTGCTACTAACATGTATTATGATAATCGTAATTCCTTTATAATGTTGCCCCAAAGCAAAAGCTATGTTAAAAGACATTTTTGGAGATCAATGTTTTGGCCACAATGAAGGCTAGCATTCAGCTTTATCACTGATAAATAGAAGTCAGCCCCCTCCAACAATCCCAATATATTTATTCAGGTAATTGGATGATTTTCCTAACATCCAAGTACATAGCCCTGTTAAGTTAAAAGATATGTAATGGATGGTTACGTTATAATTTCAACAAAATAATAATAATTGAATAGTATTTATTTGTTTTTAAAAATATCATTATTATTATTTTATTAAAAATAGTTAAGTATATATATATATATATATATATTAAAAAGAAAGTTAATGTCGATAAGTAGATTGCAATTTTATAAAATTACATGTTAAAAAGCAGGACATTATTAATTAGATAAGAAAAGATTAAAATATATTCATTTGTTTTTTAAAATATATGAGCTCAACTAAATGTATAGGAGGTCTCAATCTTTATTAAAAAAGTAGGGGTAGAATATAAGAATATGTGATCGGAAGTATTCACTTTCCTTCGATCTTCCCTGATTTACTCTCAACATTTTTACCACGGATGTTGAAATGTAAAGTTTGAAATTTGAAGGAAAACCGTAGGGTACTTTAAAATTATTCAGTAAGGATCAATCTCTTTCTTTTCCTTTTTCTTTTCTTTTTCTTTTTTGCATATTTCCATGAGCCATTAAATGCAAGAGATAGATAATAATGTTATTATGCAACCAAGAGAGACCAAAGCAAGATTACTAAGTTCTTATACACATTAAGCACACAAACAACAAGCTAATAAAAGAGAAGGCATACTACTGATTACTTTAACCCTCTCTCAGATTTAGTAACCATGTTATCCTTTTGTCTTTAATGTATTCCTTTTGAAAGCACGAGCCAAAAAACATAAATGCAAAGCAATATTATTTTTCTTGAAATTCATCACTCTTCCTTTCACCCTTAAATAAATACCTTGTCCATTTATCCTTCATTTAATGTAGAGCAAAGGGTGCACGACAACCACTCATTTTCCTAATAAAAAAATTTATTTCCTTCCTTTATCACATTTCCCGAATTGAGGTAGTTGTTGGGAACAATGACAAAGATCTGTGAAACTTAGACCTTGGGTTTAGGGGGCTAGGGGCGAAAGCCTCTGTGTAGGTGGTCTCCCATCTAAAGCATGCCAAACCCACTCTCAAGCTACTAGAGCTTACAAAGCATACTTTTTCATTTACCTTTGAAGGAGAGGTCTTATAAGCGACATTCAATCCAAAATAATGGTTCGCTATTAAAGGAGTGATCTGTCATTTTAGCAGTCTGTGGTTGAGTCTTCCAAATCTACATGCCTAAATTATAGAGGTTTGGAGGCCCTCATTTCAAGGTAAATTATAAATCTACCTCTATGCAAAAGGTTTCTTTATTGTAATGTTTGATATTATTGAGGATAAGAAGGTGATTTTGGATGGGGTTTGGGCCTAGAGAAAGGATCTTAATCTTCTCTTGAAATCCTAATACCCATCCTTCAACCCCTTAACTAAGTCTTTCATCACAAGGTTGGTGTGGGTCCATTTGTCACATCTTCTCCTTTAGTTCTGAGTAGAACCCTACCTCGAAGCTATTGGGAATACTCAGGGTGAGTATTTGTTAATAGACTATTCTACTATGAATCTTTTACACTCTAATTTTGCTAGAAACTGGAGTTAATTTCTCCATCTCTTGTTCCGCCTCCCTCATGCATGCAATCTCAGTCTTCTACGCTTGCATGCACAATTGCAGTTAAAGATTAGTTTATTCAAGTAGTTAAATATTAGTTTATTCAAGCAGTTAAAGATTAGTTTATTCAAGTTGTTTGTTTGTTTTTCATTCTATTTATGTAAGCCAAGTTTGTAGTTTTTAGACAGAGAAAATAATATGAATAAAAATTTCTTCTTTATTGCTGAAGCAATATGGTGTCTGTGTTATTTTCTGTTATTCTTTATTTTTTGTTATCTATCTGACAAATTGGTATCAGAGCTTGGTGCAGCAACTTGGGAGAAGACACAGCCAAATGATCGGAGGAGAGTGTGGAACGTGAAGGAAGTGACGCCAAAAGTTTGAGAGAAGCCGAGCAAGGAAGTCTAGCATGCAAATTGCTGAGAAAAAGTGCAGTGTAGCCATAGAAAAGTGGCAGAACCCTAACCTCGATACATCATAAGCGTGGGGAAGGAGAAGATGTGTAGCATAGTACAATAAATCTACAAACTGAAGCATGACTCAGAACTTCAATCAGCAAAGAAAAAGTGCAGACCTGATTCTCTTAAGTTTATGAATAAATCAATCCAGTTTGATATTAATTATAGTATCACTTTATTCCATTCCAAAGAAGAATCTGTCAATTTTGACAGACCATCCGTCAAAAGTCCATGGTAATATCGTAGAGGAAGCTGCAATATTGTATAGCTTGGCTCTGTTTTGTGTCCATCGACCTACCATCAGTCTTACCAGGAATAAAGCTCCGAACGATCATGGCTTGAGCTATGGCAACAATCAACATCATTTTTTAGCTCCAAATTCCTATTTTTAATGGTAAGAATTATGATTTTTTGGCAATTAAAATGAGAACATTATTTTGCTCACAAGATGTTTGGGATTTGGTAGAAAATGGCTTTGTAGAACCACAGGATGAGGCTGCCCATCAGGCATTAACTCAAGCACAAAAAGAAGAGCTTAAAGAGAACAAGAAAAAGGATGCAAACGCTCTATTCCTAATCCAACAGGCAATGGATGAATCCATTTTTTTTAGAGTTGCAGCAGCAACAAGATCTATGTCGGCATGGAAAATCTTAGAGACCACCTATAAAGGTAATAGAAAGGTGAAAATAACTAAATTGCAATCTCTTAGGAGAAATTTTGAAAAAATTTAAATGAATGATTTAGAGTCTATAGACCAGTTTATGGGTCAAGTATTGAATATTGTGAATCAAATTAGATCTAATGGAGAAACAATAACAGATCAGAAGATCATAGAAAAAATACTCAGGAGTTTACCTAGCAAATTTGATGCAATAGTTGTAGCTATTGAGGAAACCAAGGATTTAGAATGGTTATCAGTAGATGAATTAATGGGATCTTTGTTAATACATGAATCCAGAATGAATAGGAATAACAATACTTCTTTTGAGAATGCTTTCAAGTCTCAGGTATCATTTGGCAGAAGAAGAGGAAGATGAAGGTCAAACTTTAGAGGAAGAGGCAGAGGCAAAAATGGAAGGAACAATCCAAATCAAGGTGAAAATAATAATCAAAACTACAACAATAGAGGATGTGCCAACAATCACTTCCAGAAAAATTCACAAAGGTTTGATAAATCTAACATTCAATGTTATTACTAAAAAAAATATGGACATTATGCAAGTGAATGCAGAAAGAAACAAGGAGATGTGGACAAGCAGAATGCTAATTACACAAATGAATCTAGTTCTAATTCTGGAAGCTTCTTTCTCACTTGTCATGTTGCTCAAGAAAATGCTAGAGATATTTGGTTCTTAGATAGTGGATGCAGTAACCATATGATAGGGATTAAATAATTCTTTGCTAGTCTTGATGATTCCGTAAAATCTGAAGTGAAATCAAGAAATGATAACAAAGTGGATGTAATGGGTAAAGGAGTAATAAATGTTTTGGCAAAAAATGGTGAAAGAAGGTTTATTCTTGAAGTTTACTTTGTACCTAGACTAAAGCATAATCTTATGAGTGTTGGACAGTTAGTACAAAAAGGTTACAGAGTATCTTTTATGGATAATGTTTGCACAATACTAGACAATTTCCAAATGATAGGTTGATAGAAAAAGTGGAGATGACCAAGAATCGGATGTTCCCTCTTCGAATTCAGTGCATCCAAGGAGAAGAGGAAGCCCACTTCAAAACCATGCATCTAGACCAATCATGGCTATGGCATTTAAGGTATGGACATTTACATTTTAGAGGTTTGAATTTTTCACAAAAGAAAAATATGGTGAAGGGATTACCACCAATAAAACAACCAGGAAGTTCATGTGAAAGTTGTATTCTGGCAAAACAGCATAGAGAAAGCTTTCTAGTAGGAGCCTCATATAGAGCAAGGGTAATATTGGAGCTAGTCCATAGTGATTTATGTGGACCAATGCAAATTCCATCATTTGGAGGCAGTTCTTATTTTTTAACCTTCATTGATGATTTTAGCAGAAAGACTTGGATATATTTTCTCAAGAATAAGTCTGAAGCTTTTGGAAAATTTAAAGAATTCAAGGCTATGGTTGAAAAGCAGAGTGCCCTCTACATCAAGGTAGTTAGATCAGATAGAGGAGGTGAATATGTCTAATGAATTTCAAGATTTTTGTAGATATCATGGCATTAAAAGGCAACTGACTACAAAGTACACACCACAGCAGAATGGTGTAGCAGAAAGAAAGAATAGAACAATCATGGAGATGGCTAGAAGCATGTTGAAGGCCAAACATTTGTCAAATGAATATTAAGCAAACGCAGTAGCATGTGCAGTATATATTCTGAATAGAAGCCCAACAAAGAGTGTCAGAGATCGAATTCCACAAGAAGCTTGGAGTGGTAAGAAGCATAGTGTACATCATTTCAGAATTTTTGGTTGTATTGCATATTCTCTTATACCATCTAAACTAAGAAGAAAACTTGATGATAAAGGTGAGAAATGCATTTTTATTGGCTATAGTGAAGAATCAAAGGCTTATAAGTTGTATAACCCCATTTCAAAGAAAGTGATTATTAGCAGAGATGTGGAATTTAAGGAAGAAGAAGCATGGGATGGAAGTATTGATGAAACCATCACAATTGGAGCACCAATTTCTCAAAATGAAGAAGAATCTGAAGAACAAAATTTGCAAGGTGATCAATCCTCTCCAAAAAAAAGAAAAAGCACTCCAATAAGAACACCTAGGAGCTTAGCACAAAGTGAATCATCTAGTCATGCATATCATCCTACTCCCAATTCACAAGTGATGAATCAGATCCAACTTTTGCCACTTTAAGATCAAAACTTAAAGGTAAGAAAATGAGAAACTTGAATGAGATTTATAAACAAGAAGAAGAGAAGTTAGATTTATGTTCAAATTTTGCTCTTTTCTCTCATGATCCTATGTATTACGAAGACGCAGTTAATGAGGAATATTGGATAAAAGCAATGGATGAAGAGATGAATGCCATTGAGAGAAACCAAACATGGGATCTAATTAATATAACTGAAGGTAAGGATTGCATAGGAGTCAAATGGGTTTATAAGACTAAATTTGATGCAGAAGGAAAAGTTGAAAAGCACAAGGCAAGGTTAGTAGTAAAAGGTTTTGCACAAGAACATGGAATTGAATATAATGAAACATTTGCTCCAGTTGCTAGACTTGATACTATTAGAATGGTTTTAGCAATAGCTGCACAAAATAATTGGAAAGTATATCAAATGGATGTCAAATCAGCTTTCTTGAATGGTTTCCTAGATGAAGAAGTGTATGTGAAACAACCACCAGGTTATAAAGTGCATGGACATGAAGAAAAAGTCTACAAATTGAAGAAGGACCTTTATGGTCTCAAGCAAGCACCAAGAGCTTGGTATAGCAAGATTGATTCATACATGACAAACAATGGATTTAGCAGAAGCAATAGTGAGCCTACATTGTACACAAAAATCAACAAAGAAGGTCAGATTTTGATTGTGTGTTTGTATGTTGATGATTTGATTTTTACTAAAAATTTGTCTGTAGACACATTTAAATCAACAATTAAGAAAGAATTTGAAATGATAGATTTGGGATCAATGAAGTATTTTTTGGGCCTTGAAGTTGTACAATCTGAGAAGAAAATTTTTATTTGTCAAACTAAATATGCAAAGGATGTGTTAAGGAGGTTTAAGATGTTGAATTGTAAATCAGCACCTACACCAATTGCTACAAGGACCAAAATTAGCAAAGAAGACAAAGGGTCTAATGTTGATTCTACAACATTCAAAAGACTAGTTGGTAATTTGATGTATCTTACAGCTACAAGACCAGATATCATGTATGGGGTCAGTTTAATCTCTAGATTCATGGAGTCACCAAAAGATTCACATTGGCAAGTTGGAAAGAGGATATAGAGATATGTGGCAAGAACAACAAAATATGTAATTTTATATTCCACAACTGATGATTTTGGTTTGATTGGTTATACTGATAGTGATTTTGCAGGTAGCATTGACGACAGGAAGAGTACTTCTAGACATGTCTTTCTTTTTGGAACAGGTGTGGTCACATGGGCATCCAAAAAGCAACCTATAGTGACACTTTCATCAGCTGAAGCAGAGTATGTAGCAGCCACATCAACAGCATGTCAAGCAACTTGGATGAGGAGAGTATTGACAGATTTATTACAAGCACAGAAGGAGTCAACACCAATCTTTTGTGACAACAAATCAGCAATTGCATTGTCAAAAAATCATGTTTTTCACAAGAGGAGCAAGCACATTGATACAAGATTTCATTTTATTGGAGAGTTAGTGAACAATGGAGAAATCCATTTGGAGTTCTGCAGATCTGAAGACCAATTGGCAGATATATTCACAAAGGCATTAGCAAAGAAGACTTTTGATTATCTAAGACAAAATTTAGGCATTGTAAATGTTGAAGTAGTTAGTGGTAGAAATTAAGGGGGAGTGTTAGAAACTGGAGTTAATTTCTCCATGTCTTGTTCCGCCTCCCTCATGCACGCTATTCCGCCTCCCTCATGCATGCAATCTCAGTCTTCTACGCTTGCATGCACAATTGCAGTTAAAGATTAGTTTATTCAAGCAGTTATAGATTAATTTATTCAAGAAGTTAAAGATTAGTTTATTCAAGTTCTTTTTTTGTTTTTCATTCTATTTATGTAAGCCAAGTTCGCAGTTTTTAGACAGAGAAAATAATAAGAATAAAAATTTCTTCTTGATTGCCGAAGCAATCTGGTGTCTGTGTTATTTTCTGTTATTCTTTATTTTCTGTTATCTATCTGACAAATTTCACCTAGATTCTTGTGGTAACTTTTGTTCTACTAGTAACTTTTTGTTCTGAAGGTGGAAGATCGATCTTAGACACAACCTTTCGATTATAAAGGGCTTCCCTTTTGTTGTTGTAGATGCTTTGCTATAAATCACTTAACATCAGCCCGTAGTAATTTAAAGAGAAAGGGGGCAGCTTTGTGGTGGTCAGAAGCCCTTCCAGATTTTCTTACTTTGGATAGAACTATAGCTCCCGAAAGCGAAGAGGAATCAGCTTAGGAAGTTCCAGTTCTAGAAAAAAATATACCTGAAACAAGGGAGGACCCTGAGCGCAAAGTGTTGGAGAACACCAAGGCAAAGAATCAAATAGAAGAAGAAGCCATGATGGAACCAAAGGTTATACTGTCTAAAGGAAAAGAAGCTCCTGCTTCAAGAGGATTTTCAAGTTGATGACTCCATTGTATTTTCTATCCCCTTCTTTCCATAGTCAGATCTGGGAGAAAAGGAGGATTGGACCGTTGTTCGAAAAGGCCCTTGAACCATCTAATATGAACCTTTGCTCCCATAAAAAAGGAGATAGAGGTTGTAAGATCTAGTTTGATCCTTCAATCATGAGTTCGAGTTGAAGGAACAGTTTTTTTGTTAGTCTCACAGACCCCTATTGGAAGGATGCTGAAGATTGTGGGCTGTTTTACGGACTGTTCTGCAACAGCTCTGTTAGATGCGTTCTCTCTTGTTTGCTGACTGATCACAGATCATTGGCAGAAGGATGGCTGAAGGCTGGTTGTTGCTTGCAGCTGTATACTATGTGTTTGTTTTGTTTCTTATTTACGATCGAAAGAGGAGTCTCAAGCAAACGTTAATATTTTATCTTTTCTCCATCATATATAAGGATACGGAGCCTTTCAAAATCCATATTTTTACCCTTACCTTTTAAAAAATAAAAAAAACAACATTTCCCAAATTGATACTCAATTGAAAACCAAACACATGAACAACAAGATCATTTATTTTCGTTATTTTCCCAAAGAATGCATGCCTTTCTTTCTTCCTCGCTCTTAATGAATAACGACAAACATTGATGACATCCATTTCACCGCTCTAGTTTTTTTATGCAGGACACGTAGAATTCAATGCAACTCAGTGCAGAATGCATCAGTAAGGGCTTTTTTTCCATTCAATGAAAGACGAGCAATGCAAATGCTCACAATCCAAAACATAATCTAAGACATACGTAAGCATTGATTTATCACCTTTCCTATCTATCTTACCACTACCAATAAATAAAGGTTGCCACATTACGTGGACGTTCAACTCGACTGCATTGTCTCCAAGATAGTTTCACCAAACGTCAACCAACACACTACTCCAATATTAGTGTATCAGCAGGACTAGCCTCCATTCCCTATCCCTTATCCGAGTCAGAAACATCAAAGATAGGAGAGAGCACCTCAGTGGTTTTCTACACACAATAGTAATCCAATCTCCTACTATTTTCATTTATCTTGTACCTGCTTCTTTCATGATTCACTCTATTCTTTAACATCAACGATGGCCACGTTTAGGTTTACCTGGTACGAAAGCTCCAGCAATGGACACCATTATTGTGGAGGCCCAGGTCATGTATCGTATCGTATACATTCATCCTTCCATATGTTATCGCAGGGTCTTTCATCATTTGCCTAATTATTGTCCTCGAATTCTTTACCAACTTTTACTCAATTGAATAACCAACGTCCGTCCCAAAACAAAAAGTATATATTAGTGTTAGTTATTTTTCTAACCAGCTTATAGTTGATCACATAATTTTATGCAAGTATTATTCTTATGTAGTCAATAATGGAAGGTAGATTTCTTGAGAAGCTTCTGGTAAATTCACTTTATATTTGATCAATTAGTAAAACAAATAGCTTGTATGAGAATCTACCCACACCTTATAAATAAGGGTTTAGCCCTCTTTGTAACTCGATCGACCATTTTCACATCATTATAGCTAAATGTGATATTTTCATATATTTTGGTAGTGTTTCCTCTATTGGGATGTAATTTAATTATTTGGGTGTGCAAGGTTTATTTTGTTATTTATGTTGTATAATTGTGTTTTTTTGGTATTTATATATAATAAAAAGTATTAGATTATATTTAATTTTGTATAGGTTGTAATAAAGATGTTTTAATTATAAAAGATTTAATCACGATATGTGATTAGGAAGGAGGTACAAAATGTTCTTACAAATTGAAAAGAATATTGTTGCATGAGTTAAGAAATATATTGAGGGAAGTAAAGAGAATCCTCCTTCTTGTAAATTTGAAGAAGAGGAATCAATCTCATTGGTATAGAATGAATATCGTGATGAAGTATTACTGCCAATTTTATAATCAAAATAAAAATATTTATGAAACATAAGAGAAATAAGTTATTCTACAAAGAGGTGAAGTATAAAAGGAAAAAAAATACATACCAATAAAATAAATTGAAGTAAAAAAAAACTTTATACCATTTGATTCCAAATATATAAAATATTTGTCAGAATACAAGGTATGTGATAAATACAAAATGGTTGCTCAAAAAACCTTTTAATTCTTGTAATATATGAATAAAGTAAAACCTTTTATACTTATGCAATATGTATTAGGAAAAAATCTATATATTGTTAAAGTCAGGATGAAAATTCTTATCGAGGTTTCAAATTTGATTGAAGATTTTATATGTTCCAGATTTTTAAAAAGGCTTTTGCAATAATATTTATTGATATTAGAAAGAATCAAAAAATAAAAAGAAGAGTAAAATGAAAAGGAAAATAGTTGTTTGGAGTAGTTTAAGCTATCCAACCCTTCATTTCCATAGCATTATGAGATGTATGGCTTGAAGGGTTAAAAAAAAATAGCTCATTGTGACACATACAAAAAAAATGAAACTTTTACAACAAAATATTCATTAAAAAATTGTGTATTTGAAATATGTATGAAAGAAAAAAAAACACTCCAATTGGAAGTTGAATGGCCAAGATATTGAAGATCTAAATATGTTGTTTTGAAGGTACTTTTCCATGAATATAAATTATCTAGTTTCTCAACACCTTAGTAAAATAATATTTCCCATTTAAATTACCTATTGAATTTAGTCTTCAAGTTTTGGAGACAAAAGTTGTCAAAGGGGAGGGCATGTTCATCCAAATAGAAAATTTAATCAAGAGGAAAACACACCAACTATTATAAATTAGTGTGTTATAATAAATTAAATTTTTATATATTGAATTGACATAGATTTTTAAAAGTACAACACAAAGCTTTATTGAAAGATAATAGGAGAGTTTATAATAAAAATCAATTTATATGGAAGAGATGTCTACTATCCACCCTAAATTACAATAATGCGAACCATTGTCTTATAGATAAATAACTTAATAATAATAAACTACTTTAGAGTTAAAAAATATTATAATTTCCACTCAACATGCAAATGTATGTGAATTAAATCTTATTTAAAATTGAATAAAGTTAATAATATTCTTTCAACAAGTATAGGCATGCAAAAAGAAAAAATCCTAAGAAGAAGAGATCTACTAAAATGAGAATTTATAATAATAGACATTCGAGGTGGGCCACATTGCAAATGTTATAATGTTTCTGGGTATACTTCGATTTTACAATAGTTTATTTTTTCAAAAAGATTATTTCACGATCTAGAAGTTCGTATAAATTTATTGGTGTGATAAGATTTTTTTGAACTCTGAAAATAATTTGAAAGTCTCCAATATTTTCATTTATATTTCTTTTAATTTTTTAAGAAAATTTTATTTTTTCTAAAATATATCATTACTCTTACATAATGGTCTCAAGTCATTTTCAAGATCACATATTATGTTACTAAATACAACATATTTTTTAATTTAATATTAATAAACTATTTTATTTTAAACTTCATATTTGATCACATATATTTATTTAAGTAGTGGTATAAGGTAATTAATAATAGAAGATGACTTGTTTGAGAATCTTCCAGTAAATTTATTATATCTAATGATTTTAATAATATAATTATCTTATTCAAAAAGTTACTTGCCTTATAATGAATAAGGATGTATCACTCTATAATTTAAACTATTTTTATATCAATATACCTAAATGTGACATATTGTGGAAAAATGTTTCCACCATCTTTTAAATTAGTAGGTATAAGATGCTCCCATTGGTTTTTTTATTTTTTTATAGCTTTGATTCTTATATTTTAAAATACACTAACCAACATCTCACTACTTTATGATGAATTAGTTACTATAGAGTATGATGCAATGTTCCTTCATTAAGTTAACTACATTTGGTCATTTTTATCATCTTTTATAGTTTATATAAGAGTAAATTAAAATCATTAAACCAAAATAAAGTTCAAGGAAGCAATGTATGTCATGCAATGATTTTTCATTTAAAGATTTGTATGCAAAAAATAAATTGGCTTTTGAGCTACAACTCATATAGACTAGTTAGGACTTAAACTTAGGACCTTCCATTTACTACTAGAGTGTTCTACCAACTGAGCTACTTGCCCCTCTATAGCTAGCCCATCATCGGTCTGGGTATGGCTTATTTCTAACACTCCACCTTAAGCCACTTTGTAGGTGCTTGGGGCTTTTAACCTAGCTCTGATACCACATATTGAACTAAAGCTCATATAGACCAACTAAGACTCAAACTTAGGACTTTTCATTTGCTTTTGGAGTGCTCTACCAACTAAACTACTAACCCCTCTTTGGCCAGCTCATCATTAGTCTAGATGTGGCTTATTTCTAACATTGGCCAAGTAATAGAAGCCATGAAGCATACATAGATTCTTCCTCATTATTTTCTCATGCTCAAAGTTCAAACCAAGGCAAACACTTTCTTAGTTAAAAAATTCTCATGCAGCCTATTTCAAAGAAAGAGGAGAAATTGAGGAAGGAAATTTCTAATTTTTAGATAAAAAGGAAGAGTATATACCTAAACATAATTTTAGATAAATCCATTGCAATGAATTCAACAATATATTCCACCAATTTACCCAGTTTATAATATAATTATCATAAATAAAAAATAGATAATAACAATGAAATTCAATTTAGAAGTTTTTATTGGATCATGTAGCATGCATCCCAAGAAAGAAGGTTTTATACATGTGAGGATGTTGGTATGGGATTTCTAGTCCTACCTTATTTTATTTGTCTTTTTTTTTGCGGGGGGGAGAGTTTTTTCCCACTGGGTTTTCTCCTTTTACTCCACTTATTGAGAGTTGTATTGTATGTGGGTACCTCATCAAACCTCTTTTCTGGGACCCATCTTTTATTTTCTGCCCACCTAAGCTATGCTTAAGGAGGGGGTGTTGGTGTAGGATATTCATTATTCTATTTACTTATTAAATGGATAATTTTTATACTTGTAGCTTTAGCTTACTTAGGTGTGATAAGAGGTTAAGTGGGTGAGAGGGTGAGTTCCACCTGAGTTTAATTGAGTGCCACTGTGATTTCTTCTATGAGTTCTACAATGAGTTACACCCAGTCTAACTATGAGTTCTTCAGTGAGTTAACTCCCCTTACTCCTTTATATTCCTCTTCACCATGCTACTATAATTAACCAAAGTATTACAGAGCAGATAATTTATAAGAAGACAATCTAAAATAGAAGGTAATTTTTGCACAACTTCTTGCATGTTTATGAATACAGATAAGGTCATCATTGTTGTAGAATACTTGTGTATTCACTCTACTAGAAGATCACCTACTAACCTATTCTGACAGAGGATTAATTATAGCAAGTGTGAGTTTGATATGTTAAATCATTTTTTTGTTGTTTATTCACTAGGAAAGTTGAGGATGACGTGGGGAAGTAGATGAAATGAGATAGAATGGGGTGGGTTTACTATGGATGTGAGAGGGACTAGGGTGGGTGTAATATGAAAAATATTTTGGAGAAGATATGATAGGTAGGGAGAGGCATATGGTAATTTAGTAGAGAGGTTGACTTAGAGTAGCATCTTTATCAGCAAAATACTTCTCCCAAAATTGATCCCAAGTCCCTTTTAAATCCATGAACCTCATTTCCATGTTAACTATCATTTCGGCCATATGATTACCTTCTATCTTGATATGAGAAAAGGTCACTACATCTAATTTTATCATGTTACTTTTTTCACAATTGATTTTAATTTTCATATTATTATATGACCATAATTTATTATATTTATTATTATCTAAGAAAATATTTCAACTATCAAACTCTCAAAAACTTTTAAAACTAAAATTTGTGTTTCTTTGAGCATGGGCATAGCTTATACTTGATTATTGGTATTATTTATTTTATATATATATAAAATCAAATGAATTCAACATTTATCATCTTTGAAAATACATCTACATCTAGTCAGATTTAGATTATCCTTTACAACTCCATCCAAATTTTATCTTACTGAATCTTAGAGGAAGAGTGTAAAAGAATAGATCGATATCTTTATTTATTCCTTTCGTGTCAATTATCAAAATTATTTTATTTTTAATAAGTATTATTTATTTAATATTTATAAAAAAATTAATATAAATCTATTTCATTAAAATGTATATATAAATGGTCAACTAACACCATTATTTGAATCTTTTAACATTATATTTCATAATATATTTTGCTGATTTTGTCAAGTTTTAGTACATGGGCCCATTATCAAATAAATTTAAGCTTTTTCTAAATTTAAAAAAAAATAATTTTATTCTTAAAATAGTTAAGTCACTTATTTTAATATGGGATGTTTACAATTTTATAGAAGTGCACTTAATTTATGGACTTTTTCTCTAATATTATTTGTTGCATTCTGTACTTTATTACAATTTATGTATATTTTTTTACATTTTTATATGTTCTTTAATCACTAAGCTTTATGAATGTCTAGAGATAATCTACTTGGCACAATTTATGTGGATCATGTTTTCAAATTTAGTAAATTTTGGAAATTTCATAAAAGTTTAGAAATATATTAATTAAATTAGTTATTCAAATATAATGATAAGATATTTATTAAATCAATTATTTATATGACTTCGTAATTTAACTTACAAATGTCAAATACAAAGTTTTAGTTCCAATTTTTTTAATTTTTTTAATATTTAATAATTTATATTTCATTATAATACTTGGGTTCCCTTTTTCATGTAACCTTGTTAAAAAATAGTTGAACATCATTCGTTTGAAATAATTCAGAGACTTTTTTAACTATTTGCCTCACTTCTACTAGTCAACAAACTAGATTATGGTCTCAACTAGATTGTGCTTCCTTAATAATGATTCTTATCAATAAAATAGAGATTCATTATAATAAATAATGTGTCCCTCTCCAGTGAACCATTATATATTTTAAGAGTATACTTCCATCTAAAAATGTGTGATCTAACAACTCACCATAATTAGAAAAGGGGATCAGCCAAGGTCCTTGACTGCCCCAATATTCCACCTTAGAATAATAAAATTAAATGCAATGATGTAATTACTTCCCTTCCATGATTTTGAATTGAGGCTTAAAGAAATAGTAGTGCCATCCCACTTTGTCTATAACTTAATTTGGGTAAGATTCTAATTTAAAATTATGAAGTTATAAAATGAAAAAACTTTTTTTACATGTTTGTAATATATATTATGTATAAGTGATCTATAAAGATGAGTATAAATTAATAAAATCACATAGAAATATATATTTTTAAATAAATGAAACTTAAAATTTTATTGATATCATAAATTTAAGATAGTTTCTCTTCTATATTATATAAAAAAAATTGATAATAACCTTTCTTTAAATAAATGATTAAATAGAAATGTATTTTTTTAAATAAATGACTCCAAATTTTATTGATACAATAAATTTAGGATAACTTCTCTTTCACATCATACAAGATCTTTTAATAGTTATTTCAAAAATAAATACTCATAAATATCTAGGAAACTAAAAAAAGATATCAAGGAACTTCTAAGAAATAGCCAACGTAATTCAATAGCAAGAGGTCACATAAGAGATTTGGTATCCATCGTGACAAGCATAGTCAACAATAGAACAATGCATCAAGGGACGTGAAGGACATTTCATTAATAGAAAGGTCAATTCACCTTTTTTTTTTTTTTAAATAGCACCACAATCAACAAAAACATGCCTGAAAGCTTGGGAAGAGTAATGTTTTCTTTATAATCTCTATATTGTTTATTTTACATAGTTCTTTCAGAAAGGATTGTAGACTTTAATGGCACCAATGATGTGGATACAGATGCTTCGCTATTCAAATTATGTCTAAGGCAAGGCAAATTATGTTTCTCACTTTAACGTTAAACATGTCGTTCTCCTCCATCACATTTCTTTTCTTACTCATCTAATTTATTATATAATGAGGGAGAGAGCATACAGAAATTCTTTTTATTATTTTATACGTAGATGAAGCAAAGAGTTCGTAGAGCATTTAAAAGCCTTACCTGAAGATGCAGGCTTGTCAGTGTTCTTTACAGTTCGATACATCTGCATCACGTACATAGCGTAGTGGTCATGACTCATGATATTCACTCTAGATATTAAAATGTTTCTTAAACAGTCGTAAGATTTTAAGAAAATAAGAAGCAGTGGCAGTGGCACTGTATTTTTCTATTGAACAAAAACAAGATGGTCGTTTTCCTGTTATTATGTCTGCTTGCCCACATTAATAAGTACCTGTAGATGGCTCTTGACATGCGCTAAGGTGAGATCCTTCACATTCATAAGCTCCAACACTGACTTGGGAGTGGCTCCTGCCAATCAAAACCCAACTGTTACTGTCTAGATCATAAAACTTCATGCTACTAACTCCATTTGATGCGCCGACCTTGTCATTGTTTAATACTCTAATTGCAACCCAACAGCTTAGGCAATCTATTCTGTACTAGCTAGCTACAGTAATGCTTAAAACAAATTGGATCCAGCTGTGTAGTTTAGAGTTAACATACACAGCATATTTAATGATTGGTGGTTAATTCACTAGTTACATGAACATGAACATGAATAGTAAGTCCCTGTGAATATCATCTACATGTAATGCAGCCAGTTAAATATAAACGACTATTCATGCTATCTCTTACTCGTGAAATAAAAACGAATGTCGATTGACTCTAGACTAGCTAATTTAATTTGATGCACTTGGGAAACACCACTTGTACAGTTATTATTCATTCCCTGTTTAACGCCAAATTACAACATGGAATAACCGAAAGAATAGCTGCATACTTTCATGGCCTCCGAGTAGCTCAACCGCATGAACAAAATGGGCATGAAGTGTAGTGGTCCAACGCATCCGTGGGGCTCTCATGCTTCTCTTGCTTGGAAGCTTCGACATGAATCTGGATCTCAGCGACTGTATATCAAAAATATGGCTCGAAGGGCGACTACTGCTGCCACTAAATGCGGCCCTCTCAGATCTTCTAAATCGCAACGAGTCGAAAGTCTTCGAAACGGTCGAATCTGATCGACCATAGTCATTGAAGAACCCTGCACTACTTGGAGCGCCGGCCTCCATATTCCGAATCAGCCTTAGAGATTCTAAATGCTGCTGCTGAAGGGGCTGGCGATGTTCTCTTCCATTAAAATTATAGCTACCTGGCTGCATCATGGGTTGAACTTGACAAGCAGTAGATAAAAGCCGATTGGGCTGCCCAATTTGCATACCTCTTTCGACCACTGATGTAACTAAAACCAACTTTGGGTCGATAGAAGTCGGGCGTTCAAGTGTCTCTGGTCTCAACTGAGGATTCAAGGGTGAAAGACAGGAGTTGAGAGAATATACGGGAACCCCTTTTATATAAGCAGCCGCTCCATTGTCATGGATAAGTCTTCTCTTGCTTTCTGTACAAGAAGATAAAGGAGGAGAAGGATCTCGATGGTGGACTAAACACAAGTTAACGACAGCATCAGCTCCACACTTCTTGTTGTGACTGCGAATCAACGAAGCATTAGCATTAGCATTATTGTTTGACTTTTGGTCTTTTCCCCAAAAATCGAACCCGTGATCCTCGTCCTGCTGAGCACCAGTACTTGACTTGCTAGTTGGCAGACTGATATGCAACGACAAATCTGGAAGGCAGGATGATACCGCCACATTATTCGAGCTGCTGCTGCTCCCTGCACATAACCTGCTCTCTGCCATTTTTCATAGATCAAATCCCAAAGATGTATTTGTCCCTATTTCCCCACCATAACACAGATTGCAGAATCGATCAAACAGCAGACATAATGACTTTAAGGTTGCTAATATAGTCTAGCATTCTTATGGGTCTGTTCACATTCAATACAAGCTCGTCTGTTCTAGGTGCAAGTTTGCAACCCCTTACTTCTTCAACCCTATTAACACCCCGCTCTGCTCTGCTCAGCTCAGCTCAGCTGAGGTGAGGTACTTACTAATCTCATTAACTTTGTGGGATGGGTTCAGCTACTGAAAATGGTCTCTCTAGCCTCGCTTTGATTTCGGTATTGGATTTGAAAAGCCGGGATAAAAATGTCAACATCCTTATTAGAGGCATATTAAACTGCTAATAGATCAATATGGCATAAATGAAAGCTATGAGCATAGTTGCTCAGCCTTTCTATATGTAGCCTGGGCTATTGAGATTGTTGTGATATGCGTAGCTTTACAAATGGTTCTGGCTAACTTTTCACACTATAATAAATGGTTTATATGGATTTGGTCAAATTGAATGCCTGAGAAGCATCAGCACAAAAGTGGGTATGAAAATGTGGCAGCATCCCTACCGAACATTGATATCGCATACACTAGGTCAAAGAAAGCATTATCCAGAAGCAGAAGCAATTCAGAAGCAGAAAACTAGGTTAGAGAGAGGCTTATCCTGATACACAAACACTGTGTAAGGTCGTCTAAGTCTTCCTTCCACTGGGAGCCACGCCTACTAAATACTTGTACTGCTTTCTGTATTTGAGGGTGCTCTGTGAGATGAAAAATCACAGCATGAAGCAGCAGTAAAACACGCTGATAATTCCCAGCAAAAGAGAGAGGCGGAGAGACGGCACAAAATCCATGTAAAGGAAGAGGGTGAAAGGAAGAAAAGCAAAAGGATGGGCACGAAGATGAAATAAAAGGAAGGAATAGATTGTTTGTCAGATGGAGACAGCCAGGCGGCAGCTTTATTAAAAAATAACACGGGGAATATGAGGAAACGAAGCAGCACCACAAGTTATCCAGTAGCCACCAAACATACTCAAAAACCACACATTTCCCAGCCAATTAGACTAGACATCCACCGTCCCCACTCCCCCACCACCATTTCTAACACCGCTAATCCTAATAACATTATTTTTTCTCCCCAACACGCGCATCGTATTCGGTGACTTTTTAAAATTCTCCATTACCATGGGTTACTGTTACTTTACTTTACCGATCACACGACGAGAAGAAACACGCAACAAATTATCTTCTCAATAGTGCGATGAACACGTCAATTGAATCCGAAGCATTTTTAATTAAATTGAGAACAAGTTTTATAAATCCATGTTGTGTTACGGCTCTAGAGATACATTATGTTCACTAACATTTCACAACATTCTGTTAGATATTTTATTTTTCATGATAATTTGCATTTAGAGGAATGTTGTTTTTTCACCTCCTCTTTTTTTTTTATTAAATTGAGTAGGAGGCGAACATGTAACACAATTGTATTGTAGATATGATGATCATGTTATAAAGATGGTGAATATGTGATACGGTGCAGATATAATGAGTATTTGTAGATATGGGTAGATCAATAAAACATTTTTTATATTAAAAAATCATATTTTTTCTTGGTGCATATTCTTTTTAATTTATGGACTCCTTAGAGTTACTCTTACATTTCGTATTCTTTATTTTATATAATACTTTTTTAATCTTATAAAATAATTTAACTTCTTTTTTTTATAATATTAATATCATTATTTTATTTTTGTTTTACTTTATCTTTGAAAATAAATTAATCGTATAAAATAAATCAAAATATATTATTTAAATATAAATTAATTTAAACTTATTATGTTAAGTATAACATTGAACCTTTATGCCTTTATTTTTGTTGTTAATTTTATGTAATTAATTTTATGGGACTTTTTCCTTTGTATTTATAATGTTATATTTGAACTTTTCATTGATGTTTTATTTCTCTTTTTCTTTATTTTTATTCTACATAAATATGTAATTCTTCTATTATTTTTTAAATTTTATTTTATTCAATTTTTTTAAATATAAATATTTTTTTACAAATATAAACCTTCATAATTAATGATAAATTTATATTACATATCTTTTAATTATAAATTATCTCTTATCTAAAATAACTTGAATTTCAACTCTCATTCCTAATCATATTCCCCACGTAGAATTTTTTATTATTTAAGCGATTTATAAGCATGCCTTCCTTTTTAAGACATTTCAAATTTATGTTCATTAATTTGATTGAAAGGGGATAAAAATTATTAAATTTAAATTTAATGTTAATTGCATTGCCTTTCTTTAACTTGTTGTTTGGCTCATCTTATATGAATCTTGATTGTTTTATGAATACAAAGTGTGTGAGTGTAAACCTTAAATGTATTACATGTAAAACATAATCCTCGCCATTAATATTTTATCTTTCTTTCTCACATTTAGTACTTAAAGCTATGCATGATTCAAATAGACTCTACACAATTTAGAGAGACTCTACATAATTAGTAACTCAAGCACTAAAATTTGAAAGGGGGCATCAATAAGTCACAAGAGGCTCTGCAAGTTGCTACTAAAAACCAATATCTATGAGGACCTAGATCAAATCCATGTTCCTTATTTTTCCATGTTAATATTATTATTGGAGGGGAATGCATATTATCCCATGCTTGCATGAGTAATACAAATTTAATAATGGAAGAGGGATTTTGTAATTTTTTATTTTCCCAAGTCCATTTTTAAAATTTTATTCTCTCTTTTTAAATTTTAAATCATGTTATTAAATGAATATATCTATAAACTTTGAATCATAGATTTCAATGGCGATTATGTTGAAGATCCTAAAGCTCCCACAATCAACTTTAAACTTGGTCAATTGAAAAATATCATTCATAAACTTAAAATAACTTACAAGGCCATAATATTGGAATAAAATTAAATTATTAAAGAACATGTATTACAATGTGAGAAAAAAAATAGATCAAATTACTATACAGGGAGAAGTTATCCCACAATTAAGAATTACACTAGCAAAACTTGGTTATGAAGTTATTTTACATCTATCATAGTTAACTTCATATTTTATAGTAAACTTTCATGAATAATTATGAACAAAATTTATTTTTGACAAACTTAGGACTTCTATAAATGCTAGCAAGTAATCCAGAAGGCACACCAACCTAAAAAATGGTTGTATATTTATCAAAAATGGACATTAATTGTAAAAATTATGCCCTAAAATCCCTAGGTTCAATATTGAGACCCTGAAAAACCTAAGTACTTACTAGATTGGATTTTAAAAACTATCTCTCGCATTGTAAGCCATACAACTATGAGACCAACTCTATCTTAAATTATATTCCTTATACTTAACATTTATTATAGTGACCCTAATTTATTAGATTTACTAAAATAAATTTAAAGTGTAAAGAATATAAATATTCCTTATACTTGAAATTTATTTTAGGAAAACATTTTTCCCTTCCAATAGATCTTTTTTATTTTTTTGTGCAATGTAAAGATACCACATATATGTTATAATACATACGCATTATGTTCACCAAACTTAATGCATATACATTATAATGCATACACATTATAGCACATATGCATTTAGGTTCAGTGATCTCGATCCTAGTTTTAAATTAGTATATGTATTATGGATATTACGCATACATGTTATGTCTGTAACGTGTACACATTATGGTAAATGTCTAAATAATTATCTCCCGACTCCATGCACTTACACTTATTAGTTGCACATTGTCAAGGATCATAAATTATTTTCTAATTGGGGTCTGATATACCTTGTTAGATGTACCTTGTCTGTTAGGTTGTGGAGCTAAAAGCTTCACTGATGCAGACATGGAGGAGGTTGGAGGAGGTTGTTGAAGTGTCACAGACACCAGCGTCGGTTAGGCCAACCGATGTTGACAGGCTTAGACAAGAAGAGCAACCGATGTCGGTCATGTATCGGCCGACGTCAGTCACCTCCAGGTAGACAGGGACCGATGTCAGTCACCTATGTGGTTCGGAACTGTGAGTGTTACAGGCAGTTAGTTAACGAACCAAGTGTTTGCATGTCAAGAGCCAAATTTAGACTAGAAGCTGCGGATCTAATTATTGTAATTAGGTGTCTAATTATTGTTTGCATGAGATCTATTTAAGAGACTCATAGGCTGTATTGTAAAGTGTGCTAGAGAGTAAGAGAGCAAATATTAGCTCCTTTTGTGTGTGAAGAGAGCATGGTGTGTTCCTCCTAGTGCCACAGTACCAAGTGTGGGTGCTGGTTTGGAGAATCAGAAGGGTTCTTCATGTATGTATGATCTTGGTCATCAGGTGTGCATGGCTACGTTAGGAGATCTACATGGTAAGTAAGATCATTGATCTGCAGGTGTATGTGGGTGCATGATCTAGGTTTGTAGGTGTGCAGAACCAGATTGATTTGTAGGTGTGCAAGATCAGGGAGGACAGCAACACAACAGGGAGCAAAATCAGGTGGGATCTACTTGGAGTACGGTGTGTACTTAGTTATAGAGCAAGAGAAGAAGGCAAGGCAGTTCCTTCCATAAGTAAGATCGTTTGAGGTGCAAGTTGTTGCAGGTTCAGGGGAGATCTACTTGGAGTGCGTGGAGCACTGGTGTACTGCCAGTAGTGGATACTGACTGGTTGGAGGTGAACACCAACTCTGTGTTTGAGTTGTGTGTTGGGACCGTAAGAGAGAGAGCTTTGAGGAGAGAATTACTATTCACTTGAGGTGTGGGAAGCCTCTGAGAGGTGGTGGAGAAGAAGTGGCATCTTCTTTATTGTATTCTTTTATGTATGAGTATTAATACAAGTTGTGTATTGTCTCTCAAATTTTGTGTTGTTTCTGGTTTCTAGTTACTTGTTACTTCTGGTTAATTCTGCATCTTAAGTTGCTTGTATATGGTAATCAATTATGTGCTTCCTTGGGTTCCTAATAGTTGGTATCAGAGCTAAGGTTGCAGGGAGTAGGTTTTGTGTTTGGTTATAGGGCACTCTCAGGGGTTTTTGATTGAGTGGGAGTATAGCAACGGCAGAAGAAAGTAAGCTACGAATGGAGAAATTGAATAGCATGAATGGTCACTTACGGTGTTATGGAAAGAAAGAGCAGGTAAATAAAGATTGTTGGTTGGTAGCAGATCAACATGAAGAAGCAGATGTTGCAGGTGTTGTTGCACAAGATGCTCTGGATAAAGTTGAATCTTGGTTAATAGATTATGTTGCCTCTTTCCATGCGGCCCCAAGTAGAGGGGTTGGTGAGCCTTGTCAAATTATTGGCAAAGGGGAAGTGTTGATGAAATTGCAGGCGGCCAACACACGGGTGTTGAAGAAGGTCATGCAGGTCCTAGTCTTGGAGATGCGGCTAATTGCTTCAGGAAAGTTGGGTGATGAGAGATGCACAAGAACTCTCACAGCGGATGCACTTGAATTAGCGAGTGGTAAGAAAGTAGGTATCCTTTATCTATCTACTTATATTACCGATTCTTCTTCTATTGCAGAGACGTGGCTTTGTAGGCTTGGTCACATGAGCAAGAAGGAGATGCATGTTCTTAAGTGGAAGATAGATGTGTTTGATAGACTTAAGAACTTGAAAGCCTTGGTGTTCTTGGAGGAGATGACGGACAGAGTTTAGTGGATGGGGCTGGACACATCTGAGCAGGGCAGTTTGGACATGGGTTTTGATTCAAAGGAGCTCGCGGGTAAAAAATCATCACTCACAGGAAAACACAGGTACTGGCATTGGTCAGGAGGAACCGATATCGAACAGACAGATGCCGATGTCGATCATGTGTAGACCGAAGCCAGTGATGTCGGGCAGGGTAAGACCGACGTCGGCAATAGGTAAGACCGAAGTCAGTCAGAGGACCAACGTCGGCAATAGGGACACCGATGTCGACAGAGTTGGTAGTCAGGACAGGCACATGGAAACCGACGTCGGTCAAATGTAGACTGTGTGGTGACTGAGGTCAGTCATTGTAACAAATTTTGGGCAAACAACAAGCTGTCAAGGAGTCTCAAATGCCCATATGGAGGACTGAAGGTGGTAAGTAAGCCTCAAATTTGTTGTTCCTCTTCTTTATACTAGTTACTGACTGCAGAGCAGGAAGGATCCAGGAAACAGTGGGAGCATGGCATGATGAGAATGTAGAACCAAGCAGGAGATTTGGTAGGGTTGCCAGTCGATATGAAAGCACAGATATGAATGGATACCTTAGTTAAATAATAGAGAGAACAGACACGTGAGACGGAAGACCAGGTCATATAGTCTTGAGGAAGCTGCAAGATAGTGGTGTAGGTTTGACAGGTGGATGACAAAGCATGGCTTTAGTCAATGTCAGGATAACTACTGTGGTTTGTCTTACTAGGGGGATGATGATTGTAACACTATCCTGTTACTATATGTGGATGGTATGCTAGCTAGCAGGTTTGTACATATAGGGTTTTGCTGAGCTAAGGGTAAGGTTAGTTTAGTGGCATGTCATGAGGAATTTGGAGCAGCAAAATTCTTTGGCATGGGAGACATGGAAGATCACAGGTTGATTTTGTCTCCAGTGGGAGCTGATGTGAATCAGGTGTTGGCGAGGTTCATTACGCAGGATGCAGAAGCGGAGCACACTAAGGGTTGGACAGTTTAGTGTCTGAAATCACATGAGGTCTGGTATAGACCTGAGTTTGCCCAAGCAGTGGGTGCTGTCAGAGAGTTAGGAGCCAATTTGGGGAAGTGGGTTCTCAGGTATTTGAGAGGGACCAGCAGCAGGTATGCATGCTATGCAGGGTCAGGACTTCACTACATGGGTTTGTAGGTTCAGATGTGGCAGGTTACTCGGATGATAGGAGGTGCACCACAGGTTGTGTGGTGGGTGGTCTTCAGGGTTGAGCTTGAAGAGGGATACAAGCCAGGAAATAGATTAGACGGGGTACAGGTACAGGTACAGTGCAGCTGTTTATCTTCAAGTGGGAGATTGTTAGGTTGTGGAGCTAAAAGCTTCACTGATGCAGACATGGAGGAGGTTGGAGGAGGTTGTTGAAGTGTCACAGACATCGGCGTCAGTCAGGCCAACCGACGTCGGTAGGATTAGACAGGAAGAGCAACCGATGTTGGTCATGTATCGGCCAACATCGGTTACGTCCAGGCAGACAGTGACTAACGTTGGTCGCCTGTGTGGTTTAGAACTGCAAGTGTTACAGGCAGTTAGTTAATGAACCAAGTGTTTGCATGTCAAGAGCCAAATTTAGACTAGAAGCTGCGGATCTAATTATTGTAATTAGGTGTCTAATTATTGTTTGCATGAGACGTATTTAAGAGACTCATAGGTTGTATTGTAAAGTGTGCTAGAGAGTAAGAGAGCAAATATTAGCTCCTTTTGTGTGTGAAGAGAGCATGGTGTGTGTTAGGTTGTGGAGCTAAAAGCTTCACTGATGCAGACATGGAGGAGGTTGCAGGAGAGTTGCAGAGTGTCACAGAGACTGGCGTTGGTCTGGCCAACCGACGTCGATAGGATAAGACAGGAATGCAATCGATGTTGGTCATGGATCGGCCGGTGTCGGTGACCCCCAGGTGGACAGGGACCGATGTCGGTCGCCTGTGTGGTTCGACTGCGAGTTTATTACGGGCAGTTAGCTAACGAACCAAGTGTTTGCATGATTAGAGCTATTTTTAGACTGAGAGCTGCGGATCTAATTATTGTAATTAGATGTCTAATCATTCTTTGGATGAGATCTATATAATAGACTCATGGTTGTATTGGAAAAGTGTTCTAGTTTGAGTTGAGAAAAGTTAGCTCCTTCTGTGTGTGAGGTGAGCAAGGGTGTTCCTCCTAGTTTCACAGCAGTACCAAGGTGGGTGCTGGTTTTGGAGAGTCAACAAGATTCTTCAGGTGTGTAGGATCTTGGTCACAGGTGCATGGCCTATATAGGAGATCTACATGGTAAGTAAGATCGTTGATCTGCAGGTGTATGTGTGTGCAAGGTCAAGGTTCACAGGTGTGCAGAACCAGGTTGATTTGCAGGTGTGCAAGATCAGATAATACAGCAACACAACAGGGAGCAGAATCAGGTAGGATCTACTTGGAGTACAGGTGTGTACTTGGATAGAGCAAAGAGGAAGGCAAGGGAGTTCCTTCCATAAGTATGGTCTGTTGAATTGTAGGTTGTTGCAGGTTCATGGGAGATCTACTTGAAGTACTTTGAGTACTTGTGGAGTGCGTGGAGCACTTGTGGAGTGCATGGAGCACTTGTGGTGTGCGTGGAGCACAGGAGGTGAACACCAACTCTGTGTTTGAGTTGTGTGTTGGGACCTGAGAGAGAGAGAGAGAGCTTTGAGGAGAGAATTACTGTTCACTTGAGGTGTGGCAAGCCTCTGAAGAGGTGGTGGAGAAGAAGTGGCATCTTCTTTATTGTATTTTTTTCTGTATAAGTATTAATACAAGTTGTGTATTGTCTCTCATATCATGTGTTATTCTGAATTCTAGTTACTTGTGATTCTGGTTAATTTCTGCATATTAAGTTGTTTGGTTTGGTAATCAACTATATGCTTCTGGTGTTTCGCATCTTGACAAGTGGTATCAGAGCAAGGTTGTTGGCTCATAGCTTGATACCACTGACAAGTGGTATCAGAGCTAAGGTTGCAGGAAGCAGGGTTTGTGTTTGGTTACAGGTCACTCTCAGGGGTCTCTGATCGAGTGGGAGTAGAGAAATGGTAGATGATAGTAAGCTAAGAATGGAGGAGTTGAAAAGCACAGATGGTAACTTACGGTCCCATGGAAAGAAAGAGCAGGTAAAAGAATATTGTTGGTTGGTAGCAGATCAACATGAAGAAACTGAAGAAGCAGGTGTAGCAGGTGTTGTTGCACAGGATGCTCTGGGAGGTTTCTTGGATAAATTTGAATCTTGGATAAAAGATTTGGTTGCCTCTTTCCATGTAGCCCCAGGTAGAGGAGCTGGTGAGCCTTGCCAAAGAAATGGCAAAGGGGAAGTGAAGCTGAAATTGCAGGCGGCCAACACACAGGTGTTGATGAAGGTCATGCAGGTCCCAGGTTTGGAGATATTGCTAATTTCTTCAAAAATATTGGGTGATGAGAGATGCACAAGAACTCTCACAACGGATGCACTTGAATTAGCTGGTGATAAGAAAACAGGTACTCTTTATCTACTTGTTTATATTACTAATTCTTCTTCTATTGCAGAGACGTGGCTTCGTAGGCTTGGTCACATGAGCAGGAAGGAGATGCATGTTCTTAAGTGGAAGACAGATATATTTGACAGGCTTAAGAACTGGAAAGCCTTGGTGTACTTGGAGGAGATGGCGGACAGAAACCAATGGATGATGCTGGATACTTCTGAGCAGAGCAGTTTGGACATGGGTTTTGATTCAAAGGAGCTCGCGGGTAAAAATTCATCACTCACAGGCGAACACAGGTACCAGCGTCGGTCAGGAGGAACTGGCGTCAAATAGACAGGTGCCGACATCGGTCATGTGCAGACCGAAGCCGGTGATGTCAGGCAGTAGGTAAGACCGACGTCGGTCAGGAGGACCGACGTCGGTAGCAGGGACACCGACATCGATAGGGTCGGTAGTCAGGGACAGACGCATGAGAACTGACGTCAGTCGGATGCAGACTGTGGAGTGACCGAGGTCGGTCACTGTAACGGATTTTGGGTGGATAGCGAGCTGTCAAAGAGTGTCAAACACCCATACGGAGGACTGAAGACGTAAGTAGGCCCTCAAATTTGTTGTTCCTCTTCTTTATACTCGTTGCTGATTGTAGAGCAGGAAGGATCCAGGAAACAGGTGGGAGCATGGCATGGATATATTGCAAAACCAAGCGGAGTTTTGGTAGGGTTGCCAGCTGGATGAAAGCACAGAGACGAATGGATACCTTAGTTGAAGAATAGAGTGAATGGATACGTGAGATGAAAGATCAGGTACATGGTCTTGAGGGAGCTGCAGGATAGTGGGACATGACTGACAGGTGGTACCAGGTGGATGACAAAGCAGGGCTTTAGTCAATGTCAGTATAACCATTGTGTTTGTCTTACCAGGTGGATGATGGTCGCAACATTATCCTATTCCTGTATGTGGAGGATGAACTTGGTACAGGTTCAGACATACAGGGTTTTGCTGAGCTAAGGGTAAGGTTAGTTCAGTGGCATGTCATGAGGAGTTTGTAGTAGCAAAATTATTTGACATGGGAGACATGGAGATCACAGGTTGATTTTGTCTCCAGTGGGAGCTGATGTGAATCAGGTGTTGGCGAGGTTCATGATGCAGAGCCGGAGCACACTAAGGGCTGGACAGGTACAGTGTCCGAAATCACATGAGGTCTGGTATAGACCTGAGTATTCCCATGTAGTGGGAGCTGTCAGAGAGTTAGGAGCCAATTCGGGGAAGTGGGTTCTCAGGTATTTGAGAGGGACCAACAGCAGGGATTCATGCTATGCAGAGTCAGGACTTCATTACATGTGTTTGTAGGTTCGGATGTGGTAGGGTACTCGGATGACAGGAGGTACACCACGGGATGTGTGGTGGGTTGTCTTCAGGATTGATCTTGAAGAGGGATACAAACTAGGAAACAGATTAGATGGAGTACAGGTATAGGTACAGTGCAGCTATTTATCTCCAAGTGGGAGATTGTTAGGTTGTGGAGCTAAAAGATTCACTGATGCAGACATGGAGGAGGTTGCAGGAGAGTTGCAGAGTGTCATAGAGACTGGCGTTGGTCTGGCCAACTGACGTTGGTAGGATAAGACAGGAATGCAATCGACGTCGGTCATGGATCGGCCGACATCGGCGACCCCCAGGCGGACAGGGACCGACGTCAGTCGCCTGTGTGGTTCGACTGCGAGTTTATTACGGGCAATTAGCTAACGAACCAAGTGTTTGCATGATTAGAGCTATTTTTAGACTGAGAGCTGCGGATCTAATTATTGTAATTAGATGTCTAATCATTGTTTGGATGAGATCTATATAATAGACTCATGGTTGTATTGGAAAAGTGTTCTAGTTTGAGTTGAGCAAAGTTAGCTCCTTCTGTGTGTGAGGTGAGCAAGGGTGTTCCTCCTAGTTCCACAACAGTACCAAGGTGGGTGCTGGTTTTGGAGAGTCAGCAAGATTCTTCAGGTGTGTAGGATCTTGGTCACAAGTGCATGGCCTATATAGGAGATCTACATGGTAAGTAAGATCGTTGATCTACAGGTGTATGTGTGTGCAAGGTCAAGGTTCACAGGTGTGTAGAACCAGGTTAATTTGCAGGTGTGCAAGATCATATAGGACAACAACACAACAGGGAGCAGAATCAGGCAGGATCTACTTGGAGTACAGGGGTGTACTCGAATAGAGCAAAGAGGAAGGCAAGGGAGTTCCTTCCATAAGTATGGTCTATTGAATTGTAGGTTGTTGCAGGTTCATGGGAGATCTACTTGAAGTACTTTGAGTACTTGTGGAGTGTGTGGAGCACTTGTGGAGTGCGTGGAGCACTTGTGGTGTGCGTGGAGCACAGGAGGTGAACACCAACTCTGTGTTTGAGTTGTGTGTTGGGACCTGAGAGAGAGAGCTTTGAGGAGAGAATTACTGTTCACTTGAGGTGTGGCAAGCCTCTGAAGAGGTGGTGGAGAAGAAGTGGCATCTTCTTTATTGTATTCTTTTCTGTATAAGTATTAATACAAGTTGTGTATTGTCTCTCATATCATGTGTTATTCTGAATTCTAGTTACTTGTGATTCTGGTTAATTTCCGCATATTAAGTTGCTTGGTTTGGTAATCAACTGTATGCTTCCGGTGTTTCGCATCCTGACAGTGTGTTCCTCCTAGTGCCACAGTACCAAGTGTGGGTGCTGGTTTGGAGAATCAGAAGGGTTCTTCATGTATGTATGATCTTGGTCATCAGGTGTGCATGGCTACGTTAGGAGATCTGCATGGTAAGTAAGATCATTGATCTGCAGGTGTATGTGGGTGCATGATCCAGGTTTGTAGGTGTGCAGAACCAGATTGATTTGCAGGTGTGCAAGATCAGGGAGGACAACAACACAATAGGGAACAAAATTAGGTGGGATCTACTTGGAGTACGGTGTGTACTCGGTTATAGAGCAAGAGAGGAAGGCAAGGCAGTTCCTTCCATAAGTAAGATCGTTTGAGGTGCAGGTTGTTGTAGGTTCAGGGGAGATCTACTTGGAGTGCATGGAACACTTGTGGAGTGTGTGGAGTACTGGTGTACTGGCAGTAGTGGATACTGACTGGTTGGAGGTGAACACCAACTCTGTGTTTGAGTTGTGTGTTGGGACCGTAAGAGAGAGAGCTTTGAGGAGAGAATTACTATTCACTTGAGGTGTGGGAAGCCTCTGAGAGGTGGTGGAGAAGAAGTGGCATCTTCTTTATTGTATTCTTTTCTATATGAGTATTAATACAAGTTGTGTATTGTCTCTCAAATTTTGTGTTGTTTCTGGTTTCTAGTTACTTGTTACTTCTGGTTAATTCCGCATCTTAAGTTGCTTGTATATGGTAATCAATTATGTGCTTCCTCGGGTTCCTAACATTGTCAAGGATCAAAAATTGTTTTTTTGTTATTGTTTTGTATTCTACTGCTTTCCATACTTGCTTGTTGATAATTGTACCACATTAACACATCCATCGCTGCACCTTAAAGATTGTTGTGAATGGTAAACAACATTAGTATCCTTGGGAGTTGTCATATCTTCTTCTTATATATTTTAAGTGTTACTCATTGATGTAGGATTATAATGAAACCTGTTTTAAGCTCATTTTATGATACTCAAGGTATAAAAGTGAAATTTAATAAAAAAAGTGTGATGGTATTTAACAAAACTCGTGCAACCAGCTTCATATAAAAATGGAATTTGTTTGAAGTGGTCTCCTCTTACACATATCTTAGTGTGCACTTCATGAGCCCTTCCCTGAGCATGTTATTAGCTGCAAAAAAGAGACTATGTAAGGGTTAAACTATATTTAGTACTATAGAGAGACAATGTTTCGAGCTTTAGTTTCAGGATGCTAAATAAAAAATTTGTATCTTCCAAACTTTATAGTTTCACCAACTATATTGTATGGATGTGAGGTTTAGGGTCATAGAATTTGTAGTAATGGTTGGGCTTGTGTCGATAGAAATTTATTGTCTCCATGTATATAAAACCTTGTGGGAAAATGGTCAATTCCACATGCAATTATTCTAGTTGAATTTGGCATTCATCCTTTTCATATTTTAATAATATTTCATGTATTGATGTTGCTTCATAGACTTAGACATATATGGAAGATTTAAAATAATTAGGAAGAAGAGATACCCCTTAAAGGGTCTCCAATCATCGATGAAGTTATGTAAAAAAAGGGATGAATTGAACATGGTATGCACAATGTATGTCTTTCTTGTAGAGCATTGGACTAGATAATAACCATCTTCCTCCTAACACCTCCATCAATTTTCCCCACATGTTGAAAATGAATATTTATAGAGGAATTAAGAATGCTATCTATAAAGGCTACATAATATCAAGTTGGACATAACCAATGGAATAATTTCCAACTAAAATACATCATTATTTTAAGTATTATCTCCAAATTGATGATGAATGCATTATCATTCCCAAGTACTCTAGGGTTACATTTGGTTTACAATTCCCCTTGGGCCAATTATAAGTATACTCTTAGTAACTTTGTATAGAGTTTGAGCATTACATTCCTAGGCACCATCACATTTCTCCACTTTGCACATGAGCCAAAATAATAACATTTTACATTTAGATGTGTAGATGAAATCAATGGTATGTTTTATCATGTCTTCATAGAAACTCAATGTTCAATATGAGCTCTTATTCATTGTGAAGACTAGAGGTGTATAATGCTATTCATTAAGAACATGATCCAACATAGGTATGGCTTACTTAAAATTAGTTAGGAGAATCCTTTGTCTCAATTTGTAAATTCTTAAATTCTTTCTTTCAATATTCTACTTATTATTGTAGTTGTAAATAAAGTCATGACTCCACTCACTAGTCATGCTTTGTAAAGTAGAAGATTTCAACAACTAACTCACACAATTTTTATTTCTTTTCTTATCACCTTTATATTTTGTATTATACTTATTCATGTAATGTACTTTTTTTAATGGTTTAATTAACTTCTTATAGTTATATGTAAACATTAATATAAATTTAAAATTTTAAATTTGTCCTCGTCATTTTTATTAATAAAATATTCTTAATTTTTAAATTTGTATATGTTATGCAAATAAAGACTAATTTTAACAATCAATCTTTTTATCATAATTTTTTTTATAATTTATAATAGATAAAAAAATATATTAAAAACTATATATATATATATAAAATAATCCTTTAATATTTTTGGTAAACTATGCAAAATTTCAACTTACAATTAATCCTGTTTAAATTAATAATGTTAACTGTATTTTATGGTTTAAAAAGGCAAATATGATTCATACGGGCATCAAATTTAGTCCCCAGTTGCGAGTTAATATATGATTAAAGTCTACTCCTAATCATGGGGTTTGCAAGTTCCCACAGGAGCAGGGAAGTAGGTATATTCTCATACTATTATTTAGATAGATAGGTTACGAATCTTAAAAAACAATATTCTAATGCAAAACTTTTAAACCTGTCACGTTGAGCGGCGCGATGGGCCCCGCGCGGGTGACCGGCCGGAAGACAGAGAAATGGACATTAACCAAAGGATCCTCTCGTAACTCGTAACTCGTAACTCGTAACTCGTAGACTGACTGGTGTCCAGACTCCAGTGTTGCACGGTCAAACCTCTGTCACATGCTTGCTTCTCTCCTCCTTACGTTGACTATCTATTTAGCTTGTTTTTACTTGAGTGTAGACAGACGGTAACATATCTCGGTAGTCGGGAGTGGGTAGGCACTAGGCAGGCAACTGAGGAATCTGCAGTTATTATTTATTCGGTGACATATGTATGTTTGTTTACGTCCTTCGAGGAGTGCAGAAAAAGGTTTTATATGTGTAAACGGAAAATAGCAAGCGTGTGTCAGAGGTCATTAAATTGTGGCACGAGCTAGATGGAAATAGAATAAAACTAAAAGGGACCAGTCGGACCTTATTACCTATCATTTCTTCATCATCACATTATGATGAGTATGGTAAGTGGCAGGCAGCCGGCAGGCACAGGCAAAGAGGCTTCGCTTATGATAAGAGCCATCATCACCTGCCCTGCATACACACGCCTGACAACTCTTCAAAGCCTGACGCATTACAATACATTAAATATTCCACTGCACTCGAATTAATTGTAAGAAAAGCAGACGCAGAAGGCAGAATGCAGAGGCCCATCTCATCTATTTCCCTCTTCTGTCGCTTCTCATTCTCATAAGCCTCAATGAAGTGGATCGCAAACGCCTGAATGAAGTCCAACCAAGCAACATTGACGGCCGTGGGAACGGATTTAAGCATTTTTTATAGGTGGAAATATTGTGAAGACGGTATTATGGGATGTAAGGGGGCAAATTTTGTATTTACTTTATAAAATCAAAAAAATTACGAACAACTATAATAAAATATATATTTAGACTTGACTTTGTTTTTTGAAAGAGGAATTGTGTGCTAACAATGTTGAATGGATGCCCTTTGTCCGTCAAATTAAATGGATGATATTGCATTGGGGTTTAACAATGTTGTTCGACCGCGAGAATGTATGTAATGTATGGTATATCAATTGGAGGGGAGTGGAGGGTGATAGGTCGTTTTCCTACGTCACAATTGTTTATTTAGGTTTCTTGTGCGACAGTCAAAATATACGTGCGTCGCTCAAGAGAAATAGAATATACAATTTACTATAATTGTATTGGATTAAGATATATGGACCCACTAAAACTAAATTAGTGTAGTGCACATATCTATATGGTTAGTTATAGATTTCTATTGTTTGAATCACTTGTATATACTCTTTTGCATCTTTTAATTATGAATTGAAACTTAAGTTAGTGGTTGATTGAAATTTGACTCTGTATACACCATTGCTCTTTAGGTGTAAATTGAGGAATATATATATATATATATATATATGAACTAGATTTAAAGGCTTTTGTGTGATACTGAGTTTATATACATTTATATCTATAATTTTATTTTTCACTGTGTATATATACAATTTATGTGTATATTTTTAATATACAGCTGTGTGCTTATACATTTTAATATAAATTTGTATTGTGAATTTGTCAAGATTTTATGGAGGGTAGTTATATAATGTTGTGAATATACTTGTATATGCGAATTAGAGGTTAAGATTTCGTTGTGTTGATTTCGGTACAAACACCTACAAGTTCAAAAATATAGTTATACTATTAATTGTGTAATGAAATTATGTAGCATATATATTAGTTCATATGACTTTGTGAAATTAGTCATGTTAGTCATCTTAAAGAACCCAGGGATGGGTAGGAGGATGACTAAATGTGGACTATGTTGTGGTTTTATACGAAGATCAAGCCTAATATTGTTATTGATTTTGTAAGTTTTTATATGATCTTAATGTGTTAAGAACTATATCCAAACATGGATGACTATGTACTCTAAAATAGTTTTTAAAATAATATAAAGTTTAAATACAATCAATTAGGGAATTGAGCATGAGGAATTAATTAAATAAAGGCATTCAGACTATTTCATATGATTATATGGATGACCCATATGGGGCTTAGTCGACTATGTTTTTAAATTAATTATATGCATTTGATTTTATGAAAGTTTCAAAATGATTGAACTAAGAATATTTTTGTTTAATTGAACGAAACATATGATTGGCTATATATTACATTTACATTTTATGAAAATCTATATGTTTGTTTTAAACAAGTATAAATGTTGCAAAATTATCTAGTTTGTTAAACAGGGCTATGGGGTTATTTTATGGACTAGATGTATACATTATAGTATATGAAATACTCTAAGTCATTAACAACATATGTCTACTTAAAATATTCCATAAATGATAAATAATTGTATTGTATTAAAAATGTTTTAGGATATATATATATATATATATATATATATATATATATATATATATATATATATATATATATTACACAGTCCAAAAATCATGTATTTATACCATATATATAATCTATTCAGATGTATTACACAGTTCAAAAATCATGTATTCATACCCCCCGCCCCCTCCCGCCCCCCTATATATTACACAATCCAAAAATCATGTATTTATACCATATATATAATCTATTCATATGTATTACGCAGTTCAAAAATCATGTATTCATACCCCCCACCGCCTTCCCCCTCACTCCCACCCCCACACACACATTACTTAGTTGTATTGTGCTTAAAAATATTATTACCATTAATGTGTAATTGATTGCTTAAGTTATATTTTAATATTATGGATATAGGCATTAAAATATCATAATTAAGAGATTAATATAAACAGTTATGATGTTTGGACTGGCTTTGTTTATATGTGAATATAAACTATACTTATAAAGCTTGAGATATATTGTTATTTGATGGAGAAATAATATTATGAGTTACTTGGTATGATAAGTAATTAATAGTTTTGATGAGATCATACTCAGATGGTATGTTTAAGATTATTTTTGGATTTTGTTTATTATATGTAATAAACTAGATGAACGGATTCATTACACATCATTTGATGGATTAAATGAATGTACGATAAAGTATGTATTTAACTAAATTTGGATGTGCTAAGGAAGAATATTTATGAATGAATCTATTGGTTTTATTATTATTATTATTATTATTATTATTATTATTATTATTATTATTATTATTATTATTATTATTATTATATGTTTTTACCAAATCTCGCATTCATGACCCTAATTATGTAGTGGATGGATTTCACTGGCTTAATTAGCACTATAAATACAAGATGAGGTGTAATCCAATTAAGTGGTGTGTATAAATTTGACTGATCTTAGAGATCATTTATTATTGAAACTTTGGCCAAAGTATTGTTTGATAAACATTGTCATTTTATATGTTGATATAATTTTCATATTTATGTGATATCATATTAGAATATTTTTTTATGGTACATATTATGTATTAGATATCTTCAACACACGAATTCTAGTTTGTTACTCTAGATTCTCGTACCATCATTATCTACCCATCTATGAAGGGAGGACCATCCCTTTATTTGGGAGATAGTGTAGGGGATCTATGGTCCATGGTTGGTGTGGAAAAGTGCTTGAATGATGCTCTCCCTCCTATCTAGAGTACTATAATTAAGACTACACTTGAGATTATATATTGATACTTGAGTTTTGGAGACTCTTGAGTCATGAAAAATCTTCTCAAAAGATCTTTGTATCATGTTTTATCATTTGAGATATTATTATGTATTGCTAAAATTGTATCTTTTATATATTATACTTCTACAATAGAGGCTGTAATATTATATCAATCATGGCTAAATTTGTACTATTTCATTTATGATGTGATGCAACAATTATGATAATTCAATATTATTCATGATTTCTATATTTGTTAATGGTGACCTTAACTAAGTGGATTAGCTATAAATTTTAGGGTTAATCAGATTAATATAGTTAGTTAATGATCTCTAGTTAATATTTTTTATGATGAAATCTATATGTTGAATATGTGTATTTAATTTTTAAAAAAAAAATTCAATATTTCAGTAAAACCCAATAGGGTTGTTATATTGTGGTATCAGATATGAGGCACAAACTCTAGGACTTAATGTGTATGTTAACTAAAATTTATTCTCTTAATTAATAAGAACAATAATGGTGTATGTTAGACCAAGAGGTGAGGGTACTTTGAATATTGAATCCCATATTGGTCCAAACTAGTTTGAAGCTAAGCAAACTATGAAGTTGGATCAAATCCTTGCAACCATGCAAGAGACCAGGGATTAGATCATAACCTTAGAATAGGAAGTACATGGCCATGAAGAGGAAAATGCTTATGAGGAACCTAAAGAGAATCTTAATGATCATGAATATCTTTAAGAGTAGAGGCATGAAGAGGTGCCATAGGATGTGAGAGCTTCAGTAGCCACAAATTTAACATGCAACATGAAAAAGGTGAATCCACCCAAGTTCAATGGAACTATTTTGGGAGATTGAGATAAAGTATGGATGATAGAAATGGAGGAGTATTTCAATATTTGGAATTATTCTAAATTCTTGAAAGTGGTATGGAGAGCTTATTATCTTATTGGTGAAGTAGCGACTTGGTGGGAAAACAAGAAGTTTGAGATGAACTTCGACTCAACCACCACTACTTGGGAACAATTTGTGACACTGTTTAGGTCACGATGACTTTTATAGCTATACTTTGACCAAAAGCTTATGTATTTCTAGAATCTTAGGCAATGGGGTTTATTAATGAATAAATACTAGGAGCAATTCATTAAGATTCTTAAGTATGTACCTCAGTATTAGGTAGATGAGAGGTTTAGAATCAAGAAATTTATCATGAGATTGAAACCCCAAATAGGTAGTGAATTAGATGTGCATGGTATATCTACCATAAATTAGGTATTAAAAAAGGTGATGAATCAAGAACACAAATTGAAATCTCTTGTCCAAGTCAGAGATAAGTTCAAAAATAAATTTAGAAGTTCTAACCCAACTTTCAAGAAAAAGAACTAGAAGTAGAGTGAAAATTTCAAGGGTCAATTTAGGAATCAAAACACCAAGTTCAACAGTGATTTAGGGAACATAAAACTTGGTAGTGGTTTCAAGGAAAACCAATAGACTGAGAAGAAAAGACCAGTTGGAGATTGATTCATATGTGGAGGTGACCACTTTTCTAGAGAATGTCCTCAAAATAAATCAAAGATTAAGGGTTCAACTTCTTAGCAAGGTACATTTTAGCAATGGATTCATATAGATGTTGACAATCAATAGGCTGAATATTAAGCTTCACGTATAGAACTACCAAGTATTTTGTTTGATCATTTGTTTTCTATTTCAATTGATGCTAGAGATACAAAATGTTTCATTGCTCTTATAGTGCTTAGTAAGTTATCTAGAAAAGCTAAATTAATGGCAAATGCATGGTCAATACAATATGAGAATGAGTCAGAGGTCAAAGTTGACAAGTGTCTAATCAAAGTAGATATTATATTTCTTGAGTTCACTACAGTTGTAGATATTTATACAGTACTATTGGGATCATATGATGTGATTCTAAGAGTCAATTGGATTGTAAATCATAAATCCAAAGTTGACTATTTTATGAAGAAATTTGAGTGTTAAGATGATTTTAGAAATCAGATACAACTTTAAAGTTAGAGAAATGAGTTAAAGCTAAAGTATATTTATGTAATTTAACTCAAAAAAGTTTAAAAGAAGGGATGCCAAGTATTTATCATTAAGACAAATGAGATGGAAGAATCTAAAGAATCATCTATTAAAGATTATCATTTTTGAGAAAATTCTATGACGTGTTTTTAGAAGAATTACTAGGATTTCCACTTAAGTGTAAGTTTGATTTCTCAATTAATATCATACCTAGATTGGATTCACTGTCTAAGGCATCATGTAGAATGATAACCACTAAATTGGTTGAGTTAAAGGCATAAATTCAATATTTAATATCAAAAGGTCTGATTTGACTGAATGTGTCACCATGGGGTGCTCCATTTATCTTCATTAAGAAGAAGGATGACACTCTTTTCCTATGCATAGAATACATGATGTTGAATAAAGGTAATGATAAAAAATAGATATCCATTGCCATGCATTTATGATCTCTTTGATCAAATGTAAGGGGAAAAAATATTTTATAAGATTGATCTTATAGTAGGGTATCACTAACTAAGGATTTGTGAAGAGGATATCTCGAAGACAACATTTAGGACTTGTTATGGGCACTATAAATTTATATTTTTACTAATTGCATTAATGAATAAACTAGAAGCATTCATGAATATTATGAATAGTGTGTTCAGAGATTACCTAGATCACTTTGTGTTGGTCTTTCTTGATGACATCCTCATTTATTCAGGGTGAGCACTTATATCATCTAAAATTGGTTTTGTAACATTTGAGAAAAAATAAATTGTATGTTATGCTGTCTAAATGTGCATTTTTCCAAGAAAAAGTGTAGTATCTAGGACATATTATCTCTATAAGAGGTATTTTAGTAAATCCAATAAAGATAAGAGCCATTATGGAGTGGCTATCACCAAATAATGTGCATGAAGTAAGAAGTTTCATGGGATTAGCAAGCTATTATAGAAAATTTATTCTAAATTTTTCTAAGATAGATAATCTAATTACCTCTATTCAACAGAAGAATCAAAGTTTCATATGGTCAGATAAGTGTGAGGTAGAATTTTAGGAAATGAAAATAAGGCTTACTTTAGCACCAATGCTAAGAGTTATCAATCTTAATGGTCAATTCTCAGTGATTATTGATGCATTTGAGGATGGACTTAGAGGAGTTATTATGTAGGATGGTTCAGTGGTAGCCTACGAATCTAGAAAATTGAAGCCTTATGAGGTGAATTATGCCCCTCATGAGCTAGAACTTACAACAATTGTGCATGTTTTACAAGTTTGAAAGCATTATTTGTTGGGAAAACCATTTGAACTCAAGCCTGATAACTTGGGACTCAAGTACATCTTCACCCATCCAAATCTAAATGCTCATAAAAAATGATGGTTAGAGTTATTGTCTACGTATGATTTTGATATTAACTATATTAAAGGCAAGGTATATAGAGTAGCTGATGTCCTAAGCTGTAAGAGGTACATAACAATCATGACTACTATCATAAGTACTTTCAAGAATCAAGTGATCAAATTATCACTGTGAGATTAATTATATGATCAATGCAAGAAAGCATTATCTGAGAATACTCATAATCCTAAGTATAAGGGATTCAAAATACAGAATGATGGTCTTTTATAGTATAATGGTAGGATGTATGTACCAAATAGAGAAAATATAAGGAGCACAGTGCTAAAATAATTGCATAATACCCCATAGTCAAGACATCTAAGAGTAATCAAGCTCATGAATGAGCTTAAACCACTCTATTTTTGGAAAGAAATCAAGAGAGATGTAGGGATTTTTTGTCTTATTATTTGGAATGTCAGCATGTCAAATCTAAACATGTGCATTTGGCTAGATTGTTGTATCTACATGACAAACTAGAATGGAATTGGTAGGTGATCAATATGGAATTTGTCCAAGGTTTACTATTATCATAGAACATGCATGCCATGATCTTGGTAGTAGTTAATAAACTAACCAAGACAACTCACTTTATATCAGGTAACTTGAATAATGATGCACCTACTCTTGTGAAGAGATTTGTAAAGGAAGTGTATCGGTTGCATAGTTTTCTAGAGAAGATTATTTTAGATAATGATATGAGGATGAATTTTATATTTTTATTGACTTTGAACTCAACTCTGTGTATGAAAATGAACTTCAACACTGCATATCCTTGACAAACTGATGGATAAATAGAGAGAGTTAATCAAATTTTGGAAGATATCCTTCATATGTATTGCATAGATCAATAATATAAGTGAGAATAGTACCTTCCACTGGTTGAGTTTGCTTACAATAAATCATACCAATCAACTTTGAATATGGCTCTATTTTAACTGTTGTACAGAAGAAGGTTTAGAATACCAATCAATTAGGATATGTTAGAAGACATGGTAGTCTTTGGACCTAAGATGCTTTCAAAAATAAAAGAGTAAGTTAGGACAATCAGATAGAGGTTGGTCTAGGTCAATGATAGATAAAAAAGTTATGTTGATTTGAAGAGAAAAGTTAGGTAGTTTTATGTAGGTGATAAAGTGTTTCTATGGGTTAAACCTCATAAAAGTTTGATTAAATTTAGTAATAAAGCAAAACTTTTACTGAGATATGTGGGACCCTTCAAGGTTTTGGAAGTGGTCAACCTTATAGATTATAGGCTTGCATTACCACTAGTTCTAACTTTATTTCATAATGTCTTCCATGTATCTTATCTTAAGGAGTATATGGTTGATCTTTCACATGTGTTAGATTGGAATGCTATCTAAGTTTTAGATCCTGAGGTGGTCATGGTAGAACCAATCAGAGTAATTGACACTCGTAAAATCCATTTGTATAATAGAGAAATGTCATAGTGCAAGCTTCCATGGGACTAATATTATGAGGATAGTGTCATTTGAGAGGACTATGATGATTTTTACAGGCTATTTCCACATGTATTTGCTTGATTTGTTTCTCTATACTATATTATTATTTTTTAAATAATGTTTTTAATTCATAACTTATGTTTGAATAAATGTCATCAAGTTGATGACCAACTTTAAGGGGGAAGAATGTCACATCCTAGTTTCTCTCTAGTTGAATAACCTATTTGATCCATGGATTATTATGGTTGATTAGTTAATTAACTAATATTTGATTAAGCTTGATGACATATGATGATAATGGGATAGTTTGTATTACTTAATTTATATAAATAGTTTGATATGAGTTAGGAGTACTTTTATATTCTTTACATTGTGATCATGTTTATACAACATTATTTTATGGATATAATGATGTTTTGAGATGACTATCTTTGTTGTTGTGAGGTGGATGCAGGATAAATTCTTCTCTCAAAGTATGACTGAGGGAGAGTATCATCAAAGAGGGTGGTTAGATGGAGATGTTAGGGGTCGACAGAGAATGAATCTAGAAACCCTTTCACACACCACTTAAAATATCATGTTTTGTAATTAGTTATTTGATATAGATATCATAACATGTTTTGTGTACTTTTAGGTGATTTTTATTATTCCTTATGGTATAATCTTGATTACTTATGATGATCATACGATTGTTTGAGTGATTTCATTAGTTTTGTGATCATGCTAGTTTATCCTATATAATGCACTTGTTTGATTGAATAAGTGAGTTCGATTATGTTTTACTTACAATATTGTGTTGTTCAGTATGGATACACAGTGTTACGATATGATGAGATATTCTACTATTGTTAATTATCAATAAAGTTTAGATAATAATAATAATAATAATAATAATAATAATAATAATAATAATAATAATAATTAAGGATTATTATTATATATGCTAATCTATATGTCAAAATATATAAATATAATTATTTTTAAATATTTTTGGTTTCCATTAACTATTGATCCAAGGTTTGTTTTTAAATATATAGAATACATTATTCTTATTATTATTTGATTTAATAATCATTGTATATATGATAGGGGATAATATAGTCATGTGGAACTATAATCTAGTAATATCTACAAGTATTATTATGAATTATAGTCTACATTATATAGTATAGGTCAAAATTCATTACATGGGAATACTTTGGTCATCGACATGATGTTAGACTTTGCATGAAATAGAGATTAGAAACAACTTGATTAAGGTATAGTGATCAACGAGTGTTTGTTATCATGTGGATTTTAAAAAGAATATAAAAAGATTTTTATGGAATGGATAGAAGTCTCAAGATGATTAGGGTTACTAATAATCCATTGAATTTAGTTAAGCTTATCTTTTGAGGAAAATATCGAGGTTACTATGTTTGCATGGTGACGAATTGTGGAAAGTTGTTGAGTAATTTATGCATGCATTTAAACAATCAGTTAAAGTGGCCGCTAATGATGAGAAGAAAAAGAATGAAAAATAATAAGAAGAGGAGAAGGATAACAATGGGAGGAGACACACAACTCATGGCATAGAGGAGCGAGTTGTATAACATAAATAAGTTGAAATATTGAAGTAAAGAGGAAGGATTTCAGTTGGTTTCTTTGACAGACACAGGTAGGTTTTATATTTCAATTCTTATGTGAATAATGAAAGGATTTTTCAAACTAAGTATTGGGTTAATGGTTTTTATATGTTTTAAATATAGATATTTTGAGTGGTATGTGAAGCACTATGGATGGATTGGCCTCCTTAGAACCCCACATTCAATTTGGGGAAAACCTAGGGTTGAGGGTTAAGCCATAGAAATGCATCGACTATTAAGCTTTTATGAAACTGGTCTTAAAGTCTCTCTTAGTTTGAAAAATTGTGTATATTAAATAAAAAACTATCCTTGATGGATACATATTTGTGGCTCAAACTGAATTGTTCAAATCAGTTGTATATACTTATTTGGGTATTTGAATTACGAATTGAAACTCAAGTTAGTGGTTGAAATTTGATTGTGTATAGACCATTGGTTTTTAGGTGTAAAATGAGAAATTTCATTATATGAAATGGGGATATATATATATATATATATATATATATATATATATATATATATATATATATATATATATATATATATATATATATATATATATATATATATATATATGGTAAAAAACTGAGGGGTATATAAACACATACATACATACATAATATATACCCCTCAATTTTTTACACACACACATGTTTATATATTTGTATGTATATAAATAAATTTGTATATGCATTCTTGAACTATATTTAAAGGGCTTTGTGTGATACTAAGTTCATATACATTTATATGCATAACCCTATTCTTGAATATGTACATATACAATTCATGTATTTATCTTTGATATACAACTGTATGCTTATACATTTTAATATAAACCTATATTAGAAATTTGTTAGGCTTTTATGGAGGGTAGTTATATTATGTTGTGAACATACCTATATATATGAATTAGGGGTTAAGACTCCATCGTGTTGATTTCAGTACAAACACGTACAGGTTCAAAAATATAGTTATGCTATTAATTATGTAATGAAATTATGTAACGTATATATTAGTTCATATGGCTTTGTGAAATTAGTCAGGTTAGTCATCTTAAATAAACTGGGAATGGGTAGGAGGATGATTGTATGTGGATTGTGTTATGGTTTTATACGAAGATCAAATCTAACTTTTTTTATTGATTTCATAAGTTTTTATATGATCGTAATGTGTTAAGAACTATAGCCAAATAGGTATGGATGTGTATTATAAAATAGTCTTTTAAATAATATAAAGTTTAAATACAGTTAATTGGGGGATTGCACATGAGGAATTATTTAAATAAAGTCACTCAGACTATTTCATATGATTATATGGATGACCCATATGGGGCTTAGTCGACTATGTTTTTTGATTAATTATATGCATTTGATTTTATGAAAGTTGAAAAATGATTGAACTAGGAATGTTTTTGTTTAATTGATGGAACATATGACTGGTTGTATGTTACATTTGGATTTTGTGAAATTATGTATGTTTTTTTAAACAAGTATAAATGTGAAGAAATTATCTAGTTTATAAAAAGGGGTTATGAGACTATTTTATAGACTGGATTATACATTACAATATACAGAATACTCTAAGTCATGAACAATGGATGTCTACTTAGAATATTCCATTTACGATAAATAATTGTATTATATTAAAAATGTTTTTAGGAATTACACACATATACACATACGTATACGCATACATATACATATACATATACATATACATGACATAAATACATGATTTTTGGATTGTGTAATACATCTAAACAAATTATACCATATATATATATATATATATATATAATACTTAGCTTTTTTATTCTAAAAAACATTATTAGCATTGGTGCGTAATTAATTGATTGAGTTATATTATAATGTTATGGATATAAGCATTAAAACATCATAATTAAAAGATTAATATAATCAATTATGATGTTTTAATGCTTATATCCATAACATTATAATATAACTCAATCAATTAATTACGCACCAATGCTAATAATGTTTTTTAGAATAAAAAAGCTAAGTATTATATATATATATATATATATATATATATATATATATATATATATATATATATATATATATATATATATATATAATACTTAGCTTTTTTATTCTAAAAAACATTATTAGCATTGGTGCGTAATTAATTGATTGAGTTATATTATAATGTTATGGATATAAGCATTAAAACATCATAATTAAAAGATTAATATAATCAATTATGATGTTTGAACTAGCTTTGTTTATATGTGGAATATAAACTATATTTATAAAGCTTGAAATATACTGTTATTTCATGGAGAAATAACATTATGAGTTACTTGGTATGATAAGTAACTAAAAGTTTTGATGAGATCATACTTGGATGGTATGTTTAAGACTATTTTTGGATTCTATTTATTACATTAATAAACTAGATGAATGGACTCATTACACTTCATTTAATGGACTAAATGAATGTATGATAAATTATGTACTTAGCTAAATTTAGATATGTCAAGGAAGAATATTTATGAATGAATCTATTATTATTATTATTATTATTATTATTATTATTATTATTATTATTATTATTATTATTATTATTATTATTATTATGTTTTTACCAAATCTCACATTCATGACCCTAATTAAGTAGTGGATGGATTCCACTGGTTTAATTAGCATCATCAATACAAGATGAGGTGTAATCTAATCAAGTGGTATGCATGATTTTGACTGATCCTAGAGATCATTTATTATTTAAAATTTGGCCAAATTAATGTTTGATAAATATCATCATTTTATATGTTGATATAGTTTTCATATTTATGTGATATCATATTAGAAAGGATTTATTTATGGTACAATTATGTATTATATATCTTTGACACACGGGTTCTGATTTATTACTCTAAATTATTACACTATCATTATCAACCCATCCATTAAGTGAGGGCCATTCCCTTGTTTAGGAGATAGTACAGGGGATCTATGGTCCATGTTGATGTAGAAAAGCACTCGAATGATGCTCTCCCTCCTAATTAGACTAATATACTTGAGACTACACTTGATATTACATATTGATACTTGAGTCATGGAGACTCTACTCTGAAGAGCTTTGTATCATGTTTTATCATTTGAGATATTATTATGTATTTGTGAAACTGTATCTTTTATACATTATTGTTATACAATATTATATCAATTGTGGTTGAATATGTACTATTTCATTTATGATGTGATGCAATAATTATATTAATTCAATATTTTTCATGATTTTTATATTTATTCATGGTGATCCTTAGCTAAGTGGATTACTTATAACCTTTAGGGTTAACTAAATTAATACAGTTAGTTAAATATCACTAGTTAAGATTTTTTGTGGTGAAATCTATATGTTGAATATGCATATTTTTTAAAAATTATTACAATATTATGGTAAAATCCAATGGGGTTGTTACATAAATTGATAATACTTATGATAGAGATTGCCAAGATGATGTTGATAAATGGTATAAATAATTACAGACTTTAGGAAATAAAACATGGCTAACCCTAAGGAAATAGTGGAGTTGTTATATGTATTAAAAGATGTCCAAATCCAAACTCTGGGTCAAGAGGCTTCAAATGAACCTAAAATACCAGATGTACATTATAGGGTGAATGACCGATATTTGAATGCTAACAATATAGATCAAGCTTTTAGGGGATCACCTTCCATGCCTCATAGTAAATTTATCCTAAAGCCATCCCTCTTTATATTTATATTAATTTTTAATCTTATTAATGCCTCTCTTATTTATTCTTAAAATTCTTTGATTTATTCTAAATTTATTAAAAATGTTCCACTTTTTCCTTACTATTTTCCTCAACTTTGTAAACATACTTCACAAATTTCATCTATTGTTCACAATGCTTATCAACTTAGTTATTTGCACAATGATTATGTTTTATCAAAGTAGAGATTAGGGAGAATAAATCTAATCTATTTTAAATAAATAAATAAAATAAAATATATTTTAAATAAATTAACATTCATACATGCATCTATTTTTGGTAGCATATAGAATATCATGGGTTTCAATCAATGAGATGAAAGATGGATTGAACACTTATCTGTAACTTGAATGCACTAGCCTATAGATGATTAAGGTCGGTTTTGATACTAGTTTAGGTTACCTCCAATCCATTGAGATGACTATGTCATTGATTTAGATGTGGCTTATGGATTTGGACAACTACAACCTCCACCTTCATTTTGATGGTATGGTCTTGTCTACGTTGAATATGGAATAAATGTGAAAATTATAAAAATGTGTGACACTACCTATAGATGCTTAAATTTAGTCTATTAGATATATGTAATTAAGTTTTATATCCTTTACTTTGTCTTCTCTTCCTTTAAAAATCTAAGTATAAAAGTCTTACACATGAAAATTGAGACATAAAATGGGGACAACAGGTAAGGGGAATAGCCAAGCTAGCCTCAAAAAACCCATGTAATTTACCATTGATCTACCCTATGCCTTGGCACCCTCTTGGTCCACTAATTCAATGCATATGTAGCAATATAAGATTCATATATATATATATATATATATATATATATATATATATATATATATATATATATATATAATGTAGATACTTAGCTTGTTGTATTGTGGTTTTCTTTAATTGTGTTTTGTTAGGTAGATAAGTACAAGATGTAAAATGCCTCTAGGAAACTCTATAAATAGAGGACTCTTAATTTGAATTTTTAAAACAAACTGGTATGTCAAACTAACTAAAATGGGATAAACAGTCATAAAGAGAAACTTAAATGAAATGTAACCCAAAAAAAGACTAAAAGAGACATTAGGACAAGAATGTAGCTTACAAACAATGACATAGGGTGTGATAGTCCAAAAGGAGTGGTATTATCTAGATATAATAACATAAAAATAGGAAAAGGACCATGGATCCATGTGATACACATGATAATAGAATCAAAGAACAATACTTGTAAAAACATAAAAAGAGGAAAATGACATATGAATAAAACAAGATGCGTCAAGAGAGTCTTAATTTGGCATTATGAATCTCTAAATATAAAATTCATGAAAAGATAAATTACTTGTGTTTAATTGACCATATATTTGGGTGTTTACATTTCCCTCTTTTTATTCTAGTAATGCAATGAAATGAAAGTACTAGATTAAAAGGAAGAAAGTAATACCTAAGCATACTTGTGTCATATATGCCTACTTGTAAGTGGAGATGCCATGTTTATGATATAACCAATGCATGAATATAAAATATGGTATCTAATCTCATTCTCTTCTTGGCTAGAGAATTAAACAAGACTTCAGGTGATGCTTATGGAGATGAACTCTAATATGGAGTCCATGTGTAGATTATGAGTAAATCACTATGGTATGAAGAGCCAAGATTAGATTGTACCCAATATTTATTTCTTAAAGATGTACCTATAAGTCAAAACATTATTTAAATTTAACCCCACATAACTCAATACACTAAGTACTAGTGTAAAAATTGAATCAACTATTACAAATGACTATTAGGTTCATTCTGGTGAAAAACTGGTGAGATACCTTGTGTATATATAATTTATAAATGAATTTGGCGTATAAAAAATAAATAATGACATATATGGTCATTAATTATATATAACTAGTGCATAAATTGACAGATGATATCGTGTACCATACACATGCCCCTAATATAGAAATTGAGTATAATGAGTTATACAATTTGAGTAAGGAATCTAAATTCCGAGTAATAATTTTGTTTTTGTGTGGATGTGATGTGCACATACCCCCATTATCATAATACATGTAAAAATTGAACTAAACCATGCCAAATGTGAACATATGCTATGTGTATACAAGGGAAAGTGAAGTTTATCTACAAATACATCCTAGCTCAGAGAAGATAAATCACACTAGCCCTTTCACTTGTTGGTACATTTAGACAATCAGGGTCATGACCATATGAATCTACTAGACCTAACTAAGGGTCATCTTACCACACAATATCACTAGAGAGGGTTATAAAGCCTCTAGTCAAGCAATACCACATAAAAATCCTAGCTAGGTCCTATGTTTTCTTATCAAAGTAAATGACAAAGTAAAGTAGATCTAATCTAGTGCTCACCAAAGCTTGTGGCACAAATGGGGATAATAAATATAAAATTAAACATGTAAAGAAGAACTCTACTTAATTTAATGTAGAGGTAGTCTTAATTCATAAAGAGAGAAACACATTCACAAGCCATTGCTTATGCTACTTCTATCTACCAAAATAAATGAGTAAGAGTTATGAATACTTACCTTAAAGATGAACCCGTCGAGGCTCAATCTCTCCCTTGATCAACGGTGCTTTTCTAGAGTTTTTTATGGTTTATAAGGATCATAAAGATATGCTAGATCTAGGCTATATGAATTTTATGCATCCAATATTTTTCTACAAGATAAGATTCTTCTCTCTTAGTGTAATCCCTAAGCAATGACTCCCCAATTAGAATGGTCGAAGAGTAGATTGTAAAGAATCACAAATGAATGATTATCTCTATCTCTCTCTAATGAAAATGGATAAAATGATGTGTTTACATATCTATATCTAACCCTAAACCCTTTCAAATTTTTAGCCTATAGAGTTAGCCCAATCAACCCTATTATTTAATAAATAAAGCAATTAGGTCCCAAACTAGGTCAGCTGTGGATGACCTAGTCTTGTAATGTGTTTATTTTTAAGAATAGGGTTGGAACATGTGACTTTGTTTGGTAAATAATAAAATGAGGTTTTATCTTAGGTAGGGGCTATTAGAGGTAGTGAATTAGTTCAAGGAGTGTGTAAGGGGGGTGTTAAAGCTCAAGGAAATGTATATGAGAGGTTTGTATTGATTTCAAGTGGTGGTATAGGGAACAAAAATCTTATGAAGAACCAATGGTTTTCCCACCACTTTCTTTCTATACCCTTTAAGGCATGCAATCATAAATATTAATACTTTATGGGTTCTTAAAATAGAGAAAGCTTTGATAATTGATATTTTTTTGAAAATAATGTGTGTATACATATGCCATACTCGAAGCTCATCACATGTCACATAGTTGTAATATGGGATGGTGATTTTGGAAAAGAACACAACAACACAAAATGCTAAGCTAAGTAAATTATAGTATTTTAAAACATAATCTATATGTACCTTGAATTACCTTTATTATTGAATGGTTATCTTTTATGTTTGTAGTTTTGATCGTGGAGGGCACATAGATTGCTTTGGACAAACCCTAATGTTACAAAACTTAAAGAAAAAATAAATAATCACAATAAAGTCAAGATAACTAAAATATGTAGGCATGACATACTTGGAAATTTGGTAAGCTAGGGTGATAAATGCTAAGTTAGGACTAAATAACCAAGCCAAATTTTAGATTAAATTAGGTAACCAAAAAATACAAAGCTAATAAATGAAACACAAATTCAAATAAGTATTCCTTAAGTAATAAAGGTAAAAAAACAAATCAAATTAAGGATACACAAAAAAATAAAATTTAACATCGATGTGAAAGTAGTAACAATCCTTACTTAAACAAAAATGTGCAAGAAATGGTAAAAAAATATTGATGAGTGAAAAGTAATAATCCTTACACAATCATTAATGGAAAAAGTACATGAAAATGGAAAACAACATTGGTGAGTAAGAAGTAACAATCTAACCTCACTCAACAATGGAAAAAATATGAAAATAAAAAAACCAACATTGATGAGTGAGAAGGGTCAATCTTAACTCACTCAACAATGGAAACAGGTATGAAAAAATAGAAATGAATGCAATTGTTCAAAAAAAGGAGATAATAATTAATATTTTTCAAATGAAACCAAGGAAATTTTATAAATTTAAAGCAATGGCATAAAGAAAATAATCCATAGTCAATCAATCATATTGTTTTGCTTTAAAGGTAGATAAAACCAAAATAAAGTAGTGTTAGCATGTTTTAAGATGTGAAGAAGAGGGAATATATAAGTGAAAAAATATATTGAGAATAAAACTTTCCTATCAAGAGGGAAAATGAAATGGGTGGTGGGGTAAATGAAGGAAAAATCAAGGTATAAAAACTCTTTATCAAAGTCAAGACACTAAAATTAAGTTTATCAAAGTAAGAGGACTTTCGACATTAAGGACTCTAAAGAACTTGTCCTAACCACAAAAATATTGGGTTATCAAATGAAGTATGAATCTCATCCCATTAAGGCTTATATGCATGAAAAGTAAAATGGACCTACCTTTCCACAACATGTTCCTCATTCTTCAAGACCCTTTACATATCCATCGCTTTACTATGAAGATTGGGTACTTGCATGAAAAACTAGGTAACACTATAGATTTTAATTCTCCTATCCCAATCTACTAGCCTATCACACCCTAATGGACCTTGACTCTATAATGAGGCTAATTATGGAGTTTTATCTTTGATTAGGAATATGAGATGTGCTATAAATCATGTCTTCTGGTGTGATGTTATGTTTTTGATTTCTATATTACCTTTTGATCATTGCATTTTGTTTTAAATGATTTGGCTTTTAACTTTTGATGGATTTTACTATTCCTCCTCCAAATGGATTCAGAGAAAAAAACATGGGTGCTAAAGATGACCATCATTTGAAAACTTTGGATTTGATAGAAAAGAAAGAAGACATAGAGAGCATGGTATCTAAGAGTCTTATTTATTCACGTGAAATAAAAGTGATATCTTGACTTCGACCTTGTTTTATCTAAAATAGAATGGAAGGAAGGAAAATCAAGGGAAAATGAACATAAAACAATTTTAATTACTTCAAATTGTAAAAACTATGACAATGTGAAAGAGATTTAATGACAAATAAGTATGATTCCTTATCATAAGAATGTATGTAAGTGTAGAGAAACATGCTAACATAGTTCATTGTGTAAGTTTTATCTACAAAATAAACAAAAGCTCAGGTTGATAATTTGGAATCACAAACTTGCAACCATGTCTTAACATTCTAAAAAAACATTTGGTTTGGTAAAAATGTTTGAAATAATATTTACATTTTATGAGGAGAGCTTGGTCCTATCCATGGTCTTACACTACAACTCATAAAAGAGAAACCCAAGTGGGTGCAAAATGAGAAAAATTGTATTTGTGAGGAGATCCTGGTCTTATCCATGGTCTTACACTACAACTCACAAAATAAAAACCCAAGTGGGTGTAAAATACTTTGGAAAGTAACAAACTTGTGATTAAAAGAGAAAAAGTATGAAAAATTGATCTATGAAAAAAAGGTATTCATGAGTAAAATTGTGTCCTATCCACGGTATTACAATGCAACTCATGAAATAAAGAAACCAAATGACCAAAGGAAATACCTAAGTTTTGTGTATAAGTTAGATGGCTATAGAGGGTGAGACCATTGGAGAAGTCCTACATGAAGTGTTAGTAGGGAAATATATATAAATATGAAAATAAGGGAGATATTTAAGCAAAATGTTTCTTCAAAAATTGCATATTAGTGGGTTCTTTGAAAACATAGCCTTTATTAGTTTGTAGTTAGTAAGTGTTAGGACCAAGAATGTCTTTTACTAAATAGGGACCCCACCTTTTTGAGCATATTTTCCTTCTTTATCATGATTGTAATATAATTTAAGGACTATATTACCAAAATTAAAAGTGCGGACTTTGATATTTTTATTACGTTGTTTGGTGATGCGAGTCTTATATTAATAGTTATGTTGAAAAGTGGCTAAACAATGTTCATCAAGAAGGTCTAGGGCATGAAAGTGAGGTTCATGTAATTATTCATCAAGAATGATACCATGAAGATATATCCATAAAGATGGGAGTTTGAATTTTAATGGTAAGATAGATTCAAAACCATATACTAGTGAGAATGTTGTTACCTTGATGGTAGTATGCATGTTAGTATGGTAGGCCTAAAGTGCAGGGCAAAGTGAAGATGCTAATCAGTGTGGGTTTCTTGGATGGTATTTTTTAAGATTTTATTGAGAATTTTTTTATGATGAAAAATTTATGGATGGTAAGGTGTGGGAAATTTATGGGAAATTTTAAATTTAGCACATAACTATTTTTCATGTCCTTGTTTTTGAAGTTACCATCATTATCAGAAATGATTTTATGGGGAACTCAAAAGCAAAAAATGATTTGGTTAAGGATAAATTTAGAAATAGTGACTCTTATGACATTAAAAAGAGGCATGGATTATACCCATTTAGTAAAATATTCAGTAGCAATAATGATAAAAACATGATCATCTTATGACTGAGGTAATTTACCTATGAGATCTAATCACCACATGGAGAATGGCCAAGGAGACTCCATAAATTGGAGCTCATCTTGTGGTGAATGGATTAAATCATCATGAAGTTGGAAAAGATTACACTTTTAAAAAAAATTGATAGTGTCCTCTAAATTGGGCCAAAATTATCCCATACATAAGTGTTTCATGTAAATTTTCACTTAAGTTGTAAAGAAAGAGAGAAAAGAAAATTGATATGGGTATGGTTGAAAAACTTATTTGTTTGTGCACATGTTGAATCCAAATGATTGTGAGAGCTCCTTTTTGGCTTGGGAAGAATATTTGTAGATAAAAAAACACTTAAAAAAACTTGTTTTTTAGATAGATAGTAGGGTGGATTGCCTAGCAATAGCTAGATCTCAAAATTGAGAGCTTCCTTAGGGGTTGTTAATCCACATGTTTTAAACAATCAAGTTGATAAATTGGAAAGAAGGTACTTGCATCAATAATTAAAAGGCACTAAGATAAAATACAAGAAAACTTGCTAGAAAAATAGAATAGAAATGATTTAATTAGTGATAAACCAATTAATACTAGTGCTAACGGGTCAGGATATGCTTTAAAAAATAAGAAGGGGTTCTGTGAGTGGTAAAAAACATAGAAAAGTGGATTTGGTTGGGTGTGGGTGTGTGAAATCAACTTGCTAGTTTTTTTTGCCATAGGTGACCATCGGTGGTTGGGCCAATCATCGATGGTTAGGCTTGATTATTAGTGGTTGGGTCTAACCATCAGTGGTTGACTATGGAATTTTAGGTTTAATCAATAGAAGATGATGGGATTCTATAGATGAAATTTTGGAATTAGGTAAGGGATAAATTGATTACAAAATGGAATAAAAGTACATGAATAGTCATAAACAAGTACTTATCTTACCAAAAGTCAGTTGGGTGGGTGGTTGATGTATTTAGTCTATTGGTGGAATATAGCTCAATTTTAGTAGAATAATGATACCTGAAAGCTTGGTTCAGAGATGATGGCAAGTTGGCTCTCAATAAGATGGCTGATAATGCTTGATAACACTGATGAATGTAATTGACTTGATTGACCTACAAAAGAAAAATCTTGAATGCCTAAGCTCCTAATAATTATTGTAAATATATTTGACCTCCCAAGCCTCTCTCTCTTATAGGCATAATCAAGAAGTGGAAGTGAAGGTGTAATTGGGTCATCTAAATATAATTTATGCATGTAAGGGCTCACAGCTAAAATTAGATAAGTTATATTTAGAAAAGGGTTAGTAGAGTTTGCATGATTTTGGTGAGAAAGTGGATCTTAATCATCGATAGTTAGGGGTTCCAAAGGCTAACCATCAATGGTCACCCTGACCATCAATGGTTAGGGTCCACAAGGATAGGGTTCTTAAGGCCAGGGTTACTCAACTAGGTGAAACTAAGGGTAGATTGGTTGGTTTAGGCCCACTAGGTGTAGGTTGGTCCTGAGAGAGTCTAGGGGTACTTTTAGGGCTACTTCAACATTTATAATCATAAGTGTATGGATTTTTAGTATCTACATTTTGCCCCTATTTATTGTGTGGCTTGCATGAATGAGATGCAAAATAAAAATGGAGTATGGGTCATAGGTCTGATTGCCTCAAGAGTGGGAGGAGGTGTTCCCCCTCAAATTAGGATTTAGTGAGGTGAAGTTGAAGTGAGTATGGGTTTGATAAGTGGTAGATGGTGAGTCGCTAGGTAGTGACATGAGGTTGGGCATTTGATACACAAATGTGCACACAAAATATAATAAAAGGTGTGATAACTAAGATTATGCATAGATGAAGTTGCCAATATTGGTAAAAATAAGGGTCAATGCTAAGAAGGACAAGGGATGAGTGAACTATGTGACCACCTATAGGCATGGTGGCTGAGAACACTCATAAATACAAGTCTTCTAAGTGATATATGTGTATCCAAGGCAGGAAGTGCTCCCAGGGAAACCATAAATGGGTCAAGTGTCATGAGTATTCAAGGTAGGAAGTGCTCCCATTGAGACACAAGTGGGTCAATATGCATGAGGTGGCACAAAATGTAGAAGGGTCAACATGGAAATGTTGTCACTATGGCTAAAGGACCAAGCAATAAGTGTCACAAAATTATGCACCAGATGGGCCAAAATAGACCAACAATGAGGTGACAAGGTGGTCAAGTTGGTGGGAGAAAGGTATCTCCAAATTAGGCAAGATCTTGGTGTAGGTATGTTAGGATTTGAGAGGTTGTAGGTAAAAAGTGGAATTGGGGGTTTAAAGGATTTCTTGACCATCGATGGTTAGGGTCACTAGAAGGTGACCGTTGATGGTCACCCTGACTATCGACGGTCATGGGAAACCCTAAAAATTTGAGGGGGTAAAAGTAAAAAATAAAAGTTGATTTGTCATTTTAACTATTGGGTGTTGTTTGACCAAGATATGAGTAATTTTAGTGCTTTAAGAGGAAGGTATTTGCTAAGGTGGGTGTTACTTATTGCTCAAATGTGTGTGGGTTATTACATGGGTCCATGATGTAGGAAGCATGAGGATGCAGTTAGGTGCCTGCTCATGGGCTCAAACCATAGATAAGGTCATGGAATGAGGTAGGGGTGCATTTAAATTGGTAGTGTAGTTTGATTTTACTATTTGGATTTTTTTTGGGTTGGATAGGTGTGAAAATTGTTGTTTTAGCTTGTGTGCCCTAGGTAGGGTTTTTGGAGGTTTTAGTCAAAATGGTGGGTAGAGTGTCAAATTGATAGGGTGGGTAGGGAAATTGGGTAGAATGTTAGTTGGGTAAGGTAATTAGGTTAGTGTATTTCAAGTTTGGTTATGATTTTAGGCCCTGGGGGTTTTGGGTGTTCCAACCATGAAACACTCATAGGTGACCATTGATGGTCAGGTCTGACTATCAGTGGTCGACACCCTAATAATTAGGGGTCTCCAATCATCAGTGATCAACATGACCACCAATGTTTAACTATGATAGGTGGGGTTTTAAAGGTGTCTAGGCCTTAAACATGGTTTTGGCATAGAGTCTAATAGTTAGGTTTAAGATAAGTGGTTACGGCTAAAGGTTAGTTAGCTAGGTTGGGTGCAAGGGGTAAGTGAGGTCTAATATGTCAAATTTAGGGACACATTTAAAAGATAGGTTAGAATAGAATATTTAGGGTCTAAGCCAAGCTTTTTGATTTTATGTAGGCTTAGGAGTAGATATAAATGCATGATCATGTGTTTTGGATCTTCTCTATACTGATCGAGGGGATGAGTGCTAATGATTGGGTACATATAGAGGTAGTAGGGATATGAGGGATGAGGCACTACTAACACGTGCCTAGGGATGCATCCATGATAGTATTGCTCATCAAGAAATGGGATCTTGCTACTAATACCTTCTTACTTCCAATTAGGGATATGAATATTCTCCTAGAGGATATCCATAAGATCACTCAGCTCCCACTACTTGGTGAGGTAATTTACCAGATTGATCAAGAGGAGTGGGATGAGTATGTGGAGTAATTATATAGAGATGATAGTGATTAGGTCCACTAGCACTCTGGAGGGTTTAGTTATACAACACTATATGAGATGGATTTCGAGGAGAGGAGGCTTATGATGATGCTGATGATCATAGTTAATTTCTTTGGTTTTCTAGATTTTAGAAGTGAGAGATTCCCCTATATATTACTAGCTATTTTGGTTGAGTTATTACTTAAGAGGATAGTATTTGTTTGGGTCCCAATGCTATTAGTCCAAATTCATAAAGAGATATGGGGATTCAAACACCATAAGAGGTATGGCATTATTATGGGCATGGTTCTATACTACTAGGCCTATGAGCACATTCAAGTTTTGAGGTCAATGGGATTACTATGGATGGGGTACACATAGTTGGAATTCCCTGTGGGCTTTATGAGGTAGAGATATGACTATGCTTCATCAGGGGTCAGAGGTGGAGCACATGATGTTGAGTGGTTTAGGGCTACCCTGGGTGGATTATTATCTATGGACATCATACAGAGATTGTACCTACATTTCTCTATTTGGCCAAGCTACAAGAGGGAGACCCTCACTATATAGAGTTATAGGTGGATAGTGGACCATCAAGAGGGTGAGGTTGAGTTGATTCCCTTTGACTAAGTGCTACACCAAATCATCTTGTTATAGGGTGTATCAGGTCCACATCCACTATATACGAGGGAAGACTTGGAGGTTCGCTTATCGGTGCCCTGGCTTATTCAGATAGTTCTAGATGGTGGGTTTGAGGAGCTTTCTATTAGGGTTCCCATAGATGATGTAGGGTATGGCTTGGTATTAGCCTATCTATGTAGTTGTAGACATGGGTTGAGATGATGGAGGGGTGGCACCAATTGCTATGGATCTAGTTGACCAGGGTGTAAAAGTAGGGGCAACATTGGCTATAACCCAGGCTTAGGTATAGGTTCTATAGGGACAAGTGGCCATATTATAGAGCTAAATTCAAGCATTATAAGGGCAACTCACCACTGTTACAAGTGAGAGAGATATACTCAGGTAGAGGGATAGGATAGGTGTAATAGTATTAAGAGGGCCACCAAACATAATACCTTGAGCACACTACCTAGCTACCATTATCGAGCTCAAATATTATGAGGTGATGGTATTAGACTAGCTACCCTAGGCTATGAGGTATGTAGAGTACATAGTGAGCTTGGTCGATGGGCCATCGTTAGCTACTTTGGGTTAGTGGGATTATAAATTAGGAAAAATAAGGGTCCTAAGGGGAACATCACCAGACACAGGTGTAGGCACATATGGGGCCAATGGCAGTGGTGTAGGCCCATGATTATGTTGAGATATGTTATTTTGATACTGATCTGTGCACTATTGTAGTGAGATGTATATGCTTTTGAGAGAGCCTGACATATCATGACATGTATTTTTTTTGATGATTTGATATATATGATGGATGCTTATGATGCTATATATGATAGTTGCTTGTGGTTTATGATTATGACTTATGGTTTTGGTTCATGTTTATGATGTTGTACTTAGTAGCTTAGGCATGTGATGTTCTGATTATGCTTATGGTTATGATAGGATGTGTTATGGATGAATACATGTTAGGGATTTATTGATGGTTATATGGGTAAAATGGGAAATGGTATATGCCCTGATGTTTGGCTTAGTTATTTGGTTTATGCTCATGATGGTGTAGTGACATGCTTATGGTTTATGATGTGATTGATGTTCATGGTTTGATATGATATGTTTACATTATGTTTGACTCATTGATAGATATATGCCGTTGCTTGCTGGTAGAGTTCATGATGTTCATGTTTTTGTTGTGATGTTTTTTGTTCATGCTCATAGTGATAGGCCTATATAAACTAATAAAAGATAAGAAAGTGAAAACGATTCCTTTTCAATAGGAAAGACTGACATGAAACCCAAAGTTGGATTGGCTTAGTGAAAATAAGCCTTTGTAATGCTTTATATTAGCATGATTATGTTGATAGATAGGGATATATATTACATTGTGTCAAGTAATCTCATAGTTCCATGCATATGATATGTGGAGGGAAAATGGGTGAAACTGGACCCATTAGTGAAACTAGTATGCCTTTTCTATAGGTGTCCAAAGAGGTAGTATAAAGAAATCTATGTCCATATATAAAGTGTAGATTGATTGATGCGAGAAGTCTACTAAGGAGATCTGATTGTGGCTTTCCAAGATTACTATTATTATAAAAGCTGATTACGGCTTCCAAAAGTCTTTTGCTCTTTCTTTTGCTTTTACTTTTTCTATTTAATTGAGGGTCAAGGATATTGATTGATGCAAGAAGCTTCCAAGAAATTTCTAGCTTTGCCAAATGGTTTACTTAGCCATCCTTCAAGGGAGTGATCTACGTTTATGTGCATAGTAAAAATTCTTTTGATATCTATCCTTCAATGGAGTAATCCACCTTATGTTTTGCAATTTTGAATAACTTTTCAATAGCTATCCTTCAAGGGAGCAGTCTGTGAATGCTAAGAATGACCCATGATTCATTTTTTCTATTTGATATTGCATTTGATTTTATTTGATTTGGCATAGACTTGCTCATACATGCTTAATGGAGTACCTTTATGGAGGCAAAAATAAGCTGACATGAAGGTTTAATAGGTGAAAAGGAGGTATAGGTGACAATGACCATAGGAATTGATCTTGAAGAGATGAGAAGTACTATGAGAATCATGCCATGGATGGATTTGTGGTATACAAATTTTAAGATTAGGTGATAATTATGATGGATAATCACATGATTTATTTTAAGTTGGTTGCCGCTAGAAAAAAAGGGAAATGAATGTGATTGCAAGGGATGAGCTTAAGCAAGACAAATGATGATTGTGATCCCTACCTAACAATAAAAGGGACATAGGTAAAAAGCATTAAGAGGCTCAAGTTTTGGTTTGCCTTTGAGAGAGGACAAATGATAATTTACTAATCTATACTTATGGGTAATGATGTAGGGTCTAAGCCAATTGAAAGTAAATTTTTCCCTTTTTCTTTTATCCATATTAGTTATATGTTGGTTTTCTTTGAGGACAAGATCTCCAATGTTGAATTCTCAAAATTTTAGATGTTTTTTATAGGCTCATTTGATTCATTCTTGATAGACATGAAGATGGGAAAGAGAGGCCAAATGATGCTCATCAAGTAGCTCCAATTGAGCTAAATGTTCTTAACGATAATCATTTTTCAAAACAAGGTCATGTAAAGATATGTGAAGAGAAGGTATTTCAACTTTAAGAGGCAATACAACCTCAGCTTCAAACATGAGAGAAAAAAGTGTAGCACCTATAGATTTTGTATGCTAGTGTGATATGCCCATAATGTGAAAGGGATGTGAAAGTGCCAATCTCAACCTGAGGTATTAACCATTTTGGTAAGCATGTTGTTAAGGGTTTTGTTAGAGGCTTCGACTTGTCCATTTACTTGTGGTAGATAAGGTGATGAAAAGCTAAGTTTAATACTAAATACATCACAAAGGCCTTGAATTTGTTTATTTTTGAAAGATTTTACATTGTCAGTGATGATCTTATGGGGATCACCAAAATGATAGATGCTGTGATGGATAATAAATTAAACAATCTTTTCAGATTTCATTAAGATAAGGGGAATAGCCTCCACCCATTTGGTGAAATATTTGGTTTTGGTAATGATAGAATGATGTCATTGTGAAGAGTGGGGGTTGATTTCATTGATAAGGTCTAGGCCCCATTGTTAAAAGGGACAAACATCTATAGAAATGTGAAGACTATTGGTAGGTGCATGATGTAAATTATCATGTTGTTGACACTTAACACACTTTTGCACATAATCACAACAATATTGGTTAAGGGTGAGCCAGTAATAACTAAGGTAGAGGATGAATTTAGCCATAACAAGTCCACTAAAGTGGCTCCCATAGACAACCTCATGTGTCTCTTTGATAACATGAGAGGCTTCTAGACTATGAAGGAAATGGAATAGGAGGCCATAAAAACCATGTTTATAGATAATTCTACCTAGAATGGCATAATAGGAGGCGCTCTAGATAAATGCCTAATGGACATTCCTAAAGAGGACAGATGTAATTACATCCATGTGAAGGTAGTCCAAAGTTTGTTGATACCAAAGGTCAGGCAGAATGTCTTCCGCACTAAAGATGGTTGGCATGTTTTATTTGGTGTAGGAAGGTTTAGTGAGGTGATGGATAATGATTGATAGTTTAGAGTCCAAAGGTGCTAATAGGATCTGAGAGGTAAGAGAAGCCATGGTATCAAAAAACTTATTGGTGGATCATGGGGTGGTTTAAATATGGTAGTGTTCGAATGAGGTTAGGAGATCTATGACTAGTTGTTTATATAGTTGCATCATTTCATTCTTATACTAGTAAATGCCATTGACTTGGTTGACCACCAATTGGGAGTCACCAAAGATATTGATTGTTCTGACTCTTAAGGCTAAGGTAGTTTGGAGACCTATTACTAGGGCTTCATACTTGGCCACATTGTTGGTGTATTCAAAGTCAAGTTTAAATGAAAAAGGAAGTGGTTCACTGATAAGGGGGATAAGAATGATGCTGATCCCTCCACCACACTGACATTTGGAACCATAAAAAAAACATGTTTATATGATTGGTAAAATCTACTTGAGATATAATTGTGATTGACTCATCTAGAAATTCAAGAGGGGGAGGTTGGTTGTTTGTTAGGGGTGCCTCAGCCAATTGGTTGGAAATTAATTGCCCCTTGATTGATTTATACTAGATAAACTCAAGGTTCAACTCAGATAAAAGCATGAGCTACTTATCCATATGATGGTCTTGGTATGGTTTGGAATACATGTATTTAAGGGGGTTGGTATTAGTTATAACAAAATTTTTGTGGTTAGGAAGGTAGTGGTAAAGTTTGGTGGCCATGAAGACTAGGGCCAAACATAATTTCTTGGTATGTGTGTTCTAACTCTTGTATTTGACAAGTGTGTGGCTAATGTAATAGATGACTTGTTCCCTGTGTTGTTAATCACAATGGGAAATCATCACCCCTAGAGAGTGGTTTGTGGGAGAGATATAGAGGTAGAAAGGTTGGCCATCCTTAGGAGGTGTAAGGATAGGTAGAGATAGTAGGTACTCTTTGAGTGCATCAAAGGCCTTTTGACAATCGACATTCCACTTGAAAGAGATGTCCTTTTTCAAGAGGTGGTGGAAGGGTTGACACTAATCAAAGAGCTAGGAGATGAAGCAAAGAATGGATTTAAGTTTCCATTGCAAGCTATAAAGTTTTTTAAGGTTGGTTAGAGGTAACATATTAAGGATGGCTTTGATTTTGGCTGGATCAACCTCAATTCCTTGAAGGGAAATAATGAAACCAGGAAATTTTCCTAATAATACCTCAAAAATACATTTTTTGTGATTAAGGTGGATGTGATAGTGGATAAGTCACTCAAAGATAATCTTGAGGATGGCTAAATGGTCTTTGAAAAGTTTAGACTTCTTGAGAAGTTCATCCACATAGTCTTGGATGATTGTATGGATAAGGTCATGGAAAATATAGGTCATGGCACATTGGTAGGTTGTGTCAGCATTCTTAAGACTGAAGGGCATGACTTTGTAATAGAAAGTTCCCCATGGGGTGATAAAGGTAGTTTTGTGCTGGTTTTAAAGGGCAATAAAAATTTGATTATAACCCAAGAATCCATCCATGAGATATAACATCTCATGGCCTACTGTAAAATCAATAATTTGGTCAATGTTAGGTAGAGGAAAGTCATCCTTTGGGTAGGTGAGGTTGAGGTCACAAAAGTCCACACTGATATGTATTCCCCTTTTGGCTTTAGTGATAAGCATGATGTTTGAAACCCATTTGGGATAATTGAGGGGTTGAATAAAGTTGACAGAAAGGATGTGTTGAAGCTCTTCTTTGACAAGGAGGGCTATGTGAGGGTATATTCTATGAAGTTTTTATCTAACAAGTTTGGTGTCACAATTTTTTATAATGTTGTGGGTGGAAATGGATGGGTCAATATCGAGCATGTTGGCATATGACCAGGCAAATGCAATACTATGATCTTGGAGGAAGGTAGAGAAGTCCTATAGTTCCTCAGGGGTGAGAGTTTAGCCTAGTTTGATGATATAGGGGTTGTTTAGAGTGCCTAAGTTGATATCCATGGTAGATTCATTCAACATGGTTGAGGTTTCTAGAGGTAAATATTTATGGATGGAGGAATCTGGTGCACCAAGGTAGGTAAAATAACCTTATCATCCTAACACTGAACCATGTTAATGGTAGAAGATTCTTTTCCCATGAGTTCAGGATGGGTCAAATGGATGGATATGGAAGACCCTTACTTTTTATAAGTCAAGGGGATAAGGGTAATCATGTTGATGAAAAAAAATAATAGGTGGGATGATGTACTCATCATCATGCACAAGTGGAGGGGGTATTGGTGAGGAAGGGGTCTCTTCTTCAACAATGGTAGGGGTAATTTATTTGGTTTTCTTCTTATTAGGTAGAATGAAGCCGAGGCCATGATTTTTTTGAGGCTTTTGGGTCTCAATCAAGGTCAACATTTGTGGGTCATTCTCATATAATCCCAAACCAAATCCCTTCCAAGCACATCTATGAAGGTATAGTTTGGTGAAGTCTAGGTTATCCAAATAAGAGAAGGTGGAGGTGAATGGTTGAGGTGGAGAGGGAGTGGTGGAAATGTTAAGTGTTTTATTGATTCCCCCATAGATAAAGTGGGTTTGATAGATTAGAGGCCTTAAGGGGGTAATGGCTCTAATGTTAGGGTCATAATCTAGTTGATGGTTGAGTTTCCTATATTTTTGGGGAGTAAAGAGGGCATCAAGGGTGAGGAGATGGTATTCTCCAAGGTTAAGGCATTGGAAGGTAGGTTTCAAAGGAGCAATGATGGGTATCTAGTTCATAAGGATGGATGAGCTAGTGGATGCCTTAGTAGAAGGGGAAGAAGTAATGGCTTCAGCTTTCATGGGTGAGGGCTTGATGGTAGTTATTTATAGTGCTTTGGATAGAGGTATAATAATGTCATTAGGCTAGTAGGTCATATTACATGCTACAAAATGGATATGATTAGCTTATATGGTAATAACTTGACCTTAGTGTTTAAACTTAACACAAAAATAGAGGGTGAAAGGTACATATACCATGGCCTAGATCTAAGGTCTCCCTAGCAAAACATTATACTAGAATTCACCTTCAACCACATAGAAGAGTTCAAGGAGTATGCGAGGTCCTAGCTGAATATGAAGGATGATGGTTCCCAAGGTAGTGGTCATAATTTCATTAAAATATCTAAGGATGGTTGAAGTTTTAGACATGACATTATTCGTAGCTTGAGTTGATCATAGGCATGTGAAGAGATGATGTTGATACTAGCTCTCCCATTGATCATAACCCATTTAATGTGGGTTTGGTTAATGTGGGATATAATAAGAAGAGGGGGATCCAAGTCTTTAAGGTGGATAAAATGTATCTCTAAGTCCTTGAAGGTGATGAGGGTGGAGAGTTGGAGAGCATCAACAAAGGCTTCTATAGGTTAATAATCCCCCTGTCTAAATTCAATGCCTTGCATAGCCTTGATCATGGCCTGACGATGGTAGGGTGAAGTGGAAACGAGCTTTTAAAGGCTCATCTTAGCTAGGGTTTGATGGAGTTGTTTAAGAATGACCCTCTGATGGATTCAAAAGGGTTAGCCTTCGATGTACCTAAAATGGTAACTTTAAGCTTAGCTATAAACATGGAGGTTTGGATCTAGTTTGGTTTAGGGTTAATTGGTGGGTATGTCTATGGAATAGACACTGTGGCATTTCCTTTATCATTTTGTTGTGATTGTGTGAGCACATTAATGATATGGATAAAGGGGGAAGGTGTGATGGGGGGTTGGGTAAATTATCCATCACTTTGAGGTGAGAGTGGGGGATTAGGAATGTGTTGGTGGTAGGTTGTTGGGTTTAATGGTGAAGGAATAGGTGGAAGGTATTCTACCAAAAGATCATCCTCATCATAGAGTTGGTGGATAACAACTTAGAGATCTTTGAAATTCTTTATGTCATGCCCATGTGTCTTATGATGGGAGAAGACTTGATGATCACTATAATAGGTTGGCTTCTAACCAAGAGGATCAAAAGGTCTGATGGGAGGTTATGTGAGGTAGGAGGTCTACACTAATCTTTGAAGAATGGTTTCATAAGATTATGCTAGAGTTAAGGAAGGTTTTATACTCATAGTTTTGATTGGTAAGATGGGTGTGTGGGTGGTAATAGGTTGGGTGAGATATGGCTTGGGTAAGGTGATTCTATTGGATGGTCTTGGACTAGGTATGTTAGTAGTTAGGGTGACCAAGTTTGGTGGTCTGACTGGTTTTGATCTAGGAAGGACCAACATGTTAGATAATAAATGTGCTGGTCTAATCAATGGTAGTGGGTGACATATGTTAAAAGGGGTTTGATTTTTAAGGAAAATGAAAGGGTGAGGCCCTAAGATAGAGGGCAAGGTAGAGGGGGGTGAAGGATTAATTATGTGTCTTTTCAATGATTTTATCTTCTTGGTTGGTATGGGTCAACTCCTGGGTATAGGCTTGGGTGAAATTAAGTTTAATTTTAAGGATGGGTAAACCAAACTTTGAGTAGGGAAGACACCAAGAGTTTTGAAAGGTTTGGTTGGTGAGGTGGTGGCTATTTTGGTTGATTGAGAAGTTGAGGGGTTGTTATAGGTTCAGATTGGTTTAAGAGGTAGTGGAGAGATGATGGATTAGTTGGTTAGAGGCATGCTAGAAGGTTCAGGTTTGTTGATGGGGGGAAGCCCTAACTATTGCCAGAAAGTCACTCGATCCATGTATAGTTTTAAGGTGAATTTTAGTTTCTATACTAATGTGGAAGATGGTTTGTGTACTAGTCTTGATCCGTGGGTAATTGCTGTAACAGATAGACTTATAGGTTGGGGAGGATGCTTAGTAGATTGGTTGATCTCCAGAGGTGAGGAAAGTAGGACTGGGATAGATAACTCTTCCATTATAGGTGTTGGTGAAACCACTTCTCCTCTAAGGATGACATCCATAGGTGTGGTGGTTTGTTTGATAATTGGTAGAGGTGACAGATCAAGAACATTTGTTTGTTTAGATGTGCTAATTGAGGTAATATGTGATGATTCCAATGCTTCTATGAGCATAGTGAGGGAGAAAGGATCCTTGGTAGTCTAGGTCTTCAAAGGAGGGTATGGTGACCCCATCACCTTGGTAGGTGAGGTGGGTGAGGAGTAGGTAGATGGAATGATTGGGTCCTCATGGGTAGGTGTATTACAAACCATGTTGATCATGTGGGCATCATGAGAGCATTTAGTCAGTATGTCCTTTTTTCTAGGGGCATGGTTGGGGAAAGGTTTCCTAAAGATGTCAAGAGTTTGATTTTGAGGGGCATTGGAATTATCCAACATGAGTTCCCCTTTGTCGATAAGACTCTGAACAATATTATTAAAAGTATTATAAAGGCTAACATCATGTCTAATTAAATGATGAAAAACATAAAGGTCATTCTCATTGTACTAAGTAGATTTTGGATGAGAAGAATCAAACTACTGGGGAGGTTTGATGGGTAGAAGTTATATAAGGCTAGCTTTTAGTAGCTTCTCTAGAACCAAGGTGTAAGATTATTGAAGTGGAGTGAATTATTTTTGGTTGCTTTGGTTTGGGTTCCTTGCATTTTGATTGGAGGTAATGGGACAATTTTGTTGATTGACATTGGGTGGAGGGGTGGTTTTAAGGATGATGACATTCATGGTTCCCTTAGTCTTGGTTGTGGTATTGGTTTGGTTGCCTATTTTAGAGGAAGAAGTTTTATTGGTCTCGATGGTAGAGTTCTTGTTTCATAACTTCAATTTACCCTCATCTATGGCCCAATTTTATAGCTTAAGTGCCATGGTAAAAGCCTCATCAAAGGTTCTAAAGCTTTAGACATGCAGTGTAGAAGATATATGTTTGGCACAAGCTCAAGTAAAAAGTTTTATAAGTTTAGGTTGAGGCAGGGAAAATGAAAGTTGATTAATCAAGCTTCTCCAATGAGCGACAAAATCAGTAATGGACTCATTGTCAAATTTCTTGATAGAATAGATGTCTATGATAGAGACCTTCTTGGATATATTAATGGAAAAATGATTCAAAAGGCTTGTTCTAGTTGGGTGAAAGAAAAGATGGAATGCTTGGTGAGGGAACTATACTAGTAGAGTGCTATGCTAGATAAAGACATGGGGAAGGTTTAAAGGAGAAGGGCATAATCATAAGCAATCAATTAACATGCATGCCTGAAATCCCTAAGGTGTTGTTGGGGGTCCTCCTTGCTTTGAAATTTGGTAAATTTTGGAAGTTCCCATCGAGGAGGGTAAGGTCTGATGGGGATAGAAGGGTGAATAGGTTCATTACAAATCTGATCATAGGATAGGATGTTATGAGATCTTGAAATGGATGACTCAAGGTTGGTCATCTTATCCATGATCATTTTCATTAAGTCAGTTTGATGTGGTGCACTAAAAGGATTATAAGGCTGATATTGTGGTTGAGGTTGGGTAACATATTGTTAATTGTTTGGTGGTTGAGAGGCTGCCACATATTGGAATGTGGATGTTAGAGGTTCGGTAAGGTAGGTGGATGATGGTGGTTGGGTAGTGGGTACATACCCTTATGGGTTAGGGATTATCCTAGATTGGGTGCAATAGGTAACTACTGAGAAGTCCCTATGGATTGGGCATGGGTGGTAGTTGGGTTGGTGATAAGAGGGGAGGTAGTGACCTTTGTGCTAATGGGTGGTGAGGTAGAAGGGATAGATACCCATAATCTTGGTAAAAGGGTATTAACTGATGGGTTAGGTTTGATAGAGGGGAGGTTGGTAATTCCAGTTGTAGGTGCTCCAACTACAAGTGGGGTATGGTGGGTCAATGGTTGGGTTGTCCCTAAGGTAGAGGAGTCATTAGTAGGGGTGGAAGGTGCAAGGGTAACAATTGGATGGGTAGGTTGGTTCTCAGCTGTAGCATCAAAGGGATTAGGAGATAAAGATTCCTTAGTGGTTGAAGGTTGGGTGGTGATCATGGTAATAGGAATACCCTTCATAAGGTGGGATGGCATGCCATAAGGAGGATTTTGAGGTGGAGTTGAAATCAGGATATGGTGAGAAGAGGTGTTAAGATAGTACTGAAGGGCCAATAGATTATTATCTAAAAAGGTGGTAAAATCCATGTCTCCATGGGAAATACCTAAGGGATGAGGTGAATCTTATACCTCAAAGACATAATTCATAAATTAGGAGGTAGAAAAGGTTGATTTAAGTGATGGGTTTTATTCTACTAGGTCTCTTCACTGCTGACGAGTGAGAACCATACAAGAAAAAGGGGAGAGAAAATAAGAAAAAACTCACCAATCAAACAAAAAGATAAGAAAATGATCAAGGTAATCAAGACACACACTATGAAGTATGTTTAATCCTAGAGGTTAGTTTTAATCTCGCTTTGGGCTTATGCCTTAGTTTATGAGAATGTGTGATAGAAGTTAGCTTATAGATCAGGTACTATAAAAGTAGTCTATGGTTGGTTTTAGGTTATTTAGGTGCTCAAAAGAATCTATATTGGAATCAATACATGGCTTAGTATCAGGGCCTACCCCATGACTTCATAGTCCTACAATGATAAGGGTGTCAGGTGCTTAGCCAATATATATTAATGTCTAGAGTTTATACTCAACCAGAGGGCTGAGTTGGTTTTCCTCTTAGTAATGACCTCCAAGTAGGATTGTTAATAATGGGTAAGGTGATCGCTAGGTGATGAAATCCTAGTTGGGCCTTGTCTCAAACTGTTTTGATGTTTGATTGATGAAAGTGGTTTAGCTATTGTGTGTAATAAAGGTGATGCTACGATAAGATTACTATGCTTTAATTCAAAGTGAACTAATGTTAAAAGCAAGAAATGGATGCAGTTGATTTTAAGCCCAAAAGAAATTTTAGTTTTAATTATGAGCATAGTTAGAGAGGAGAGCATACAAATGAAAATAAAACATGAGTAAAGGCTCTAGGTCCCATTGGACATGCTAGAATATTTCATGTAAATTTTCACTTAAGTTGTAAAGAAAGAGAGAAAAGAAATTCCATACGAGTATGGTTGAAAAACTTATTTGTTTGTGAGCACATTGAATCCAAATGATTGTGAGATCTCCTCTTTATCTTGGGAGGAATACCTATAGATAAGAAATCACTAAAGAAAACTTGTTTATTAGACAGATAATTGGGTGGATTGTCTAGCGATAACTAGATCTTGAAATTGAGAGCTTCCTTAGGGGCTATCAATCGACATGTTTTAAACAATGAAGTTGATAAAATGGAAAGAAGGTACTTGCATCAATAATCAAAAGGTACTAAGATTGAATACAAGAAATCTTGTTAGAAAAGTAGACTATAAATGATTTAATTAGTGATAAACCAATTAATACTAGTGCTAACGGGTCAGGATATGCTTCAAAAAATTAGAAGGGGTTCTGTGAGTGGTCAAAAAAATAGAAAAGTGGATTTGGTTGGGTGTGGGTGGGTGAAATTAGTTTTCTAGTTTTTATACCATAGGTGACCATCAGTGGTTAGGGTAACCATCAGTGGTTAGGCCTGACCATCGACAGTTGGGTCCAACCATCAGTGGTTGACTATGGAATTCTAGTTTTGATCAGCAAAAGATGATGGGATTTTATAGATGAATTTTTGAAATTAGACAAGGGGTATATTGATTTTGAAATGGAATACAAGTAAATGAATAATAATAAATAATTACTTATCTTAACAAAAGTTAGTTGGGTGAGTGGTTGATGTAGTTAGTTTATTGGTGGAATCTAGCTTGATCCCAGTAGAATGATGGTAAGTTGGCTCTCAATAAGATCACTAATAATGCTTGATAATGTTGATGATGCTAATTGACCTTAAAAATAAAATTCTTAAATGCCTAAGCTTTTGATAATTATTGTATATGGATATGACCTCCCAGGCCTCTCTCTCTTATAGGCATAAGCAAGAGGTGGAAGTGAAGGTGTAACTAGGTCATCTAAATATAATTTGTACATGAAAATGATCATAACACAAATTAAATAAGTTATATTTAAAAAAGGGTTGGTATAGCTTGCATACTCTTGGTGAGAAAGTGGATCCTGACCATCGACAGTCAAAGGTCCCAAGGCTGACCGTCAATGGTCAGGGTCCACAGGGATAGGGTCTTGAAGGCCAAGGTTACTCAACTAGGTGAAACTGAGTGAAAATTGGTTGGTTTAGGCCTGATAGGTGTAGATTAGTCCTAAGAGGGTCTAGGGGTACTTCCAGGGCTACTTTGAGATTCAAAATTGTAGGTGTGTGTATTTTTGGTGTCTATAATAAGCATCTGCATGTTGTAGCATGTCTACTATAGTGACCATTATAAATGTCCGCTTGTGCTTGTTTAAGGAGAGGAAGAACCTCTTTTTGCATCATATAATGGATTATGGTACCTTCTAAATTATGAAAATAAAGGGTGTTGTAGTGTATGACATATTAAAGGCTTGTTTACATATTATGGTCTTTTAATGATAATTTGTGTCTGGGGGATATGTTTGATGTTCAAGGAATTGGATGATGTTTTTATATCATGGGCTTTGTTGAATAGTGATAGCCTCAATATGATAAATGAGTAGATACTTTGGTTGGATAGAAGAGGGTGATTTTCTTATTTGGATAATAAATTGTGAATCATTAAGTACTAAGTGAGGATGAAATAGAGATGCTAAAGAAGCAGGAGAATTAACTATGAATTTTTGATCTCGTAGAATTGGCTCAAGGGTAAAATAAGTAAACTCTTTAGAAAATATGGTTGCCATTTGATGATAAACAACTAGATTTTTGATTTTACACTTATAATCACCATTAACTTGGTGGCAAATATGTTGTGAGTCACCCAAAGTGTGTAGATATGGGATATCCAAGTTAAGTGTTACTTTTATACCTAAGATGAGAGCTTCATATTCAACAATGTTATTAGTAACATCAAAACTTAACCTAAATGCCAGAGGGATGATCTTACCATGTGGGTTTTTAAGAATAAAACCTGCCTCATCTCCTTGGAGGTATTTGGTGCCATCAAAGTGGAGGATCCATGTGTCTTCATGCAAATCAATGGTAAATTTAGGGAGCTCTTCAATAATTAATTTGGATTTAGTAGTGTCAAGAATGATATTTGTGTCTTCTTGATTATTTACCTTTAAATCAATGGTGAAATTATGAAAATAATATTTAAGGGAAATAAATTGGTCAAGACCTTCAATATAAAGAATGTTGTCATCAAGGAGATTATCTTGAAGGTGATTTGTATCTGGTATAGGTGCTATTAGAAGTTGGTCAGTAATAACTTTCCTTTTAATAGATTTTTGTGTAAAAATTCAAAGATCAAATTCCATCAAGAGGACCATCCATTTTCCAATTCTATCTCTAAGTAAGAATTCTTTGGAGATAAATGATGAAGTGGACCAGAGTGTAAAATGACATAAGTGGTTTGATAAAGCATATAGTGATGGAGATTTTCAGCTGTAAATTATATATCAAGGAAATCACATTCTACTTTAGTATAACATTTTTTGTAGTTAATGAAGCATCGACTAATATTGTAAATAGTCTATTCTCTATTGATATCATCTTGTTGGGAAAGAATTGTCCCAACTGATATGGGGGTAGAAGAGGTGTGTAAGATTAAAGGATAGTCATTAGAAGGTGGTTGAAGGGCGAGAGGATGGAGCAAAGATTATTTCCTTTTATCAAAATATTTATATCATGAATCTATTTATTCTAAAGCATTACTTTTTTGAGAAGGAAATTAACAAAGTAGATATGGTAAGCCATTTATGGGATGAATCATCAGATTACCCCAAGCTTTCCAAGGTAAGTTTAAATGTTGGGAATGAAATGAGGAATGTGCATGTTGACTATAGCATTGATTTTGGTAATATCAACATCAATACCATAAAGAGATACTAAGAACCCTAAAATTTTATTAGATGTGATGTTAAAGACACACTTTTTTTGGTTACATTTAACTTTGTATTTGATTAATCGATCAAAAATGATAGCGATATCAGTGAGGTGTGTTGTGTGACTCTTATATTTGGAAATTAGGTTGTCAACATAGGTTTCCAAAATCTTGTGTATAAGATCATGGAAAATATGAGTCATGGCATGTTGATAAGTGGCTATGGCATTTTTAAGTCCAAAAGGCATTTTGACATAGTAATAGGTTCCTCATTCCATAGTAAATGTTATTTTGTGTTGGTATTAAGGGGCTATGTGAATTTATTTTAGCCTGAAAAAGCATCCATAAGTGATAACATTTCATACCTAGTAGTTAAATCTATGATGGCATCTATTAAAGGTAATGAGAAATTATCTTTTAGACACGTGAGGTTAAAATTGTAGAAATTGATGATTATACAAATGACCATGGTGACTTTTTTATGAACATGAATAATTTTTGATACCCATTCAAAACAGTTAATAGGTTTAATAAACTTGACATCCAAAAGTTTAATAATTTATTTATGACATAAAGTGGAAATTTCCATTGTTTTTATTGGACAAGTTCTGTATGTAGGTAAGTGATGATGTTACATACAACCATACTAGGGTTGACACCTAGCATATCCTCATATGACCAAGAATTTTTTTTGAGATACTTATCGAATAATAAACTAAATTTATGATGTGCTATTGGCATGAGTTCTTTAGAGATAGTGATGGGTATAGGACATGATGGTGTAACATATTCTATTCTTACTATTTCTTCGATGAGTGTAACATTTCCATCTTGGAAATGATATCGAGCATTAGGAAGGGAAGAAATGGGATTTGTTTTATGGTCCAAACTAGTAATGAATTTATTAAAATGAGGAGATTTTTATTTGAATTTTCCAAGTTTATGATGTTGCCATGGAATTTGAGGTTCTCTAGCATGAAGTAACTCAAGTATGAATTCATCACTAGGGAGTATATGTAATGGTACACAGTATTAAATGTCTAATTTGATCAATTATTTTATTACCATGGAAATCATATTCATAATGTATATATCATACATCTATGACTTTAGCATCAAGGGTAATTTTAGGTGTAGGTGGAATTGTTGGTTGAGGTTAATTAGAGTTAACCGGATTGGTAATAGATGAATTAAGTTATGTTTTAGATGGTGGTTTGGTTGAAATGAGGTGGTTGCCCTCAGTGGTATTTATAAGATCATGGGAAGGAATGAGAGTAAGTATATTAGTTGGTGATAAATAAGGTATTGATGGTTCCAAAATTTCTAAAATTTCTAGAGTTAAGATTTATTCAACTACCCAAGGGGTATCGAGAAGTGGAGGATTAATGGGAGATACACGACCTCCAATTTCTAATTCACTATTAGTTAATGTATGAATAACATGGACATCATGATTGAATTCATGTATTTTGGCTAATGTTTGTTGATGGTTTTATACATCTAAGTCCCATGATTGAACTTGATCCATGATATAATTGTCATCATAGGTGTGGGAAATAGTGCATGCATTTATCTCTAGAGGAGCATCAGAAGTAGATACACCTAGATCACTAATTTTTTTAGGTGACATTGTTAAATGATCTTGACATAATCTTTCCACTCCATATTCATTACATGTGAAGTCATATTCTCTGTAAGAATATTCATGTACATTTCATGGAGGAGTTAATTTAATGATCTCATCGACTAGAGGGATGGTATGATCAAGTTGTAACAAGGAAGGAGGAATACACTCCAAAATATAAGGAGGTAACTTAGTAGTATTGCAAGTGTTTTGAAGACATTTGGTTTATCATAATTAGAATCTACAAGAGTGACCTATAAATTTGGATTCATTTTAATGAATTCAAGTAGAGTACACTGTTAATGTGTGGAATGGTTGAAATTAGATACTAATATTTGGGATTAGGTAGTTGAATAATCCATGGATTAGGATTGAATTCATGTTTATAACATTTACTGTTATGGATGAATTTCATACATCGAATACCTAAGGAGGTAATATCCCTCATGAAATGTGTCCATGGATGACCTAAGAGTATATTATAGGATAATGGTAAGTCAAGGACCATGAGCTTGGTACGTATGGTCTTGGGTCCAATAGTGAGGGGGAGACAAATACAACCAAGTGGTTTTTGATTTGTTTTATCAAATCCTAAACATGTGAGATGATTTTTTTAAAGGTGATTTTTGGTATACCCAATTTGTGAAATTAACCAAAGAGAGGTAACATTAATTCTTGACCCTTCATCAACTAATAATTTTATAGCAAGGGTGGTATTGATTGGAATTTTAATGAAAAAAGGTGGATCATTAACTCAAAAAAGAATTTCATCATTAATCATATCTTATTTAAAGAATTATATGGAAGGCTTGGAAGAAGTACAAATAGTTTCAATAGTATGTACTTCTATCCATGTAAGATCTTGAAGAGGTTGTTCCATTGAAAGGGAAAGTGGTTCTTCAATGTTTTGTAATTGTTGCATTAAAAATTTATGGTGATATGGAGACGTATGAACTAACCCATGAGGGGTATTTTAAAAGGCATGGAGTTGAGATATTATAATAAATTACAATGAGATTTAGAAGATGAATAACCAACATGAGGCTTGGAGCGTAAAATGTTTTTGGTAGGAAGAGAGGTAGTTTGAGGTTTTGGTTGTGGAAATGATTCCTCATTTATGTCAGAAGGTATGGTAGTGGTAGTGTTGTCTTTGAGAAGTTATTCCTCAAGTGATGTTTTTTTTGGCTTAGTGACAAGATCATTGTGGGTGGGTTTACATTGATAATTGACTTTAGCCACATTCAAATATTAAGAATTGGTATAATATTGGTCACAGTCAGCATCAATTATGCATATATTCTCATTTGAATGTTTTGGGTTAGAAGTATAATTTTTTTTTGGATGTTCAGAGGAAGAAGGTTTAATCACTTATTTCTTTTGAGAGAAATTAACATAATCATGATCACATATTTTTATCATAGCATCATGATTGAATGTATCTCCTAACATAAAAGAAACAAAAAAATTAGTAAGCCCATGACATGTTTCATGAGAATGATCCACATAGACATTAAACCAACAAAATTTGTTATGATCATAATGTTGATGAAATTTTGGCCCTTTAGGCCAAAATTGGGCACCCTTATTTGAAAAATTATCCACCTAAGTCCACCTTTTGGCTAGGTCTAGCATGCAGGTTTCATTTAGAAGAAGTGTTTTTTATAAACCCACAACAAATGTACAACCCAATTCTTTCAAAAAGTTTGGTTTTGGTATTGTTCTAAGATTTTACATAGTAATCCTTTTGGGTCTTTTGTTTTTGACTAAAGTGTTATTTTTTTGTAATTTTCATTCAGACAAAGTGCCAAATTCTTTTGAACAATTTGTCTGAGAAAAATTTCCTGAAGATGAGAACTAATTCCTTCGGGAAAATTATCTGAACAATTTCCCTGAAGGACCTTTTTAGGTTAAGGGATCATTTTCAAATTTTTTGAAGGGCAGTTTATAAGTTCTAAAGGGTGCTTCTATAGGAAATGGTCCACTTCATTCTTTTCAAAGCATACTTTTTTTGAAAAAATGTCTCGAGCAAATTTCTTGAAGTGCACTTCGGAAAAAATCATCTTCAACTTTTTCGAAGGGCATTTTAGTTTTTTTGAAGGGAATTTTTAAGAAGGCTGAAAGGCACTTTACAAAAATTCTGAAGGGCACTTCAACTTTCCCAAAGGGGCATTTTTAGAAAGCTAAAAGGACACTTAAAACAGGTCTAAAAGATTATTTTTGTGGGAAGGTGGACCAAACAAAAGTTTCGAAAGGATACTTCTCAAGCCAAAGGGGTCATTTGCAAGATTATGAAAAGAGCCAATTCCTTAGAGAGATGGCCCAGACACATTTTTATGAAAAGGCACTTTCAGAAAAAGCCAAAAATATTATTCAAAACAAATTGTCCATATAATTATCTAAAGAAAAAGTATAAGGAATGAATTATTTTGGTAGAAGTCTAAGGGAAACAAAAGTTAGAAGAAAATACCCAAAGGATGATGGCCCATAAAAAGTCAATTTCAAACTATGGAAAATAGCTGTTGGTGTCAAAAGGCTCAGTGGGAACCTGAAGGTGAATATAGAGGTAACAAATGGAAAAATGTCCTAAACATTTAGTTCAATCATAACTGATTTAATTGTAACTCATTCATTTGGTGCAATTATAACTTATTCAACTATAATTGATTTATTTAGTGACATGGCATAACTCACCCACCTCTCTCCCACATGTAAATGTAATTGATTCTCTCATATAGACACATGTCCAAGTGACCCTTGGACTCCCTTTGCTTGACCTCCCTCCCAAAGGCTATATATATGCATTCTTTTGGCTTGTTAAACATCTTTCACTGGTTATTAGGAAAACTCTGGCCAAATTTATACTTGAAGAACTCTTGAAGAAATATACAAGTGTTGTTACCACTCATATGCTATAATATTGAGTAATGACTTGAATATTTTTTCTCTAGTCTAGTGAAATATTGTCTTTTCTAGCTTTTACTCTTGATGGTCTAACAATTTGCAAAAAGGAGATTGTTGCAAGTCTTTGTTAGTATTCTTTTCTAAGTGTAGAGATATCCTAGAAGTGGTCCATGATTGTATCCCTCTTTGTAATCATTCATTCCCTTCCTAAGAATCATATGCCTTCTTGAATATAACATATGAAACATTGATTTAGTAATGAATCTCGAGTTGTGAGTCTTGTGTGAGAAATACCTTATTTGTCTTTAAGTAGTGCTTTCAGTCAATTGGGAGGACATTATACATTGGTGCATCACTACTTGTTTTCTTAGTTAATTTACTTAACCCTTTTCATACACAATTGATAGGTTAGAGAGAGCTTTAAAGGTGCATCAAGGAGACCTAGACACTTATCTAGAGATTCATCTCAATGAAATTATCACCCAAAACAAGAGAGATGACTCCATTGTGTCACTTGTATGAGGAGAGATGAGCATCTCCTCAAGGGTGAAAATCCAAGTGTCAACACATACCATGTAGGTGGATTATTGGTGTAAGTGAAAGGTTTAGAAGGTGCTAATAATTATTTCATTTGTTGAATAATTGGGGGTACATGGAACACTTTGGGATTATCCACTTTGGCTAATCTTGGTTTTATTTGAGGAAGATTTCTAGTGATTGCATTAGTGGAGTTTTGTAAATATCCCTTGATGGTTTTAATGTTGGTCTCAAAATATTTCATAATAAAGTCTTGTCTCTTAGCTTAATCAATAGCATCATTTAGAGTTTAGGGAGAAAAAGTTCAAACCTTATATTGAAGGGAAGGTGTTAAGGCAATTATGAATAGTTTAAATAATTTATCAGTCATGTTATGATCAACTTTATGAGCCAAAGATTCCCATCATTTAATGAAATCATGAGCTGATTTAGAAGGGGATTGTTTATCATTGATGAAATGGCTAAGACATTTTTTAGGAATATCATTGTGTTAAAATTCTTTAACTAGAGGATTAATTAAATCCTTGAGTTACCATATAGAATGTTGAGGGAGTTGATTATACCATTCTAATACATCTCCCATGAATATTTTGACTAAAATTTTGGTAGTGGTGAAGGTATTAGTTTGAATCCACTATTTATAAAGATTACCAAATGCTTTAATGAAATATGCAAGGTATTTAGTCCCATCATATTTAATAGTTGGAGAGATATTTCTAATATCAATAGAAATAATGAAGGGGGTTAATTATTTTGAATATTTTGGACATTTTTTTGTGCATAGGTGGTTTGGGAATGATATTTCCTATGGCATCTCTAAGAGGTGGAGGGATGCAATTTTGGTTATTTTGGGGTAAGAGAATAGGAGGTTGATTAACCATGTTTAATAAATGATATTGCATTTGCATCATTTGATAAGTATAATATGTTTTCATAATATTCATTTGTTGAACTATCGATCCAAGAACATGAGTGGTGTTAATTTATAGATTGGATTCATTAGTGTTTAATGGTGGACTATTAGTATTGGTAAGAGGAACATTCCTTGGTATTAGGGGATGGGTTTTTTGGTGGAGGATTTTTGTGGGATGGGTTGTTTGTGTTCAAAATATTTCCTATAGTGTTATTGGCTAAGCTTGTGTCAATTGCCCCTACAATGTAAAAAGGTGATTTAGAGAGATATTTGTCTTGAGAAGTGTGAAATGGATCTGATGCATTAGTGTAATTAGTTGGGGTAATTTAGACCATAATGCAATTCAAAGATGAAGTAGAAAATAAAAATTATATGATACATAGTCAAGTGGGTTGACTATATTCTGAAGATGAAAATAGGTTTTGATAGTTATAAATCTAGATGATCTAGTGTTATTTCGTAGATTACTTGAAATAAACACATAGGAAACTGGGTCAAACTAGTTGATCTAGTTATGGTGCACAACATAAACCTTATACTAATGATGGTAGATCAAGTTTTGCAATAAAACATATAATTATTAGAGAGCAAGTAGAAAAAATAGAAATGCTAATCTATGTAGTCATTCTTAAATAATTTAAATTATAACTTTTTAGAAATAAATGTGATAGAGAGATTTCTATAAAAAGGAACTATAAAGGAAATCTAAGGATGGTTTCAAGTAGTTGAGGCTAAAAGAGATCTATATTGGTGATGGTTCTAGCTTAGTATTAGGGCTTACCTCCTCACTTCATAATCCTAAAATGATAAGGGTATTGGGTGATTTGCCAATATATACCATCAACCACTTGTTTATACTTAGCCATAAAACTAAGTTTGTTTCCTTGTTGGTGATGAAATACAAGTAGGTGGACCTTGGATAGAATTTATTTAATATTTTTTTATATTATATGGTTTGGAAGTGTGTGAATAAAATAAAAATAATGCGACTAAATTGATAAATTAAAACTTCCTATTTAGTCTATGTGTGCTATTCTAAGTAAGCTAGCAACACAATTAAAAGTGAATTAATTGCTAAAACTATGAGTTAATTCCTTTGCTTGAAGAGTATAGGGTCAGTTCAGACAACCAAGTATGCAAATAGTAAAAAATAAAATCAACTGGGTTGATTCTGTCTATTGAAGAATAATTTAGAAAAACACAGTCAAACAAGTTGATTGAGTCTCTTAGGCAAGAAAGTAAACTACAGAACTATGTCAATCTAATTGACCTAGTTTATTGTAGATTTATAATTTTATAAATTGAAAACTATGAAAAATAAGATTGTAATGAAGAAAATAAGTGACTAAGATGGTGAGAATGAACCTAATGATTTTTAAGATGATAAATGTGTTGTTTTTATACTATGTCATCTAGATGAAGATTTTTAGCCTACTAACAGAGTCGACTGGGTTGACTGAGTTTGAAAACTTGTATGTAAAGTAGTGAACTAAGTCAAACCGATTGATCCTTACTTGTGGTTGAAGATAATTTGCACAAATAAAAATAGACTTGTTTGGATCAACTATGTGTTAAACATATGAACAAAAAGTTAGGTTGAGTCGATAGATTCCATCTAGTGATGCACAAATGAAATAGATAATAAATTATAATAAATGAAGGCATGAAATAAAAATTGTAAGGGTTAATTCATGTTAGATTCACCAAAATGTATACAAGGGAAAGTGAAGCTGATCTACAAATCAATCCTATCTCAAAGAAGATAAATCACACTAGCCCTTCCACTTGGTATATTTAGAGAATTAGGGTCACGACCAATATGAATCTGATAGACCTAAGGGGTATCTTACCACACAATATAACTAGAGAGGCTTTCAAAGCTTCTAGTCAAGCAATAACACATAATAATCCTAGCTAGGTCATATGATTTCTTATCAAAGTACATGTCAAAGTAAAGTAGATCTAATTTAGTGCTTACTAAATCTTATAACACAAATGGGGATAATAAACATAAAACTAAACATGCAAAAAAAAACTCTACTCAAGTCAATGTAGAGGTAATACTAATGCATGGAGAGATAAATACATTCCAAAGCCATTACTTATGCTACTTTTATCTACCAAAATAGAGGAATAAGTTAGGAATACTTAACTTGAAGACAAACCCGTTGAGGCTTAATCTCTCCCTTAACAAATGGTGCTTTACAAGAGGTTGTTATGGTTTGTACGGATCACAAAGATAAGCCATATCTAGGCTATATGACTTCTCCTATACATCCATTAATTTTACATAAGACATGATTATTCTCTCCAAGTGTGAACCCTGAGTAATGACTACTCAAGTAGAATGGTGGAAGAGCAAATTGTAAATAAGCACAAATGAATGATTATCTCTATTTATCTCTAATGAAAGTGGTGAAAAGGATGTGATTATATAACTATATCTAACCCTAAACCCTTCCAAAGTTTTAGTCAATAGATATTGGCCTAGTCAACCCTGTTATTTAATTAGGTCCTATACTAGGTCATCTAGGGCCAACCTAATCCTGTAATGTGATTATTTTTAAGAACAAGGTTGACCCATGTTAATTTGTTAAATTAAAAAAATAAAGGTTTTATCTTAGGTAGGGGCTGTTTGAAGTGGTGAATTACTTGGAGGAATGTGTAAGGGAGGTGTCAAAGCTTAGGAAAATGTATAGAAGAGGTTTTTGGTTGTTTGAAGTAGTGGTATATGGAACAATGATCTTGAAAATCACCAATGTTTAAGGTGTGTAATCAAAGAGATTGAGACTCGAAGGGTTACTAAAATAGAGAAAGCATCAGTAATTGATAAATTTTTAATAATATTATGTGTATACACTATGCACATGCCCTTATACCTGGTGATTTGTCTAAACATCTACCAAATACGAGTATGTAATTTCTAATTTTTATTTTAGTAAAATTATGTAATAATAATGATAGTATGTGACAATCTAAAATAATCATTTCTATGGAAATCTAGACAAATACCACATTGTTTTAGATACTAACATAGGTTGGTATTGCCTCTAGGGTGTAGACTTATTTGAGTATAAAAAAAATGGGAAAAATATCAAATCCATTATGTATATTCTAAGTAACTATGTCAACCTATATATATATCATGTGTCATACTATATAAAAAATGTGGGGTAAGTGTACAGAGTTAGGGGACAATTACATGGAGATTTACTATAACATGTATGTATTATAGACATTATGTGTATTCATAATGTCCATACCGTGTATGCATTATCTCAAACTAGGCTTGGTATTAAAGAATCTAAATACGTACTCATTATAACACATACACATTATAATGTATACATGTTTTATACATTATAATGCATACATGTTTTGTTTAGTAAACACATTGTGTATGCATTATAACACATATGTGCTATGTTTACTTATAACAAAACATAAAGTTCCCCAAACTCATGGGCATTAAACCATTCTCACCTTTTTTATTATCTATTCCCTTCTCTATGCCAAAATTTGTTGATGTTAAACTTGGAGGATAATAAAACACGCTATGATATCCTATTAGCTCGAGGAATCAATAATGCCATAGTGGAAGGGAGGTAGATAATCAAAAACCAAACATATTAACACTAGATTTTAACAATTTTTTATTTGTATTATGTTATTGTTTAAACACATTATTTTTAACAACCCATTCAATTACAAGAGAACATCCTATTAACCCTCCTCCTAACCTTCATAACCCTCCACCTAACCCTCCTCAAGCTCCTATCCCTCCAATAGTTCCACAAGAACCCCTAGATAGTCAAGAGGATTTGGATGCACACATAGTAGAAAAAAATATAAATTAAATAAATAATTAGGAGAATGAAGGAACTCACTTCAACCAAAACCCATCGTACCTATTTGACGAATACCCTAGAGTTAGTATTAGGTCATGTTAACTCCATAATGAGTCAAATTGATAGATATGCATCATATAGGGATAAATGTAGGGATTACTATGCTAAAAATTTATCAACACGTGAGGTGAAGGATAAAAAAATATCAAAATACATTATTTGTGCCTTATTAATTGACTCAACAATTAATGCACACTTCCCACTACCCACAAAACACTTCTTAATGCACCGATGCTAGCATAATTTGATTATAAACAATTTTTGGGACCGATGGTTGATGGTGTTTGATTATCCATTGTGTAACAACCATGAGTTATCATTGTATTTTTTTTAGGAAACTCTACTAAGAGTTTGTCCTCAATAATAAACCCAACTATTTTGGCTACTTATATTTTTAGGGCCAAGAGAAAGGCTATGTGCAAGATAGATTAGGTGCACATCATCCACCTAATTAACTTAAAATGGTACCTAACAAAAAGACACTTCATCTGGATATCACCTCTATGGTGAAATAGGTCATAGATATTGATACTTTGCATACACTAAATGCACCTTTTGACACAATCATTCAACATCTGAGTAGGCTTTCTGAGACTAATGATAGAAATAATCCACCCAATGTGCATGCCTAATCTCACTATTGTAGATGTTATGGTGATATATACATTGGACCTTCAAATGATGATGGTGTTGCTTCTAAGGGCTTAAATGATTTAATTTTGAGTGATGAGTTTTTATAACATACATTTGGTGTGCACATGTCGATCACTACACATATACGAGCATATTTTATATTTGACATGTTAAATCTCAATTATATTTGTATTTAAAAGATAAAAATTAATTTACACATAAATTTAATAATATATATGTAATTTTATATGTTTTAAGAGGAGATAGTGCCATCATCTTCTCGATCTACTAATACATTTTTGGGCCAGCTGATGTTTACATATGCACTAGTTTTTAGGCCATCTAGTACTACATTTGTTGATGTTACAGGCCAATGTTCACATATACATAGTTAATTTTGAGTTAATATTATACTTTATGTACATGTTTTTATTTATATAGATCTATGCTTTTGACTAAAAATCATACATGTTTAAATTAATATTTGAATGATAGTTTTTAATGATTTTGGATTCATAAGATAGACATATAAGTAATAAAGTGGTTTGAATGCTAATCAAGTAATGTTTAGATTTTAATAATATAATACAATGTTTTGAAAGTATATCTAATTTAGGCATGTGAAATAAATAAAAAAGTACAAATAAACTAAGGGATAAAGAGAATGTATCTTGTTTGTAATCATGTTACAGATTGTGCTAATGATCAAGAATCATCACAAGACTATCCTATAGGTCTGGACTTTATTCATTCTATATTCTAACTTTTTTACTTCTAGATAGTTGTGTCGATTTGGGACAATAATGTTGACACTTATGTCTACCTCTGACATAAGTGTTCAGTGAGAGATATACACAATAATGACTTCAAATTTAGACCAGACATGTGTTTCCCCTTGTGTAATTATTCTATGCCATAATTTATGTCCACCTATGCGTGAGATCTAGATAATAAGCAAACCTAGTTCCTTTGCATTTTACCTCTTGTAACCTAGTAAAAATGGGTTAGTAATATGAGTTGAGCTATCCCTAACAACCCCATTTTGTTGCTAAGTGTTGCCTACATAGCCAATATTCCTAAGAGGACCTCATACTCATATGTAATTATCCCTCTTATGCACGTGTGTGGAATCATAACTATGTGAGTATATGATCTTTCTCCTATAACGCTTGGTAAAAGTGATGTAATAGTATATTTGACCTTTTGAATGCTTCAGATATTTGATTTATTGTTATAGTACAACTTGATAGTTTGAAATAAATAATACTTTCTAATTAAAGAGTTTCCTTATCAAATTGGTAGGTGTGTTAATTAGATTATAGCCTTTGCATATATTAGAAACTTTTGAATTTGAATTAAAACTTAGTGACATGAAAAAATCCGACCATAGAATGTGCAAAAATGGCTAACCAAATAGTCATATAGCAAAATATATATAAAAAATAAAAAGATAAGTTTGGATAGTTGTGTCAAAGATGGACACTAATGTCAAAGCTAGAATTTAGGATGGAAGCAAGTGTTCAGGGGATAAAAACATATATAAAATAGGCACAATAGGTAGGGTTTCATGAAATACATTAGATGAAGATAAACATACATAACACACAAGCCCAAAGGGTAGGTAAATCAAGTGAAATAAGATGGAACTAAAGAGGTCCATAAGAGACCAAGTCACTAGATGTCTAATTCTCATTGAAAAGGTATATACATAAAATAGGACTAGAAACATGTGCACTTGTATCAAAATGGGTGTGTACATTTGACCCGATTTAATCTTTCAATGTAGGAAAAAATTTAATTATAAGTTAAAAGGAAAATAAAATGCATATTGTGGTGTGGACAATACACCTTGCCTTCACTTGAGTTTTTCTTCAATATTTCATTCAAACATCACCTAAAATTAAGAATATTCAAAAAAATAAATCAACATATATAATTTTTATATAATAAATAATTAAAATTAGAATAAAGAAAGAGCATGGATAGGATACACTTGTGTATGTACCACATGGTAAATTGTTCTAGATTGCTAGAAACTAGTGAAGTAGACAAGGGGATTGCAACCTCATCCATATTCTAGATAAGAAGATGAGTGATTCAAAAAGTGTTTGAGTGTGTTGTACTATGGTGGTGAAATACCTAGAATAGGGAGAATTGTGAGGTTATCATGCCCCTAACCCAAAATTGGAAGAGTGGTGCTTCAACCATTGAGAGTATCATTTTATGATGAACACAACTTGAGTGTAAAAGATATGTATATGTATATCTTAGTATACAATGAGTGATGTAATAAATTTCACCCAATCACTTGGTGAGACCAAGTCATTTAATCCCTCCAATCACACCAAAAAAATAACCAACCACTATAGACAAGTAAGGTTCAATACATTCCATGAATGCTCGATTAGGGTATCCGTACATTAGGGTATTAGTATGCAATAATTTTTATTGTGATAAAAATCCATAAAAGAGTTTTATAATATTAGATTTATTTGGATTTTATAATATTAGGCAAATATTCAATAGTATATTCACCTTGGATATGTCTTACGTTGAAACTATGTATAGCAAATGGTACCAATGTACAAAATTTTATCATAAATGTGAATGTGAATCATATACTATATATATTTTTTCCAATTTGGAAACTGTGCAAGTGTGGAGAAAAAGATTCCAAGGCATTCCTCCATTATGTATTGAGAAATTTTAAAATTATAATAAGTACTAATGTGTATGACAAGTTTCCAAACATGCCCCCACTATAATCTGGAGATGCTGAATAGGTGTGGAAACCATCCTTCCAAAGCATGCCCCCTTGAATGTGGATAATGTGAAACTGTATTTGATTATGTATAACATGTTTATAAATATTCCCCCACTAAAATTCCCCCCATTTTATGAGGAGGTGATATAGTGATTGCTATTAATATCCTTACAGAAGGAAAATGAATGATGTATTTGATATGATTTACTTGATATTGTTATGAAAGTATTATGGACAATAATTTGTAACATTTATTTTTGGTAGTATCTAGAATATAACAAAATATATGTGTAGTAAAAACTTTATAAACTTTTGTAAGTTTTTTAAAATTTGGTATAATATGAAAGGGCTCATTATCTAGGTCCCAACGTAATTTATGGTTTTGAATTTGGATAACTGGGGCTCAAGATATGCATGTTTGAAGTTGGTGAGAAAATGGTATATTAAGTGGGTTGTAATAGAATTTTGAAATCATTTGCATTTTTATATTTTTGTGAATTTTTATCTCTAATTCTAGATAATAGCAATGACACACAGAAGAAACCCTCACTTGATGCAGTTTAATGAGCTCTAGATTACCTTAGTAGGCCAAGATTTTTCTAAGCTGGTAAGTAAGCTTTGTTATAATTTATTGGTAATTTTGAATTTTGGATTTTTTTTCATTTTGCATGTGTTTTTGGGACTTTTTGGTAGGAGATCATATGCTTGCATCGATGTCCTGGACACCTATATTGGCACCTTGATGCAAGTGTCCAATGTTAGACATTCGTGTCTGATGTTTTCATCTAACATAAATAGTAACGTTTAATGCTTATGTCCCATGTGAACACTAGCATCCATCATTGTGTTTTCATTTTGTGTATGATTAATTGATATTTTGTACTTTTGCATCAAAACATAATCACTGATGAATTTTATTGTCATTTTCATGATTGTATAAGGATATTCATGTTTGAGAGTTCTGGAATGGGTCACATTATTTGATGTTAGCAGAGTTGGGTCTCGATGCAGCTGAATGGGATATTATTCATCAGGTAGGGTTGGGTCACTAGCCCATTTGGGATAGATCTCATATGATATCCACCAACTTAGATCCCTAGTTGAGAGGTAGGATCTAGATACATGTACATTTTAGCTTCCCACTGATGAGATGACCATCACTTTAGAGGAATGTATTCTATTTTTTAGTTTCTAATTATGGAAAAGAGAGTCCAAGTTAGTAGAGATGGTATCCAAGGCTATATTTAGTGTTCTCATGTATATTTTACTAGTCAAAGGGATCCTAAGATAGATCTAAGTAGTATGATTTAGTTTGATAATATTATTAGAGGTGATGTTCTATGGCTTAAGAAGTTTATTTGCATTTTAATGGCATCATTTGTGGATGTGGAGGGTATGACTATTGGTATTTCTTATCAAATGTATTAGATAGTGCATCACATTGAGATGGATTGAAATAAGTATTCCTAGGGTTTTAATGTAATATACCACCTACATAGGGATCTCTACAGGTTTAAATTGGAGAGTAATGGTAAGGGTATTGGAGTAGTGACTCTATTGCATGTCTAGTCTTATGAGGATTTACAATGGTATTTCCAATTAGTGGTCCCCTCCATAGATGGGCTCATCCATTGGTTTTTATTTAGTGGTGGGTATTCCCATGTGGTAGACTTCATGCCATGATAGATTACTATATTACCTTGAATAGGTTATCTCCAAATCAAATTGTGTGGCATCCTTATAAGACTTTCACTGGGTGGCCCAAGGATGAACATGAGTTATAAAGGGTCTGAATATGTATGTGGTTAATTGATAAATTTCATGGTGTCTATGATTTATTTTAGAATGACCAAGTTTTATGACATTTTGGGATTGATCAGGGAATGCCCTTGGCACCATATCCATGACATCATATGGTATGGAGTGATCATAGGCTGCATGATAGGCTAGTACTTACTACTGTAGATCTATCCCCATAGCTAATGATAAGTGATATCCCATGGTTACCTATCATTAGAAGATGATGTGGGGTGTACTAATGGGTATGTGTAGTTGTGGGCTAGACCCCGATGGCCTTTGCTATTTCATATTATAGCTAGGGCTCTAGGTGCCATTATCATAACATAGGGTGGTAGTAGGGGAGAGATTGGTGGTAAGGCAAGATACGGTGCTCCTATAATACTAACACCAATAGATGATGTGGACATTAGGGCCACATGTGAGTAACCTAGTTTTAATTTTTTACATTTTATTTGGTTATAAAATTATTTGGTTTTTATATGCATTGAAAACTAGTGTCATATCTCAAATGTGTAAGTAATGAGGAGTAGTTGACCATGGTGGATCACGGAATACATGCCCTCACTCATAGTGTGAATATGGATGTATCCAATGAAAATTTATTCAGAGAGTTGTTGACATTTATGGTGTGCATGCACCATTATTTGATCTTATTATGAGAGTTGTGGCCACATAGCATGAGGAGTTGCATGTGGATCTGGATAGATGGGACATCCCACAACAGAGTTTCTTGAGCTTATGTAGATGCTCATTGATCACTATGATATTTTTATATGAGAGCATGAGGAGATAATGCAGTGGCTAGGTGATTTTGAGGAGATAGTATGCATGCTATCACAAGCACATGGACTGCATTTTGATCCTGGTGCATCTACATTTAGAGGTGTTAGATTTATATATGTTGATAATGATGAGGATTATACCATAGGGGATTTGTCCTCAAATTATGATTTTTATGCTTATTTTTATAAACATTATATCAACTTGTATATACATACATATGATATTGTTCACATGGTTTTATTTGGTGTTGAATGGATTTACATTATTTAATTTTCTAATAGTCCTTATATAGTTTTTCAATTGAATTTATTTCTATGGTGAATGTTTGGATTTGGTAAATTTGTGTAACAAGTGTGTTTATTTTTGGAATTCATGTATTATATTATCAATAAATAGATCATCGCATGCAATGAAATCTAGATGGGTATAAGAACACTTGACTATAATGATTAGGTGAAAATGGGACCATGTATGGTGATTTTATAGTTATGTCTAAAGTATCTATAGAAATATCCTGTGAAGGTGTATGTATCTATTTAGGTACCCATGTTTGCTATATAAGTTTATCATCTCCCATGTCTCTTTATAAAGGATTTAATCAACCAATGATTCCTTGGTAGGATCAGTGTGGGATATATTAGTCCTTGTAGAGAGAACATTGGGAGAGGGACTTCTACTAGAAGTCATTTTTATGAAGGTTGATGGACCATGTGTTCCTCATAAGGATCAACATCAGATGTATCGACCTTCTTATATGAGATTCTAGGAGAAGTATGTGGAATAGGTCGATGTCACATCCTGATTTCTCTCTAAGATTAATAACTTTTTGATCTATGGATTATTATGGTTGTTATTTAATTAACTGCTATTTTTAAAAGCTTTATTTTATATACTAATTATGGGACAATTATATGTTGCTTAATTTACATGATTGATTAGCTATGGGTTAGCTATACTTTCATAATTTGTACTTGATGATCATGTTTATTAATTTATATAGCAATATTTTATGGATATATTTATGTTTCAAGCTAACTACCTATATTATTTTGAGGTGGATGCAGGATAGATCCATCCCTCATAGTGTGACAGAGGGAGGGCATCATCAAATATGGTGGTGTAGATGGAGGCATTAGGGGATGATAGAGAAAAAATATGGAAACCTATGCACACACCACAACAGATTTACATGTTTTATGTTCATTGCTTGAGTTAGATAGTTATAGTATTTTTGATTTTTTTTATATATGTATACTATGATTTTAATTAATGTTTGATGATCTTGTTGATTTAGTTGTCTGATGACATTAATCTAGTTGTGTTATTGCATTAATAGTTGTTGATGTTATTGTTTGGTTGTTTGAATGAATCTATACCTATCTTATTGTGACCTACCACTGTATTGGACATAGCTAAGTGTTTGTATAAATAATGATTTATTTGGATTCATATATGTAGGTATTAAATGAATTCTAATACTATGTTTGATTTGGTTTTTAAGTGATTACTTATGCTTATAAGGTTACTATTATCATTTATAATAGTTGAATAAACATGTATTAAGTCTTTAATGAGTTATAGTTCTTTGCTAAACATTAACGAATGAATTTAGTTGGCATGGTATAATGAGATTAATGTTATTTTCTAATTTTTTTTATAAAGCCTTAGAGCTTAGGAAATTTTTATAATCCTATGTAAAGTCCATGTATATAGTCTCACTATTAAACAATTACTAAGACATCATTGTGTTTGATGAATATTTGCTAAAGTCAAAAGTTATTTGTTTCACCTATGAATCTAACTTCTAGTTTTGAGGTTGAATGAATTTATATTGGTTATTATGTTATGTGGAATTGTCATTTAGTTGACATAACATGGAATTTATATTATTTAATGATTTTTTATAAAGTTGATTGCATGGGCATTATAGGAAGTCAATGTTAGTGTCCATAAATTCAATGAACATAAATGATTTCAAAGGATTATATAATAATTATTTTATTGTTAATAGAGAATGTTTGAGATGATTATGTTTTCTATTAGTCTTTGACTTGAGTTATAACATTAAACAAAATAATTATGGGGTTGGCAGATTTTTGCATGATAAAATGGTGATAGACTATTTATTTAATTGAGTTATTCTTGGCAGGCATAATTTCAGTCATTACTCTACTGGGGAATTAGGAGAAATTCATGTGGAAATTAATGGCATGAAGAAGAATAAAAGAAAGGGTAGGAGGCATGTGAGGGCATGACATACGATAGTTGGTAGACATAAGATTGGAGAGAGGATTCAAGATTGTAGAGGAAGAAAAAATCAAAGCTTTGGCATTGGCATTGGAGGTTTCATTACCAGGTCAGTTTTGATTTAAGATTCATATGTTGGTTATGATGATTTTGGTAATCAAATATTTATGGGTTTTACTTTATTATTGTTTTTAAAACTATTTTAAAGGGATAAATGATGGATCATATGGATGGCTTGGCCATCCATAGGGTCCATCATATAACCCTAAACCCTGGTAAAAAGGCCATACTTTGAAACTCCTATTATGAGAAATAAAATATTTGAAAAACCCTACTAGGGATGAGTGAATTTTGTGTTGTGTTTATTTTTGGAATCCTATTCTAAAGGACATTGAGCCTTATATTTGATAAATTTATATATAGGGCTGAGGTTTATTTTTGACTGTAAATTTTGGGTTTTAAATGTTATACCTTAAGGATGAATTTTACGTGTTTTAGGAGTGAATAGAGACCATCATTTATATAAAAGGATTATCTCTTGATATAGAATATATACATATACTTGGTCAATAGTACATACCCTCTTAGAGTTTGACTGTGTATATATACCTAACTTAAAAATTTGGGAAAATAAGTTATAAGGTTTTAATATCATTATTGATTGTATAGGAATACACACACACACACACACACACACACACACACACACACACACACACACACACACACACACACACACACACACACACACACAATATTTAATGCCATATATATATATATATATATATGTATATATGTATACTTGTATATATAAATATATAAAGAACTATGTTTTGATTTTGAACCATTTTAAGGATTATGTGTTATGGGAAAAATACTTAGTCTCTATGGATTAAAGCATGTATCATGCATAGACATATATAAGGTGATTATTTAAACCATAGGCAAAAGATTAAAATAATGTATTCATTGACATTTATGAATTACTTTTGTAACATAGTCTTTATCCAATTTGAATTAGATTGTATAAAATGCTAAGGCTGAGTTTAATAGTTGAGAGTATATCTTGTTTTGAATATGAATACACTTAGATTGGTTTTTAACTATGAATGAGACCCTTATATAAAATATGGTAGGATAATGTATTCAATTAAATAATATTATGTATGGGGAATTTAAATGGTTAAAAATAGAGATATATATTGTCATAGTTTTCTCAACATTCAAGACTCAATGGAAGTATTTAATACAGAGGGCTCTGTTACATAGTTAATGTGTGTTTATAGAATTTGATTAATGAGAATCAATTTAACTATATTTGCCAAATGAATTTAATTAGCTGAATCTTAATACATATTAATATACATTCTTAACAAAATATAAAATGCTATGTAGAATGACATAGTACTCAGTCAAGTATTTTAGTTGAGTTTCTCTTTATTAGGAAGAATAAATGAGTAAAGTGCTTATGTAGAAGTTGTTTACTATTGTAAATCAATGTTATTGATCTGAGTAAAATATTTCTATATGTAATACTCTAGTTTATGGATAATATTTTGTCTAATTGGAACATATCATATACAAATAATTTTTAAGTGAATGATTGACTTAATAAGTTTACTTATAGCTGGATATATGCTTTATATATATATGGGATACATTTATGTAATTGATTTGGTTCAAATCCACATGTATATCATTTATATACGAACATACTTGGATAATAACCTTGAATGATTAGACATACATACATACATGTGTGTGTGTGTGTGTGTATTTTAATCATGATTGAGTTCTATGTACACACACATGTATGTATGTATGTATACATACATACATACATACATACATACATACATGTGTGTGTGTGTGTGTGTGTATTTTGTAATCATGACTGAGTTATGAGTACATTTGATTGTTTTAAGAAACATTTAAATATGAAGCATTTAAGATTTATTGCTAGTCATTTTCATGTTGAATATGAAAATAAGCTTATATATTTACTTTTAGTATATTGTTATTAATCTATGATTAATGTTATGTTTCATGGATGAAATAACATTTTTATTTACATATTGATATTGGGTAACTTGTAGTCTAGATATGATTCTTACCCAGATGGTACGTTTCTATTGAGGACTATATATGATTATATTTATTATTCTATAATAAATTAGATGATTTTTAAATTAATTACATTAAATTTGATGGATTAAATATATATATATTTAATATTTTCATACATTACATAATTTATATCTTCTAATAGGAAATATCTGATCGAATCTATTGGTTTTTATATTATTGTATAACTAACCAAATCTCACATTTATGAAATTAAATAAGTAGTGGATAGATTCCACTAGATTAATTAGTGTCATCAATATAAGATGAGGTGTAATCTAATTGAGTGGTCAGTATGAAACTGATTAATCCTAGAGATCATTAATTATTTGAAAACTTTGGCCAAAGTAATGTTTATAGTTAAAAATTATCTTTTCATGTATTTGGTATAGTTTACATGTTTATATACTATCATATTAGAATGGATTTATTTATGGTATGCATCATGTATTATTTATCTTATATCACATGGGTTCTAGTTTGTCACTCTAGATTCATGCATCATCATTATCTACCCATCCATGAAGGAAGGGCCATTCTCATATTGGAAGATAGTGTGGGGGATCAATGGTCCATGGTGATGACAATATTAGAATCTTAATATCATATTAGTCCAACTTGACAAAAGTTTAGAAACACCATTATCCCAATTCACAATATTCATTTCAATGAGTCTATCTTGATGATAGATAGTTTATTTTCACATTAATTTTGTCCCTGAATTGCATATGCTCAATTGAACTAATAGGTGCCACTAGTAAATACATTAATTTTTTAATGGATAATATATCTTATTATTGGTATTTTAAAGACCAATTCTAACTATACTTGACCTTATACTTGGATTTAGATTTACTAGGTACTTAGTGTCACTAACACTTGTTTAGATCAAACTCAAAAAATGATTTTTTATTTTCATGAATGTCTCTATAAATTTCAACAATTCAAAATTTTGTCTTTATAGAACAAGAATACATAAAATACATCCTATACAAAACCTTGTACTCCATCATATTTAAAACAAACTATTGTATTATCTTAAGGATGGTTGGATGGTTTATTCAGTTCTACATTCCTCATGATAGGGAATGAGTTATCTCTTGGTATGCATTCAAGGACTTAATACCATTTTCCAAACATGTAACTAATCACAAGATGTTTTTTTTTGAACAAGAGATTCAAGAGTTCACTTAAAATATAATGAATTCTCTTTGTGGATTAAACTCTAAGTAACATGTATAAGCTAGATGAATTTTCACATATGACCAATTCATTAACAAATATCTAATGGTGTTGATCTAATAGACTATAATGCAGACCAAAAGAAAATAGATAAAAGACCAATATTCAATTCCATGACTAGAATCATCTTTCATTACTATAGGGCCTCTTAACTAAAGTTTTCATTGTTAATTTTGAGGTATATTTTTTCACTAATAATATCCACTATTTTGGTTTCTACATTAGCTACCAGTAACCCTACTATCTCATACTTCTCATTTTTTTTTGCTAGTTGATGTGAATGTTACTGCACTATTTGATTCCATCAATCCATAACCCTGTATAAATTCAATATTAGGGATATTTACAATGTCTTGTGAATAATATTCTTTGCAAATAGGGCAATGGTCATTTCCACTTCATACTAGATTTTGCGTATAGACTTATATGCCAATGTTACCAATTATATTTTCTCCTTCTCACATCTTAGTGTGTAGCCCTATTGGATTTATGAAAATATATAACACCAATGATAAATATATCTTCATTATATTACTCTATGCATTCATTATGATCAAATTATATATCTACCTTTTTATTAGAAACCCTCATAAAATTAGATTGCAGAATTCTGAGTTCTTCCTCCTGCCATATCCCAAAATCATTCAAAATTCTACAACTGCACCTAGACCTCTCTACTATAGAACTCCTTGTATTTTTCTTAGCTCTCTAATAACTTAAACACAATAAATTTATTCTTTGTTTACCATACAATCTATTAACCATTTATTATCTTTTTCTCAAAAGTGGAATATCTAACACAAGTGGCTATGCTAGCATGAAATGTTAATATTGCATGAGAAACCAGCTAAAATTAGACATCCCATTCATAAATTACAAGAATTCCATAATTTATTTATTGAAACATTTAAATCTGATTGAATTTTGTAAAATATGCTAAGGTCCCTTTCAAAATTTATTTACTCTTCCACAAATTTTGGAAATATTCTTACAATTAAATGAAACAGTTTTGATTGCCTAAAAAAATACTTGTTGAGCCCTATTTATTTTGGTGCAGACCCTGTCAATTTTAGAAGCATGATTCAAGAAATCTAGGTCTGAAACATTCAAAATTCTCATTGATAGATCAATATAATGGTGTAAATATAAGTATATATTATACTATCCATGTTACGTTCATAATATTTATTAAACTTCCATGTAATTCAATCCACATTCCATCTCTCCTTTATCAAGTATTTTACATGGATTTTTGAACATATGTATATTCAAGATTTTTGATTCATTCAATAAATTATATCAAGAACATATTATGAAAGGGAAGGAAAAATCTAAAATGTTTTCAGAAACTAGTAATAGAATTGATTCTAATTACATGTTTCAACCCCTGTATATAGTAAATTATCTCTTTCCAATTTGCACACCTATTCTCATTGTCACTTTAGCTCACTATTATATTACAAAGAACATTCAAAACACCATAATAATTATATTAAAATCTATATGAACTAAAGAATGATATTTTTATTCACCTTTCTAAGCCTATTTATTTAGTCCAAAGAGACTGTGGCAATATTTACATAGGCCTAAAGGCCTTGTTTCTACATCTTCTACACCACTCCTTACAAATATTATCTCTTTCTATATTTTATCCATTTTCCTTCCTCCTTATCTTTATACTATCTTAACTACTTCCTTAATGGAATGAAGCTTATTTTTTATCTAAACTTGGTCTATAATATCTCAACTTTCTTTAACAACTTTATGACTTGTCATTATACTAACTTCCTACGTTGATTCACCTCCATCTACATAGATATGAATTTATTTAACATTTCCATGGGTTAAAAGTACCTTTAGACCATTTAAAATGTTTATTGAAACATGACTATTACAAACATTTGAATAACATATACAAAATTTATGTGAGTTGACGCTCCTGCATCAGACTCTTGGGCTCAAAATGTTTCATGAGCTCCTGCTCATGAGTTTGCTTACTATACAACCATTTATTGTTGAATTTTCTCTTTTTTCATCTTTGTTCAATTGTACACTCATGTATGTGGACATGTTCTTGGCTTCCACATCTATACTTTGTCTTCTTGGTAATATTCTCTTCTTGCTTCCTCTTTGTATGTCTATCCTCTTGAATGAGGATATCATCTATTATCTTTTTATCTTGATCTCTTACTAGAGCTCTCTTTTCCATGGCTTCCACATTTTTTTCCATCAAACCTGCACATATACAACTCAATGCAACATTATATATCAAAATTTGAGACCTTGAGGTCTCTCTCAAGTCTTCTTCTTTAATCCATACTTGCTGCTCAAGTATGCCATCTACTTTAGTAACCTTAATTGCTTCTATTTTAGATTCATTTACCTCTTACTAGATCTCTCTTTTCCATGGCTTCCACATTTTTTTCCATCAAACCTGCACATATACAACTCAATGCAACATTATATATCAAAATTTGAGACCTTGAGGTCTCTCTCAAGTCTTCTTCTTCAATCCATACTTGCTGCTCAAGTATGCCATCTACTTTAATAACCTTAATTGCTTCTATTTTAGATTCATTTACCTCATGCCAAATTTTCATTTCTTCAATTTATATTTTAGGATAGTCCTTATCCTCCTTTTCACTATTTATGGCATTCTCTAAGGCTACCATCTCTTCAATTAGCTACTTTATATCCTTGTATACAAAAATATTGTTTTGTTGCTCTCTTAACAACTTTCCTTCACCCATAACTTGTTGTTTATAATTTTATATCTCTCTTAGGAGATATTATTCATCAAGAGTTAGCATCTTAGTAGTATCAAAAGGAAACTTTGATTGCTTTGTATTAAACCTTGAGTCTTCATTTTTTATCTCCTTGTATTCAATTTCATAATCTTCATCTTTCTCATCCTCCAAAGTGAGGATTGCCTCTTTTTGTTTGATCATCTTCATGTATTCATTATAAGAGGCATTATGATAAGCCTCCTCTTCCTATCTAAGCACTTTCCCATGAAGTATTTCATCTCCTTGAATCATGAGAACTGGACCAAAAATTTCTCCTTCCTTCTCAACTTACTTTCCTGTGAGCAAAACATCAAATAAAAAGTCAGATATAAAAACATTTGGCCACTTGGACTATTGGGTGGCTTGCTATTGATAATCTATCTTTTCAATGATGAGATCCATCTCATCTTCTAAATATTGATCTTTTTCAAGCTCTTCATTATTAATCTTTTTCTCTTTCTTACACTGCATCTTCAAGGCAACTTTCAACCTTTGCCTTCTTCTATATCCTACCTATTCGATGGGCCATTTAACTTTCTTTTTCAAATCCCATCCATACCATGGGGTTTACATAATCTCAACTCTGAGACTTACCAAATATATATTCCTTTTCAATTATTCTAACTCCTTATGGAAGTTTTCCTCTTGCTTCTTTCTCTTTGTTCTTGCTCTTATCTTTTGGCAGTTCCTTAAACACCTCTTTCACTATCTTGATTAAGTTTTATTGCTCCATCTCTCCTATCTCATCCAAGTCTTTTTTATGTTAGCCTCTTGATAGTCTATCCATGCTCCCTTCTTAGATCTTATCTTAGAGAAATCAATATTGATTTCTTCTCTAAGCTTCATAAGCCCTTGATGAGTGTCATTTAACCCTTCATTTAATCAATCTTTTAGATTGATGTCTATCAAACCAGGGCCAATGTCCAAAGCTATTTGTAGTAAGGTTTATGGTGGTAGATCTATAAGTTTGTCTTGGGGGGATTTTGATGATTCTAATCTAACTTCTACCAATGAAATAATTATTATAAGATAATTACTTCACACACTTGATAAAATAAGAGATTAACCATTACACTAACTGATTCAATCCTTTTCTTGAAATTAAAGCACCCTTAATTTACTTCACATTTGCTTGGAAATGTAAATTTGTCTAATTCACACTTTCATGGAAATGTAAACACTCATCTAGAGAGATAATTCTAAGATAACTAACTCCTGTGTAGTAAATCAAAAGAAACACTAAGACTAAGTCACACTTATTATGAAAGAAGATATCTATTGGAATGTAAATATTTAAATTTGAATTACGAATATTTGTAAGTATATAAGATATTCTGATTATCTAGTAATGTAAAATTAATTCAACATAAATATAAATACTATATAAAAATTCTTGGTTTCAAGGAGAGTGGGCCCTTGCTCTTCTTAGAGTCAGGAATGAAGTTTACTCAATACTAAAAACTGTAATGATATTGAATTAATTAATAGAAAGCTATAACATTTACAATATATCCAAAAATTTTAGTGTAATAGTTATTCATCTCCTTTATAGACAAAATACTTACATATTTATGATAATACAATTAGAATAAAAATAGTATGTAGGAAAATATGACTTCTTAGTCAATCCATTCATCCTCAAAATAGGAGATTTGAATTGATCAAGATCCTAAAAATCTATTTGTCATGATAAGAAAGTTATATTATCCCTATAATAGTTTTAAGGTCCAAATATATATAAAATATATCAAGATTGAAACCTTTAAAATAGGAGGCAAGTATTTTGTTGATGTGATTCAAGATAGAGTAGTCTTACTCTTCAGATCATCTACAAACTCTTTTTCTTCTCAAATTTTGGTTCTATATAGTCCGTAGATTCTGGACTGGTAGAGTTCATAGATCTTGGACTAGTAGAGTCTATAGATCTTAGACTGGTAGAGTTCATAGATTCTACACTGGCTGAGTTTATAGCTTGGAGAAATTGAGGTCAAAATTGGAACTTCTCCAAAATTCTATTTCTACCATCCTTCTTATGAATTCTTTGAAACCAAAACACTAAAACATGCTACTTGTTAGGTATAAATGACAAAATGGTAACTCAACCTTTAATTTGACATAAATGAGATAAAGTAGCTATTTTACATGCAATAGTTAGCTAAAGGTCTATAATTTTCATAAGATTATATCCTTAGAGAGATGAAATGAAGGAAATTCCATGTCAATAATGGGCCATATTTTGGGCTCATCAACCCTTCACCTTTTCTTTTCAAGCCTTCTTGGCTTTTCCAATTCCTTCTTAGCATTTCTAGAATTTGACTACCTTCTCCATTCCTTGTAAGAACCAATAATTTATCACTTCAACATTATTACTTAAATAACTAGCAATGTACCCAACTCTCAGACTATCTACCTATATTCATTGAAATACCAAAAACATTCACAAACTATCCTTTCAGAAGAGATCCCTATTTTAATACCATTAAATGATGACAATCTCAAAATTTTAATATCATATTAGTCCAACTTGAATTTTTTTTAGAGATATCATTATCCCAATTTAAAATATTCATTTCAATGAGTCTATCTTGATGATATATAGTTTATTTTCACATTTATTCTATCCCTGAATTGCATATGCTCAATTGAATTAATAGATGCCACTAGTAAATCTATTACTTTTTGAATGGAGAATATATCTTAATATTATTCTTTTAAAGACTAATTCCAACTATACTTGACCTTCTACCTAGCTTTAGATTTACTGGGTACTTAGTGGTGCTAACACTTGTTTAGATCAAACTCAAAAAATGATTTTTTTTCATGAATGTCTCTATACCTTTCAACAAGTCAAAATTATATCTTTCTAGAAAAAGAATACAAAAAATCCATCCTATACAAAATCTTGTACTCCATCATATTTAAAACAAATTGTTGTATTAGCTTAAGGATGGTTAGATAATTTATTCAATTCTACATTTCTCATGATAAGGAATGAGTTATCTCCTGGTATGAATTCAAGGACTTAATACCATTTGCCAAACATGTAACTAATCACAAGATGTTTTTTTAACAAGAGATTCAAGAGTTCACTTAAAATATAATGAATTCCATTTATGGATCAAAATTTGAATAACATGTACAAGCTAGATGACTTTTCACATATGACCAATTCATCAATAAATATCTAATGGTGTCGATCTAATAGACTATAATTTAGACCGAAAGAAAATAGTTAAAAGACCAATATTCAATTCCATGGCTAGAATCATATTTCATTACTATAGGGCCTCTTAACTAGAGTTTGCCTCATTGATTTGGAGGTAGAGTTTTTCACTAACAATATCCACTATTTTGGTTTCTACATTAGCTACCAACAACCCTACTATCTCATAATTTTCATTTTTTTTTGCTAGTTGATGTGAATGTTACTGCACTAGTTGATTCCATCAATCCATAACCCTATACAAATTCAATATTAGGGAACTTTACAATGTTTTGTGAATAATATTCTTCATGAATGGGGTAATGTTCATTTCTACTGCATACTATATTTTGCATGCAAACTTATATGCTAATGTTACCAATTATATTTTATCCTTCTCATGTCTTAGTATACAACCATGTTGGATTTATCATAATATCTAACACCAATGGTAAATAGATCTTCATTATATTACTCTACGTATTTATTCTGATCAAATTCTATATCGATCTTTTCTATTAAAATCCACTCATAAAATTAGATTGTAGAATTTTGAGTTCTTCCTCCTACCATGTCTCACAATCATTCAAAATTTTGTAACTACACCGAGACCTCTCTACTACAAAACTCCTTGTATTTTTCTTAGCTCTCTAATAATTTAAACACAACAAATTTATTCTCTATCTACCATACAATCTGTTAACCATTGATTATATTTTTCTCAAAAGGGGAGTATCGAACACAAGTGGCTGTGCTAACATGAAATGTTAATATTACATGAGAAACCAACTACAATTGGACAGTCCAATCATCAATTCCAAGAATGAGGTAATTTATTTATTGAAACATTTAAATCTTATTGAAGTTCTTAAAATATGCTAAGGTCCCTTTCATAATTTATTTACTCTTCCATAAATTTCTATAAATTCTCTTACAATTAAATGAAATAGTTTTGATTGCCTAAAAAAGGACTTTGTTGACCCCTATTTATTTTGGTGTAGACCCTATGGATTTTAGAAGCATGATTCAGGAAATCTAGGTCTAAGACATCCAAAATTATCATGATAGATCAATATAATGATGCAAACATAAGGATATATTATACTATCCATGTTAGCTCCATAATATTTATTAAAATTCCATGCACTTCAGTCCATGTTCCATATCTCCTTTATCAAGTCTTTTACATGGATTTATGCACAAATGTATATTCAATATTTTTGATGCATTCAAGAGATTATATTAAGAACATATTATGAAAGGGAGGGTGGAATCTAAAATGTTTTCTAAAACTAACAATATAATTGATTTTAATTACATGCTTCAACCTTTATATACAATAAATTACCTCTTTCTAATTTGTGCACCTATTCTCATTGTCACTTTAGCTCATTATTAGATTTTAAAAAACATTCAAAAAACCATAATACTTATAAGAAAATCTATATGAAATGAAGAATGATTTATTTATTCACCTTTTTGAGCCTGTTCATTTAGTCCAAAGGGATTCTAGAAATATTTACATAGGCCTAAAGGCCTTGTTTCTACATCTTCTACGCCACTCCTTACAAATATTCTCTCTTTCTATATTTTATCCATTCACCTCCCTCCTTTTCTTTATAATATATTAACTCCTTTAATGGAATTAATATTATCTTTTATCTAAACTTGGTCTACAATATCTCAACTTTCTTTAATAACTTTATGAATTGTCATTATACTAACTTCCTACATTGATTCTCCTCCATCTAGATAGATATGAATTTATTTAACATTTTCATGGGTTAAAATTACCTTTAGACCATTTAAAATGTTTATTGAAACATGGCTATTACAAACATTTGACTACCATATACAAAATTTATGTGAGTTGATGCTCCTGCATCATATGGTTGGTGTTGAAAAGCACTCAGATGATGCTCTCCCTCCCTGCAACGATAGTACACTTGAGATTATAGATAGATACTTGAGTTAGGGAGACTCATTATCTATGGATCTTTGTATCATTGTATTATTATTATTGAGACATTACTATTGCTGAAACTATACTATTTACTCATTTGTACATCTACAATAATGGCTGTAATGTTGTATCAACCATGGCTGAAATTATATTATTACTTTAATGAAATAAATGTAGTTTTAATTATTTATTCAACATTATTTATATTTTGATATATCATTATCATGGTGATCATTAGATAAATGGATTATCTATAAACTTTGTGGGGTTAACTAAAATAGTACATTTAGTTAAATATCACTTAGATTTATCATGGTGAAATCTGTTAGATGAATATGTGTAATTAATTTAAAAAAATTACTCTATTTTAGTAAAACCTAGTGGGGTTGTTTCCTTGTGGTATCAGAGCTGAGGCTCAAACTCTAGGACTTAATGTGTTTACTAAAACAAAATTATCCTCTTATTAAGTAATAATAATAATTCTACATGCTAGACTAGGAGTTGAGGGTACTTCAAATACTAATCCCCCAATTGATCCAAATTAGTTCACCACTGAGCAAGCTACAAAGTTAGATCAAATCCTCACAACCATGCAAGAGACTAGGGACTGAATTAAGACCATAAAGTAGGAAGTGCATGGTCATGAAGAGGAGAATGATTAGGAGGAACCTTAAGATCATCCTACTAAGCAGGAACATCCTCAAGAATAGAGGCATGAGGAAGTGCCACTAGATGTGATAACTTGAGTAGCTTCAAAGTTGGAATGTGACATGAAAATGGTGAATCCACCCAATTTAAATGGAACTATATTGGGAGATAGAGATGAATCATGGCTAATAGAGAGGAATAAATATTTCAATATTCTAAATTACTTTAAAGTCACCAAAGTAGTCTAGGGAGCATATCATCTTGATGGTGAAGTAACCATGTGGTGGGCAAATAAGAAGCTTGAGATGACCCTCGACTTAACCACCACCACTTGGGAATAATTTATGACACTATTAAAGTCATGATGGATTACATAATTATACTTCAATTATAAGCTTACAAATTTTTAGAATCTTAAGCAAGGAGAGCTATCGGTGAATGAACACTGGGAGTAAGTCACCAAACTCCTTAATTATGTACCTTAGTATTAGATGGATGAGAGGTTTACGATCAAGAAGTTCATCATGGGATTAAAAAAACAAATTAGTTGTGAAGTAGATGTGCATGGGCGATCTACCATGGATCAGGTCTTTGAGAAGGTAGTCAAGTAAGAACAAAAACTAAAATCTCTTCCACAAGTAAGAGATAAGTTCAAGAAGTTTAGAATTTATAAACCAAATTTAAAAAAAAAGGACTCAAAACAGATGAGTGGAGACTCCAAGAGCCATTTCAAGAACCAAAATTCTAAGTTTAACAATGGTTCAGGGAATAAGAAACTTGGTAATAGTTTCAAAGGTAGTTTCAAGGGAAATCAGTAGTCTGACAAGAAAGGACCAATTAGAGGTTAATTCATTTTTAGATGTGACCATTATGCTTGAGAGTGTACTCAAGACAAGTCAAAGAATAAGGGTTTTAAAAAATCCTCAGTATGGTAAATTTTAGTTAGGGATTTTGTAGTTGTTGACAATCATCAGGCTGAGTGTCAAGATTTTTGCATAAAAGTATCAGGTATTTTGTTTGATCATCTAGTTTATATTTTGATTGACACAAGAGCTCTAAAATGTTTCGTTACTCCTATAATTCTTAATAAATTTTCTATAAAATTTGGAGTTATGGAAAATGCATGATTGGTATAGTATGGGAATGAGTCTAAGGTCAAAGTTGACAAGTGTTTAGTTAAAGGTGAGATTAGGTTGCTTAAATTCACTATAGTAGTGGATAATTATGGTACACCATTAGGGAAATATGATGTGATCATATAAGTCAATTGGATTGAAAGTATAAGGCTAAGGTTGACTACTATCTGAATAAGGTTGAGTGTTAAGATGATTTTAGAAATTAGACACAATTTCATGGTGAAAAATGGAGTTAAAGCTTAGGTAGATTTCAACAATTTAAATTAAGAAAGTATAGAGGAAGGGATGCTGTGCGTTTAAGGAATATAAGGAACCATCCATCAATGATTATCATTTTCTAAGGAATTTACAAGATGTATTTCTAGAGGAATTACCTAGATTTCTACCCAAGTGTGAGTTTGATTTCTCAATTGATATCATACCTAGATTAGACATGTAGTCTAAGGCACCGCATAGAATGATGACCACCAAACTAGTAGAGATAAAGGATCAATTTTAGGATTTTTTGTTGAAAGGATTGATTCAACCAAATGTGTCATTATGGGTTTTTCCAGTAATCTTCATCAAGAATAAATATGGTACTCTTTTCATGTGTATTAATTATAGGATGTTGAATAAGGTGATGATCAAGAATAGATATTTGTTTCCATGCATTAATGATCTCTTTGATCAGATGTAAGGGGAAATAATATTTTATAAGATTGACATTAGAAAAGGGTATCATCATCCAAGAATCCATGATGAGGATATTATGAAAAAAATGCTCAAAATTTGATATGGACATTATTAGTTCACAATGTCATCTCTTTGGCCAAGGAGGATGATCAACAACTTCAGAGTCTCTTATTCAAGGTGGAGAGTTTAGAAAAGGAGAATAAGAAACTTTAAAATAATATCAAATTTTTAGTGAATTTTAGTAAGACTGATATGTATAAGGGTATTTAGAATGTCAAAAATCTTTGTGCCCACCTTAAGGAGCTATTTGAGCCCAAGATAATTAGAAAAGGGAAAGGTAAGCAGGGTCAATGTAATGGTTCCTAGAATGTCATGGATAAAGGAAAATTTTTGTTTCAAATTGATGAAAACTTAAAAAGATGAAAATATGTTGGGATGATGTTTCTAGTAGTTTAGACTTAGACTAGGCCCTGGTTTCTTTCATTGTTATTTTTTAGTTTTTGGGCTATATTTTGTTGTTTTTGGGCCTATTTGGTATTTTTTATACCTTGGTCTCTCTTCTATTTTTTCTTATCATAGGGTTAGTAGTGTTGTAATATGTAATAGGGTGCTTCATCCTTGGCCCCAAATCAATTATAATTTGGTTGGTAATACCTTGGTAGAAAAATATGAGAGAAGTCTATGGAAAGATATCCATTGAGCATCTTTGACCAATATCTACTCAATAGTAACTCGTACCCTTTAAGAATATCTACTACCAATATGTCAATACTCATTTATACAAGGTTTTGATGCAATTTGGATGTGTACATCATTAAGTTCTCTTATCATAGGCACTATTTTTTTATCCAGTTGAAAAATAGTCCTCTTGGATGGACTTGGGATTAAACCAAGTTTCTGGAAAATGGAGGTTTACATCATAATGGTTGAAGCTCTGGAGTCCACCAAAAAATTATGTATATTTTTTCCAAACCCATGAATGGTTAGCAATAAAGGGGTAACCTCAGGGTTGATTTTATATGTGACATTTGTATTGGACATTTTGGCCTTTTTCTGCAATAGACTTCCTTGTGATAGTTTTCCATAAGAACTCCTTTTGTTATGTGATTTGTGCTAGTTCATGGAGGGTAATATTAGCCTTTATATTTTTCATATCCTCAACAATATTATATTCTCCCTTACTCTATTCTTCTCTATGATGAGGCTGCTCATTCCCTTTTGGGGGAGGAGGATTATTGTTAGCTTTAGGCTTTAGGGGAATAAATATATTATTAGGAGTAGAAGTGGTGCTAGGTTATTTATTCTTCAAATTTTAATTGTTTGTATTGAATTGATAAAACAAATGCACTTCATCATAATTATCCTCAAGAATGTTGTCATGTTTACTAGGGAAGAAAAACTCATAAGTTTTAAAGACCATAACCACACTTAGGGGGTCAGATTCATGAGGGAGATCTGATGGGTTAATCATTTGATCTTATATGACCATTTCCCTTTGGAAAATTTCAAATGCTATATAGTATTCCACACAGTCCAATTCCCCATGCTGTGATGTGTTATGAACTCTAAACCAATTAGACAAAGTTATCTCTATGTTATTGATTTCTAGTAGCTTAGTGGACTATTATTGTTTTACATTATTGGTGGGTCTGTTGAAGGGCCTATTATATTTTAGAAAGCCAAAATTTTGGTTATAGTTCTGATTAGTGGTATTTCCCATCCTTTTTTGTATATGTAAGAAGTTGTTTCTCAAATTTTGGACCATTCTTTGTATAGAATCTAATCTTACTTTGGTAGAATCTGCACCCTAAGTGACTTCTAAGCTATAGTGAGTTAGATGTTGATTTTCTTGGTTATGCTAATGTCTAGTCCCCTTTGATTGATTGTTTAGGAAACCATAATTTTGATTTGTTCCTTACTATTTCATGGGAGGTAGAGTGTACAACTAATTTTGGTTGAATATGGGAACATTATGATTAACATGCATAATTGGATTCAAATATGGAAAACTATTATTGAATGTTTTCACCCTAACATATAAGAATTAAGTTGAGGATTGAGATGTTTGTCAATGTTGATATCTTATTCATATTTTAAGGCTAAAGTATTGATGGCCATAGTTATCTTTAGGAACATTATAGTGATGGGATCCAATGCATTATTATACATATTGAGTGATAGAGTTACTTATGGCTTGTATGCAATATTCATCCAAGTGTATATCTTATGAAAACTTATGTTAAAGTCTCTATTTGACTCATTGGTCTCTATCTTCATACTGGTGAAATGATGATACACCAAACTTGGATTAGTAACTTGCTACAATTACGTAAGAAAAGTATTTTGGCATGCATTCTATGAGGTGATGGATTTTTTTTACAAGTTAAGATACCAATCATAAGCAAAATAATGTAGAGTGAATGTGAAAAATCTCCATGCAACATTGTCATATATGACATTCATTAATATTAGATCAGCCTTGAAATATTTAATATGCTCCTCTATCATCCTTCCACTTGAGGAGGAAAATGTAGGCAATTATTTCTCTAGATTATTTGGTAAATTATGTTGATCTCCAAGAATGGAAATAATGGATCTGACTAATTAAGGTTAAGACATAATATGGTTGATAAGTGGGATGTTTTTCACTAGGTAAGGTGTCTTAGCTCAGTGTATCTTAGAGGTGATCGATATTAGTCTAGACCTCTTATGATTTGACAAAGGTGAAACCAAAAGTATAACTTGGGCCTTAGAACTTGTTACTCTTCTATGTGTCTCTATTACAACTATACATTAGTGACTAACCTCTACTATTGAGAAAACACAAAAATGTGCCCTCCTTCTAGTGCTATCTTTTGTTTTTATTGATGTGGGTTTTATGCACATCATAAAACTTGAATGAGGTAACCTCTATCAATTTAGGATATCTATGGAAAAGAAGTTCTACTCCAAGGGATGATTTGTAGGTATGTGGTCAAAATAAATAGTTGGTGGAATATTAGGCTGAGCATGTAGGTCATTTAACTAGGCATATGAATGTATGTGTGAAATCTAAAAGAAATAAAATACTAAGTGAGTTGTCTATGTGGAGAATTACTCTATGATGGGTAGATCTCAAAAAAATTCAAAAAGGAGAGAAGGTAAGGTATAAAATAAATTCCTATATTCTTAAAGGGTAAATTCCAAGGCTTTTTCTTTGGTGGATAAGTATCTCCAAAACTAATTTTTACAATTTTTAGCTATTGCACACTCACAAAAAAACATGGTCAAGAAGTATGGGGAAGTCAATATAGGAAATTTAGTGGTCTCAGCTGAAGGTTGATCTCATTAAAGTTGCTATGGCACACCCTCAATTGAGAGGTTACGACTTAGAATAGGAAGGTATATAGGGTAGCCACAACACACACATATAAAACTATATCAAAAGGAAATACTCTTATATACCTTTTAATATCAATGTAATCTAAACTCATTACTTAAAATCAATGAAATTTACTAACTCTCAATAACTATCGCACATCTATGATTAGTATACTTCAATGATGATAATTAGAATCATCCATAGCATTTTCACACTTTAAAATTACTGAAAAGAAGCTAAAATATTAATAAAACAAGAAATGGAGAACAAATAACCAACACAATTATATGAAAATAAAAGAATCGATTTCTTCCAGTATTGATAAAAAATCTAACCCTTTGAAAAAAGGTTTTACATGTATTTAAAGACTTGGGTAGGGGTTAGCTCATCCTACAAGTGTAGTGAAGCCTCAGATTACATCAAAATAAATAGAATATAAGCTCTAGTTAAATGTAAAACTACATGTTACAAATCATATATTAAAATATCCATGTAACTTATGCATGCTAACAAAAACATTTCAATTAATTATAACATGAATGAAATGAAGCTCAACTAGTTGTAGTTAGTTCAAATAAATAATATATGAAAAATTATATATAAAATCATCCTTTAACTAAGGCTTGTTTAGTGACTATATGGCACTACTATTGTCATGGTAGGTACTAAAGTGGTAGCTTGGGTAGAATTAGAAGTTAATGTTAGCACACTTGCTAAACTAGTAGATGGAGTGGAATTAGATTTCTTCTTGGCCTCTATCTCTTGATAGTGTTTATATAAGATAATGTGATGGGACCTTGTTATGATCATATCAAGAATATATGGTCTACTCACCCTACTTACTTGTGCTATTAGCCTTACATGTTTAACTTTTATAGATTTGAAGCTTACCCAAAAGATTTCTACTTCTATGGCCTTATTCCTTGTATAACTTAACTTAGCCTCAATATATTCTAAATTTAATCCTTATAGACCTTGTTTGAAGTTAACTAAGGCTTGTTATAGCATTTGATAAAAAATAGATCTCACCACCAACTTACCTGTACCATCCCATGCATGCATTAACTCCATTTCATTCAAAATATGTACCACTTGCTTCTCTTTTTTAGTTATCTTCAAGACCAAAGTGTCAATAGATGTTATCCACTCCGTTTCTTCTTGGGTTTATGTGACCATTAAATTCAATGCATTTTTTTCTTTTAGGGGTGACATCAAGTTTAGATGGATAAAATAATTATTTGGGGTATATAAAACCAAGAAATTCAACTTGGTCTCATCTTCATTTATATCCTTAAACAATTTTGTTATTAGAGCAGCTTGAAGTGCCAATTATGCCTCAAAAAACCAATAGTGTCTAATATTTCATACAGCCTTAAGGCTACATTCTGAACATCTTACTCAATTTTAGAAGGAACATAAATTATCTACTATTATTATCTATGGTTCTCTAGTTATTTCTCTAGCTCTTTCCTTGCTTATTCAGTACCCTCATGAATTACTATCAATGTTGCAGTATGAGTCTCCATATAGAACTTAAAATCCTCAATGAAAGGGGATTGACTCATTCTTCTATTTTGTCTCTTAGAAAGAGAATAAACTTCTTCTCTTTCTTCTAAAATCAAGATCCACCTAATGTTATCCTCTATCTTTCTTTTCCTCACCCTTTGCACAAAGATGGTAGACTTATCAAACATTGAAATCACTATGGGTAGCTCAATTATCTTTAGGTCTAACCTCTTAAAATTTGATGCTCATAGTTCCTTGACCTAGTCTAGATGTGTCAAATGTAATGGGTCTACTGGGTGCATATTTATTTGGGTATCTTTTGCAAGCTCAACCTCAGGAGCTATCTTGGCCATGGTAGGCCATATTATTTTTGGCTAGTCTGTATTCCTTAGATGAGGCATTAGGTGGACAATGTAGAATGGTTTTTGCCTTGGATTTTTCTTAGTGTATACCATTTTCATGGTATATATTGATCCTGAGGAAGGCATAGGTGAGATCAACTAAGTAGAGGATGTTAAAAATTAGGTGCTTGGCTGACTGGTAGCAATAGTAATAGTGGTAAAAACTAAAAGATTAATTGTAAAAGTAATGGATGTGGAGACATGTCTAGCTAGAGGTAATGACATAGTAGGAAAATAAGTGACAACTAGTAATGTAATAATAAGAGATTGGCCTCAAGGAGAAGTAGGTAGCAAACCCTTATTGATTGGTCACCCCCAAAAGGTGCCTTTCCTTTCAGTCCTTGCAAGATCAAAAATTTATCTTACTATAGTTCCTCTTCATCTACCTCATCCATTGGCTCACTTTCCATTGAGGGTTATGTCTCTTCACTTGGTCCCTCTATAGACTACACCTGAGGCTTTCTTACCTTGTCCTTTATCTTATAACATAATATTTCCTTCTTAGTTAGAGGAATAACCACTTGTTTGGTAGGAAGAACGAATCTCACATTGGATGTTGTGGTTGATGGAGTTGCCATAGTGGGTGTGAGGTCTTCTAAATCAGAGTATTCTAAATAAATAAGATCCTCTTATTTCCCAATAGATTTGTCTTTTGCATTAACTATTTCTTATATATGTTCCTACTTTATTTTCCTCAATTCAACCATGGGAACTTGAACTTGAGGAGTTTATTCTTCTTCTTCTTGTGCTACATCAACTAAAGTTTTCCCTTCACCCTACTCTTACTCTATAACTATCATCATAGTGGGTAGATTTTGGGGGTCTTAACTTTGATCCTATGGTTTTTGGAAAGGTATGTTGTTCTAATAAATTGTAGAGGTCTATCCTCTTAATGGTGGGATCATGTATTTTGCATACTCAAGTGTGATGGAAGGATCTACTTGAATTCCCTGTAGTAAGTCTTCACTAATTCCAACTATCATAGCCCTTTCCAAGAATTCAACATCATCTTGTGCATTGATAATTGGAAAGTCATGGCCATAAGGATCATGTTTATAGTGAATACCTAGGTTATGAACATGTTGCTACACTCTACCATGGGGGTTATAATATCTATGGGGAAAGGTAGCCAAGACATAGGATTTATTGGCATTTATAGCTTCCTTAAAGTGCCTATAGAAGGTGTAGCACATTATTCAAATTATGAGATGGGAGCCATGAAATGTGTTTTTATTTATTTTTTTTAAATATTCATCAATCCCCTTCCATAACTGATAGGCAATTTATTTCTCAGCTATCTTTGTAGGGACGTACTTTGAGAGGCATAGAGGATCAACCCTATGCCCAATGACCATTATCATGGTGTAACCCACATATAACCAATAATAACCCAAAGAAATGAGTGAATTGGTGATATTTTGAGATATTTTTGGCATAGGTTCCTCATTAAATTCCCTCCAAACCTATGTATATAAATCATCTAAAATCCTATGTATATTCTTGCATATGCATATATATGAATAAACAAATAGACTTCACATATATTATTTTTGATATATCCAAGATTTGGGTCCAAGATATAATCATTATGTCTATAGATGGTAACCATTAAAACATCAATAAGGTAGGACATCATGTAAAAATTTCCAACTTAGGGCCTCCTATCCTTATGTAGTATTAGTTCATGCAATCGGGTGATGATAATATCACCTAATGTGAAGGTGTGCTTCGAGGTGATAAATAAGTTGAGAAATGGTACCCATTTAAAGTGAAGGATGTGGATGATCAAGTGACCATAGAGGCAATTCAATAGTGATATACCAACATGAATTCTCATATAGAATTTGGTGATAGGAATGAGAGTTTTGTCATTTAGCAAAATGATTTCTCCAGGGAGAAGCCATTTGCTCAATGTCTTTTCTACATTATTATTATTCCTCCAAAGGGATACACTATGCAAATTAAATGTGGAATCTAGGATTGGTAAGTGTAAATACATTTAAAATTCTTCCTCTAAAATGTAGGCAATGAAGGTTTTGTTATTGACATAGTGAAGGAAACTTCCATATGTAATCCTCCCTTCAAAGAAAAAATCACGTAGTAGGTCAATGCATGGCATGAATTTATGATTGGAAAAATCATAGTGACGTGATTGAAACTTGAAGGGAAGTAGGTCACTTGCTATTTTATCATTCTTCTAGAGAGATGTTTTTATTGCAAGCAAATGGGTGGATCCTTTCTACAACTTCCCACAGAGCTAAGTAGTTAGTGTAGGTACCATCAAATATAGAGGTATAAACAATTATATCCATATACTTTGTTGATCCTTGATAGAAAATATGGATGGCACCTGGGTTCCCCTATATGATTTAGATGAAGATGCCATTCTTAATTCATAGTGATTGTAGAATTTGAGCTCATTCTAATGGTGGATTGACACTTTGTTATGCAAATTATAGATTTTTTGAATGCAACTAGGGCTTGAATTCACAGAGGAAACATTAACTTGAGTTTGTTAACAATAAATGGTTGTGAAGTTGATTACTAGATTCATGTTATAGCCTTTTCTCATTTAATTTAAGTTCATGCCTAATTAATTGCCAATGTATCCAAGTTTGTCATGTTTATTTAATTTTAACTTGATCACCTTGGCCTAGTGAATGTGCCATATAATATGCTTACTCATTTAGGGGATGTCATGATGCTGCTCTTTTTTTTGACACTTGTTAATGTGTGGTTTAGTTGGGCATCGATGCTTGTATTCAGGTTGAATTATTTGATTTTTTGAGCTAAGAGTTCCGAATGAAATATCTCGAAGACCAAAATGTTCTTCGGGGAGATTCGTGAAACTTTTCCCAAAAGCCAAAATGTTGAACACTTTTCATTAAGAATAAATTATTGTTTGGGAGGATTTTTTATATATATTTGAAAAATATGAAAGTCCCAAATGAACTTTTCTAAATTAAAACTTGCCAAAGAGAAAGTTGTTAGAGAACAAAATCCTAAACAAAGATTCCAAAGAAAAGTTCCTAAAGAAAAGTTACCAATTGAAAGCTGTCAACTAAAAGGATCCTATGAATTTTTACTGACACAACATTTCCCAAAAAAAAAATCTTGAAGAAAATATTATAACTAAAGTTTTTGAATTAAAAGTTCCCGAAGACGAAAATATTGTGGGCCAAAATGCGAAAGATGAATTATTGAAGACTGGAATGTCGTAGGATAAAATGTTGAAGATTTCAAATAAGTAAATAAAAATATTGATAATTTTGAAGAACTATCATACATAGTAATATTCCAAAATTTTCATTAATAGATTAGTTATAGTAAGTCATTCTAATGAAAATGGGCTGCAAGAGGAAAACAAACACAACAAAGGCAATTTAAGGACAAAAAACCTAAAAATTTCCATAAATAATAAGATAGGCTAAACATGCATGTACAACCCTATAATGAAAAAGACTTATAAAAATAAATGGGTCCCCACTTGTCCATCATAATGAAAGGTTAGGTGTGTTGAATACAACATATTGGTGTAGTCAAGAACCAAGAAAGAGAGAAGTTGACCTTTCCAAGTCAAGATATATCAAAAGTGTAGGTTATATTAGATTACAAAAGATGATAAGGTCAAAAATATGCCCATACACTTAGTTTCCATTCCAAAATTTAAATGAGTGGCCTTGAATAAGGCATGCATAAATTAGAGGCTCCTACAAAGGTTTTAATCATGCATAAGATAGATAGATAACATGAAAAAATAATGAAGATAACCAGTTACATATAGATGTGAGGAATTAAATGTAGAGGTATTAGAAATAAATTATGTTTTGATCCCAAATATAAATAACATTAAATACTCCTTCAATTCAATATCATGAAAAAGCATCCATTACTCCACCTCATATGCCACTCTTCCTTGATGGCCATCATGAACATGATGTCTTAATGTGTTGAGGGAGAGGTATTAGAGCCAATTTAATTTGTTTTATAACTGATTTTAAACTGATTATACATTTAATTAGATCTTAATTCTCCTTATCCTCTCTATCAAACATTCTTTCTTGTATATACTTCTAATTTTTTTATTGTAAGGGGATCCCTCTACTTAGTTATAACAAGACTCTACAATTTTTAGTTATACTGTATTGGTTCAAATGCCTTGGAACTAATAAAATATTGATTTACCTTCTTCAAAGTTTTAGTATTCTATTTGAATTTATTGAGTTGTTGATCTTTCCTTCTGGGGACCTTATTTTTCTCTGAATTTTTATCCAACTCACCTCACCTCAATGCAAGAGCTCGCTCTTTTGCAGGTCATACATTGTGTTAGGTATGTCCTATGTGTGTATTAGTTTTGGATAGGTTTCCTTCCATCTAAACCACACCAGGTTGCTAAATTGTGTATGAAACACTAATGCAAGAGAGATTAATATTAAATATTATACATATAAGTTAGTCATTATAGGTTTCATTATGTAGTTTTGAATGAGTAGATGATATATGGTTTTTGGTACATCATCTCCTTTGTGGTTTGTGTTTAGTTATGTTTCTCTCTTCCTTTCCATCATTATAGTAGTAGAGTAGTTTAGCTTAGGTGATTCACTAGGGGAACTATCCATATCTAAAGACTCACCCCCAATATAAGGTCACCCACACCTTGAGGGGAGCTTTGATTATGCAAGATGGAAGGAAGAACCTTGAAACCACTTCCCCAAAGGGTGAATTCTTACTTGAAAACAACTATTATTATGGCTCCTTTAGTTGTTTCATCATCCATTTCACATCCTATTTCAAAAATATCCACTTATGGAAGGAGATATTAAGTCATTATAGACTCCTCTAAATATCAAAAATTAGAGGAAAGACCATCATTTGGTCTAACTACTAGAGAATAATCCATTGATAAGGAGGAACTAGAGGAAGAGGAACATAGACATGTGATATCCCTAGTGGACTATTCAATATATGAATAGGAAGAATATGTATAAACAATAAATGGATCAAAGTATGAATTGGGTGAGGAGAGAGTTCCAGATAATGAAGAGGTAGAATTATAGAAGGACAAATAATTTATCTTAGGAATCCTTGTTGACACTTGGATTTGCACCCATGAAAAGATGTTTAGCTCTCCTCATCTAAGTGGAAAAATGGAATCATCTCTCTTGCTGTGGGTGACAATTTCATTGAGATGAATCTCTAGATTAGGGGCTAGCTCCCCTTGACGCACCTTTAAAACTCTCTCTAATCTATCAACTATGTATGAAAAGAGTTTATTAAAAAAAATAAGAAAACAAATGATGATGCACAAATATTTGATAACCTCTTAATTGACTAAAACCACTACTTTAAAGATAAAACAATGTGTTTTCTTGCACAAGACTCACAACTCAGGAACCATTGCCACATTAATATTTCATATGCTAGATTTGAGAAGGTATATGATTCTTAAGAATTAAATGAATGATCCAAATAAAGATAAAATCATGAATCACTTCTAAGATATATCTACACTTAAAAAATAATACTAGCAAAGACTTGCAATAATCTTCTTTCTGTAAATTGGTAGACCATCAAGAGTACAAGCTAGAAAAGACAATATTTCACTAGACTAGACCAAAAATGATTCAATCATTAATAAATATTATAGCATATAAGAGGAAATCACACTTGTGTATCTCTTTAAGAGTTCTTCAAGTATAAATTTGGCTAGAGTTTCCCCAATAACCAGTAAAGGATCCAAAATGAGCAGAGAGGATGCATATATATAGCCTTGAGAGGTAGAAAAATAAAAGGAAGTCCAAGGGTCACTAAGACATGTGTCATATTGAAAGGATTAGTTACATTTGAATATGAGAGAAGTGGGTGAGCTATGCCATATCATCAAATGGGTTAGTTACAATGAGTTATAACTGAACTAAAGCCTCAGTTACAATTGAATCAGCTATTGTTGAATAAGTTACAACTGAAAAAAATGCCTCAATTATAATTGCCACTTGTTACCTCTCATCTTCACCTTTAGGTTCCCACTGATCCTTTCTTTTAAACTCCAATGACTATTTTTTGCAATATAAAATTGAATTTCTATGAGCCATCACCTTTTGGGTATTTCTTTGGACTTTTTTTTCCTCAAAATTCTTGTCTTGACACTTTTCTCGAAAGAATTTATTTGGGTATTTTGTTTCCTTTGTTATTTTCTTTCGGATTTTCACTTGGTCCTTTATGCCTTAAAAAATTTATACAGATAAAAAATCTAAAGGAAATCATGTTTTTTTTGTATTAGACTTTGGCACCTTTTCAAGTTTTCCAAAATAATTCCTTAGACAATTTCTCTGAAAGAATTCCTTTATACTTTTTGTTTGGCCCTTTTTGGTTCTTTGAAATGAACCTTCAAGAAAGTGAAAAAGACCCCTTTTAAAAGGAAACATACCATTCAAATTCTTTCAAGTGACCCTTTGGAAGAGTTGAAAGTGTCATTCAACTTTTGGAAATGATCTTCCAAAAGGAAAAAAATAACCTTTAGATTTTTTGAAATGGTCCACCTTCCTCTAAAATTCCTTTAGAAAAGTTATCACCTACCCTTCAGAAAAGTTAAAGTGCCTTTCAAAAAATTTGTAAGTGACCATTTAGAAGATTGAAGATGCCCTTTTCTTTTGAGTTTCCCTTCAGAAAAATTGTTATGGACCTTCAAAAAAGTTGTTTCAAACAAAATGTCCAAAATGATTGTTTCCTTTAGATTTTTTGAAAAGATCCCTCCAGAAAGGCAAGTGTCCTTAAGAATAAATGCAAGTGTCCACTTTCCAAATAAAATTCCCTTCGATAAAGTTGAAAATGTACCCTTAAAAAAGATTGTAAAGTACCTTTCAAGAAAGTGAAGTGGACCATTTATTTCAAGAAAGAAAGATACCCTTCAAGAAAGTTGAACATACCCTTCAAAAAATATGTCTCAGGTAATTTTTTTAAAATAATTTTGCTGAATGAAAAGCCTAAAAAAAATATAATTAAGGAAAAAATTTGGATAAAAAGTCTAAAATAATTTAACAAAGGCTTAGAACAAAAACCCAAAAAAATTAGGCAAAGGCTTAGAAAATACCAAAATGAACTTTCCAAAAGGAATAGACTTATACATTTGTTAGGGCTTTGACAAAGAACACTTCTTCCAAATAAAAACTAAGTACTGGACCTGGCCAAAGATATAGACTTAAACAATTTTTTGAAAATAGGGGTGCCACATTTTGGCTTGAAGGACCAAAATTTGGTCAGGAAAATGGTGACTGATAGGGGTAGTATGCCTGCTATACTAACTAGAACAGTAGCCTTATCCAACTCAGGGTTAATGGAGTCAATGGATTCTTAAAGATGAATAACAAGGATTATGCCAAAACCAAACATAAGGAAACACACCACACAACAACATCAAGACCAAGCAAAAACAAAATAAGACAAAGATAAACTCACACATGTGCATCATCACTTAGGAAACATAAGGAAAACATGAAACTATGTACAAAAGAAAAGATAACTTCAGTAATAATGCTTTAGATATATTCCATTGACTAGGATATGTAGCTCCTCTCCATCCAACTTTGAGAGTTAGAAAGCATTATGTTTTTTGCACTATATGATCACATATGTGTCACTCCACAAAGCATCAAAATTTGTGTGTTTTCCAAGTTTGACCCTATCTTCATCCCATTTAAGGATAATGCCTCCTCTAAAATCCTTGGTATGGACTTGTCAAAATATTTCTATATTTGCTCTTGGTGAGTTGTCATAGTTTTCATATCTTGATCTCTTATCTCCTCAAGTTCCATGAACTCACATAATTTGACTCCCATACTCTCATTATCCATCAATTTTAGCTGATGGGTGAGGTCTAAAGTTGGTAACTCAAGTGAGATAGGAAGCCTAGCCTCCCTTCCATACACAAGTGTGTATGGTGAGTTCCTAATTGCTCTCTTTTGGGTGATCTTATCAGCCCAAAGGGCTATCTTTAGCTTGGTATGCCACATACTTTGATTCTCCTCCATATTCCTCTTTATGATCCTGATTAAGTTCTTATTTTTGGACTCAGATAATCCATTCCCTTGGGGATAGTAGTTGGAGGAGGTGCTAAGATAAATGCCATGCTTCAAAGTGCATTCACTTGTCCTTATTCCTAAGAAGGTTAATGCATTATCTAAAATGATTATTGAAGGGGATCCAAACCTAGTTACTATGCCTTCATAAAATTCTAGGACTAAGTTTTCATTTTCCTCCTTAAGAGCTACAACCTCCACCAATCTTGTAAAATAATCAGTGGCTATCAACACCCACTTGTGACCAACACTAGAATGAGGATCGATCAGACTTATGAAATCCAAACCCCAATGCATAAAGGGTTATTAAACCTGGATTGGGTGAAGAGGAAAGGCAACTATATTTTTTTTCCATAAAAAAGAACACACTTTTGGAATTTCATTACCCATGTGTGAGTGTCCTTAAATAATCTAGGCCAAAAGTAACCAGCTCTCATAATATTAGTAGCTGTGGTTCTTGGAGCAAAGTGACCACTAGCTGGTCCATCATGAAACTCATGTAACACTTTATCAATCTGATCCAAATTAATACACCTCAAAATCACACCTAAAAATTCTTTCCTAAATAGCACTCCATAAATAATTACATAAGGAATGGATTACATCCTAAAGTAGCTTCTCTTGGACCTATCAAGACCTAGAGGACACTCACCAGTTTAAAGGAAATGGGTCATGTCCTATGTCCAAATTCTCATAGATGAAGGTATAGCTACTATAGGATCATCATGGAGTGCCAAAAAAACCTCCTTTTTCTCTTTCAAGTCTGAAGCCAGATGCTCACACAGTGCTTTCACCTTCACTAGCTTGGTTATTTTGATCTCCACATCATACTCCATCACTTTGGTGATCTAATCTACTCTTTTATTATTCAAATATCTACTCAATAGAAATCCTTTCACACTAGGATGAGGCACAAAAATGTGATTCTTGTTAATAGAAAACATATTCCTAAATTTCTTTGAACTCATGACTGAAAGCACTTATTTTTCCACATATGTGTACCTTATCTCATAACCTTCCAAACCTTGACTAAAGAAAGTGATAGGCTATTCAAAATTTTCATCATTATCTTGAGTAAGCATTGCAAAGATTACCTCTTCATTCCAAAAAGTGTAAAAATTGAAGTCCTTGGAGAAGTTTGGAATTGCAAGAGTAGGATCTTAGGCAATGGCTTGCTTGATCTCCTCAAAAATTTATTTCCTCCTTACTATCTAGGTGAATATCTCATCCTTACTTAACATGGAGGTCAAGGGCTTGACCAAGTTAGTAAAATTAGGAATAAACCTCCTAATGAAATTTATCTTACCAAAGAAGCTTTGCAAACCCTTTTTATGCTTAGGTAAAGATAATGCCAAGATGGCACTTACCCTTTTAGGATCGATATATAGGCCTTTCTTAGAAATTATGTGGCCTAAGAGTTTTCACTTATGAATAGGAAACACACACTTCTTTGGGTTTAGAGAGATCCCAAACTCTCTAAACCTCTCAAAAATCTATCTTAGGTGATTTAAATGATCTTTTTCCTCCTTGGAGAAAACTATCACATCATCAAGATATACCAATACAATGCCATTGATTAATCATTGAAAAGCCATATCCATTACACATTAAAAAGTAGCTCAAACATTTGATAATCTAAATGGCATCTTACTATAGGCATATGTGCCCCATTTTGTGGTGAAGTCTATTTTGTATTGGTCACTTTCTTTTACCAAAATTTGAATGTACTCAGAATAACCATCTAAGAGGGAAAACCTCTCACTACCTACCACCACTTGCAAAATTTGCTCCATGAAAGGGATGGGATAGTGGTCTCTCAAAGATACTCTGTTCAAGTCCCTAATATCCACATACAACCTGATCTCTCCATTCTTCTTTCTAACAAGGACTAAGTTGGCCAGCCAAGAAGAATGCTTGATGGAAAAGATGATTTTGGACTCAATCAGTTTGGTGAGTTCTTTCCTCATTAGAGGATCAATATTGGGATTTATTGGACTTTTCATTTGCATGACGGGTTTGGATTTTTCATCTAGATAAATGGTGTGTTGAGCCAAGCTTTGGTCAAAACCCTTCAAATCACTATACTCCCATGCAAAAATATCACTAAAATCCTTGCATAATTCAATGAAATCATGTTTTTCTTGACTAGTGCATAACTTCCCAAGTAAAATTAGTTCATATTTAAATATTTATACCCTTTAATAGTTCTCTTTATTCTTTGACATGATTACTTTCTCCTTCTTGAGCTGGTTATCTTTATTGAATATGCTTTCAAGAGTAACTAGGCCTTTGGGGAGCTTGTTAAACTTCAATTGGACAATCTACCCTCCATATTGTTGCTATGGTTAGAATAATTCTTGGAAGAAAACTTAGTCTCTTCTTATAGAAAAAGTGTTATTTGTTGGTCACTATCAAATACTTTCCAATTGGTGACATTATCTAGTATGGATGGTCTCACAATCACCTTTAAATGGGGTTAGTTTTTGTCTTCCTTTATGCCCTTTGGAACATCAAATTGAGCACCAAAAAATGCCAACCTATCATCATGATTATTGTTTTCCCTTATAATATGTCTGATGTTAAAATACATGAAATATTCTACAAGGTCCCAAACTCTGTGCTTATAGGATTTGAGTAAGGAGTTCTTTGTCAAATTCTACCCTTTAACTTGATTCACAACAAGCTCACTATCACCAAACACTTATAATTCCTTGACACCCTTTTTCCTTTCCCATTTAAGGCCATGAATTAGGGCCTCATACTTTACCACATTATAGGTGCATGAGAACTAAAATATAAAGGATAAAAAATACCTTTCCTTTGAAGTTGAAACCAACATATCTCCACCACCTACCCCCATCTTGCTTCTAGACCCATCAAAGAAAAGCTACCACAAGTCATTCACATAATCACTTGGATTCATAGAATTAAGCATGGAATATCCTTTATCATGCATATAATAGACTCTAAGTCCAAATTATTTAATAAACTTGTAAGGATCATACTCATATTTTTCATCTCCCCACTCATCTAAGAATAAATCAGAAACTCCTTCAAGGGAAGATGATGGAGATTGGTCAATATGAAGCTCCTCTTCATAAATAATAGCATAGTTAAAATTTGATACCTTAGGTGAGTATGGTTCTAAGTGATCTATATTTATAGGTTTTGACTCAATTTTCACCTTAGTGCCATATTTTGTCTTAAACACCATGTAGGACCAATTGGATACCAAATATCTACCTATCTTGGTTGTAAAGTCCCTTGACAAACAAAGAGAAAAATATGGAGGTAAATATAATAATACCACATCATGAGGAATTGAAAAATTATGACAAACATGAAGGGTAAAATTCAAACTTTTCACTACCCCCAAGGTCTTGGCTGGTGATCTGTGTAATTGCAAAACTCCTTTAGTCATTGGCTCATACTTGAGGCCTAGCTTATCTGCTATATATTTTGGCATAACTGATGTGATTAATCCATTATTAATGATGAAATTATCAACAAATAAATCACCAATAATTAGATATAGGTAAAAATGAGGAGTCTTCTCATCTTTCTTCACTTAACCATCCATAGTTTGAGTTCCATTTACTAAAACAACATTGTCATTTCTAGACGGGCCAGCCTGTTTTCTCAATCCATGCAATTCCTTTTGGAATATATATATTTTTGACCTGGTAATGATAGAAAATCCCAAAATGATATTTTCATATATATATATATTCTTCATTTTGTCTACCACATTGATAGAAATATTACTCACCTTGGGGTTCTCTTTATGAACATTTGCACTTTGTGATGTAGTTTGTGGAGGTAGATTTGTAGTAGCTATCCTAAAATTTGGAATTATCTAATTTTATTGAATTTTAGGAGCTATGTTAGACCCAATTACCATATTATATTATGTAGGAGTCACAAAAGGTCTTTGATTAGCTCCTTGAGCTTCATCGACAACCCTCCTTTTAGACCTAGTATTGTAGGCAACACTAATATTCTGATTGTTTGTAATTCCAAAGAAATTAATGGCATAAAACTCACCCTAAAAATGATTTATGAGGGTATAATCAGTCTGAGGTTGTCCATTTTCCACCCCACCTTTCATGGATCCTTAAAAATTTTAAGCTTGGAAAGATTGACTGCCTTGCATTACCATACCTTGATTATGCATTTCAATTGCATAAGTAACTTGTTCTTGACCATTTTCAAAAGATAGATAGTTGGCTATTATTGGAAAAAAATATTTTAAGTGGGGATAAGGGATTTGGAGTATAAAGGAATAATAGGATTATAGCTTTGATTAGGCTTGACATGGGTAATTTGGCCTTGTCCCTGATTATTTCCCTGAAAAGGGAGTCTATTTATTTGTCCAAACTGACTGTAGGATTAATATGGTATATAACCTTGAGATTATTATCTTTTAAGGGAAACTAACTAATTTGTAACACTTTTAAGTATGATTTTGACTTCATGGATTTCATTGGTAGGGGTAATGCAATATTTTTCTTGACCAGGTAAAGAAGCTAAAGTGGGTAATGCACTTTGACTAGGAGAATGCAAATCAGGGAATAGTGGCATTGGAGGTATAGGAGTTATCTTTCCCATTTGAACAAGACAATTCTTAGTGTTTATGGATATTTAATATGTGGTAGGTACTTTGTTTCCACCCATATATTGAATCATCATGCCAATGCCACTATTCAATGCTTTCAAGTAGTATAAAAATGAATAGTTTACGGTTGGCCTCACAAGAATTGGGATTCTGTCCCAAGTTTTTAAGAACCTAGTATTAAAATATTTCATGAATTCATGTGGTGCACTATTTATTATGGTTAATTACTCATCTAAAGATAAGTGATCACTCTTTTCCCTGAACCTATCAGTCAATAGAGTTCCCAAGTCATCCCATGAGCCAAAAGAATTTACAAATAGGGTCCCATACCAGTCTAAGACTTTTCCTTTGAAAGATAAGGCCAATAACCTAATAGATACATTTTATTGGGTAATATTATGGATATTAAAAAAGTTTTCTACATTCTTGATGTGATTAATAGCAGTAATTGGACCATCTCCACTAAAATATGGGACACTTTTAAGGGTAGCTCCTTGAATTTGATCATATTATGCAAGATGCAAGGGAGATGACCCAGTGAAAGGCACAAAAGGTTATCTTATATCCATTTTGGAATGACCACTATGGGTGATGGGAATGGAATGTAACACAAACTTAGATGCTTTAAACACAAAATATCTTTTATAAGGATTAGTATTGACAAACTTGAACCTTTTGGTGGAATATGGAGGTAATTCCATAAACTCAAAGGGTATAACTTTAGAAGAAAACATATTGGTCACTTTTAGCATCAAAAATAGGACTAATCATCAACTAAAGACTTTAATTCTTTAATGAAGTCACTAGGTACGTAATGTATATGTTTTTTCTCTTAAATAATGCCAAGACCAACACTAATCTTGAACAATTTTGTAGGACTTAGAGGTCCCACTGGGCATGCCAAAAATTGTTGATGATTGGATTTGTAACCCTAAGGAGATTTTTAGTTCCACTCATCCAAGTGGAAAAATGGAATCATCTCTCTTGTTGTAGGTGATAATTTCATTGAGATGAATCTCTAGATTAGGGTCTAGCTCCCCTTGATGCACCTTTAAAACTCTCTCTAATCTATCAATTGTTTATGAAAAGAGTTCAAAAAAACAACTAAGAAAACAAGTGGTGATGCACAAATATTTGATATCCTCCCAATTGACTGAAACCACTACTTTAAAGACAAAACAAGGTGTTTTCTTGCACAAGAATCACAACTAAGGAACCATTGCTACATCAGTATTTCATATGCTAGATTAAAGAAGGTATATGATTCTTAAGAAGGAAATGAATGATAAAGAGAAAGATACAGTCATGAATCACTTCTAAGATATCTCTACACTTAGAAAAGAATACTAGTAAAGACCTGCAACAATCTTCTTTCTATAAATTGGTAGACCATCAAGAGTACAAGCTAGAAAAGATAATCTTTCATTAGACTAGACCAATAATGATTAAATCATTACTCAATATTACATCATATGAGAGGAAATCACACTTGTGTATCTATTTAAGATTTCTTCAAGTACAAATATGGCTAGAGTTTCCCCAATAACCAATATAGGATCTGAAATGAGCCAAGAGGATGCATATATATAGCCTTCAGAGGTAGAGAAATCAAAGGAAGTCTAAGGGTCACTGAGACACGTGTCATATTGAAAGTATTAGTTAAATTTTCATGGGAGAGAAGTGGGTGAGCTATGCCATGTCATAAATTGGATCAGTTACAACAAGTTACAACTGAACTAAAGCCTTAGTTACAATTGAATCAGCTATAGTTGAATAAGTTACAACTGCAACTAAATTCCTCAGTTATAATTTCCACTTGATACCTCTCATATTCACCTTTAAGTTCCCACTGATCCTTTATTTTAAACTCCAATGACTATTTTTTATAGTCTAAAATTGATGTTCTATGGGCTATCACCTTTTGGGTATTTCTTCAAACTTTTATTTCCTCAGACTTCTTATCTTGGCACTTTTCCCAAAAGAATTTATTTGGGTCTTTTGTTTCCTTTGTTCTTTTCTTTTATATTTTCTCTTGGTCCTTTATGCCTTATATAATTTATACAGACAAAAAAAAGAAGGAAATCATGTTTTCTTTGTATTGGACTTTGGCACTTTTTCAAGTTTTTTGAAAGAATTCCTCAAATAATTTTTCTGAAAGAATTCCTTCAAACTTTCTGTTTGGCCCTTTTTGGTTCTTTGAAATGATCCTTCGAGAAAGTGAAAAATACCTCTTTTGAAAGGAAACATACCCTTTGGATTATTAAAAGTGACCCTTTAGAAGAGTTGAAAGTGTCCTTCAGTTTTTGGAAATGATCTTCCAAAAGGAAAAAATACCCTTCAAATTTTTTGAAATGATCCACCTTCTTGAAAAAGTCCTTTAGAAAAGTTGTCACCTACCCTTTGGAAAAGTTGAAGTGCCTTCCAGAAAAGTTGTGAGTGACCATTCAAAATATTTAAGATGCCCTTTTATGTTGAGTTTCCCTTTGAAAAAATTGTTATGGACCTTTGGAAAAGTTATTTTGTGTAAAATGTTTGAAACAATTATTTCCTTCAGATTTTTTGAAAATATCCCTTTGAAAAGGCAAGTGTCCTTCGAAAGAAATGCAAGTTTACACTTTTCAAAGAAAATGCCCTTTGATAAGGTTGCAAATGTATGCTTTAGAAAGATTACAATGTACCTTTTAGGAAATTGAAGTGGGCCATTTCTTATGAGAAGGATACCATTCAAGAAAGTTCAACATACCCTTTAGAAAAGTTTACTTGGGCAATTTTTCTACAAGAATTCTACCAAATGAAAATCCTGAAATAAATATACTTAGAGAAAAAATTCAGACAAATTTTTTGAAAGAATTTGACAAAGGCTTAGAAAAAAAACCTAAAAGGATTAGGTAAAGGCTTAGAAAATACCAAAATGAACTTTATGGAAGGAATAAACTTATACATTTGTTGGGGCTTTGACAAAAAACACTTCTTTTGAAGAAAAACTAAGTACTGGACATGGCCAAAGATATAGACTTAGATATTTTTTTGCAAATAAGGGTGCCCAATTTTGGCTTGAATGACTAAAATTTGGTTAATAAGCCTTCAAGAAGAATAAAATCCATTTGGAGTCCTAGACCAACAAGTCCTCATTGAATAACAAAGGAAAAATATAAATGAGATAGTTTCTTCTCTTGTTTATTCTGTCACTCATGTATATACTCAAGTTATAGATTTGCCTCTAGCTATTCCATGGTCATCTTTGTCTAGTTCAATTGATTCTTCCATTATTTTGGCATCAACACAAATAAATACTCCAAAAAAAGGTGTCCAGTTTGAGAATTTGGTTTCAGTTTCAATTTTCATTTCAAGAAAGCCACCATTCCCTTAGAAAAATTAAACTCAATTATATCTACCTATGCCACAATCCTCACCTATACAGTTAGCCACCATGATAGTTGAAAAAATACCAAGCTTACTAAATATGTGGCTAAGGTTACCCCATGGAGAGATTCCTCACCATGGGATATAATTTTTAATCCAGCACTATAATTTTAAATTTAAATAAGTTCTTCATTATCACCTCCCAAAATAACTCCTCCTTTGATGACTCCTCCACCCTATATCTCTAATTACCTAAGTCCTATAGAATAAGAAAGGGAACTTATTATTCTTTAATGGGTTAAAGAGATGCAAGGAAAAAGGGAGGAGAGGAAACATATAATCACCACGAAATTACCTATAGTCCCCACCTAGTTTGATAAATAAATTGTCATAATTTAGAGGTTGAGGAAGAGGAAGGCAATGGATATTAATACAATGGAAGAGATTAAGTTTGAGCAAAGAGAAAATTTGTTTCCCTTGGCTAATAAATCCAAAAGGAATCTCAATGATCCAGCTGAGTACACAAAATATTTTTGTGATTTTATGGAATTATCTAGGGAGGCAATAAAGGAGATGTAAAAAATCAAGGTGTCACAATAGATATTACTACAGAGATAACTTATTTATGCCTCTCTCAAAATTTTTCATAGCATACAAAGTGAAGCCACTAAGATGTAAAATATTTTAAATAGTGTTTGAGTTTCTACAGTGGAGAGCTAAAGAAAAAGGAAAAGTGTTCTTAAACTAAAGAAACAACTAAAATAATATAAAAAAAGTCTCACTTCTTCATTCAATGTTTAAGGAGTATTACATTCAATCAGCTAAGCCTAATGTCTAGCAAAGATGTAACATGGGTCTTGATTTATGTAATTTATAAAAGGGATGCTATCTTTAATTAGCATGCACAGATGTAATCATTAATGGAACATTTTTTGAATAATGAAAATGAGGCCTTGGATATTTTTAAGAACATTAGGGTCACTAATGTGATATCCTCTATTATAAAGTTAGTCAATAGGACAAATTTTGAAACACTCCTTTAAGTAGCTACATATAGCTTTAAGGAGGAAGTTGAAAGAGTAGTGTATAAAAATAATGATGAGATATTAAAGATAATAAATTTATATAAGGATAGAGTGACAAAGGTATAGGACCTTGGAGATGATTTCAAGAGCTTGGAAACCAAACATACAAGGCTGATGGCTAAAGTCATCAAAATATTTAAACCTTCCTTTCTCTTTTTTGACATTATTAACAAAGACTTCAATGTAACACATTCATTATTCTAAGAAATCAAGGCTAAATAAGGATATTTAAGGTAATCATCAATAACATAATCAACTTTAAATGTTACCACATATTCATAGGGTTTCTAATTCCTAGGATATGTAGTCATGCATACTCTAGGTGGGCAAGTTTTTATACCTCAAGGAACTATAGTTTCCACTTCATTCTAAATAATTGTCAATCAACCATATTAATATTTTAGAACTTCCACATCAACAACCCTATAAATATAAATATTTATTTTCATGTTTTGGATAAATTTGAACATTTTTTCCTAATTTATTTTGTATATTTTTAGTCTAGGAATTCTATTCTGGGAAAACACTTTTATACATGCATATTTTACATGATGATATGAACACAATGTTATTTATAGAGATATATATTTAAAATTCCCTTGGATAATAATGCCTTACCTTCCTCAAGCACGCACACACACACACACACACACACACACACACACACACACACACACACACACACACACACACACACACACACACACACACACACACACACACACACACATATATATTTATATATCCTCCCTATCCTAAAGGGAGGTGAATTTTGGCTATTAATATTAATAGAAAATTCTACAAATTATTCTACAATTATTCTTGATCTGAAAAAATGATGCTTTTCCAAACTTGTGAATCTTGTAAGAGGTTCTATCATTTTGGTATCTTAGTCTCTTGGTTGTGCATATGTTTTATTTTCAATACAGTTATTCTTATTGTGTTATTGTTAATCTGAATGCCTTTCGTGTATTAATCATAATCTCTCCTTGTAGATGTGCTAACACAATCTTAAAAATGTAGTAAATTTATATGCTCAAGTTTAAAGTATTATTCTTTCCTTGGACTCTTAAATTTGATTTATTATTAGTGTTATTATATAATCTTACATCAAACATCTGATTGCTTGTCCAACCCTTAGTTCAATAGCCAACTTATAAAGGTTTCATATTGTTTGGTCCATAGGCCTTATTTTATACCTTACTTTCCCCTCTTTTTTTGAGTTTATCTTTCTCATACTCTCCTTAGGTTGAATCCATAATCAATACATCCACCTCAAGTAGATATAGACTAACTCCATATCTGAACTATTCAAGGTTAAAAACTATTTTTCTCTCTGCTATTCCACCACCATGTTGTTTATAAAATCTAATACCTTAAAACTCATACCTTGGAGTGAATATTCATTCATAGATATGAAAACATTATAGGATATATCAAAAGGTTCCCTAGTGTGCATAAAATATGTAGACACCTAAAACTGGACACAATTAGATTTTGATCAGACATCAGATTGATTCTTACCAACCATTGTAAATTAAGCCTAAGAATCACTGAATATCCTAAATTTTCTTGTGTATCATTTCATCAAAGCTCATAATAAAATTGAGACATCCCTAATTGGGGTATCCTATCATATGAAACATCATCATCTCATAGATTCATCCCTAATCACATTATAACATGAAAAATGTCAATTTGGCCTATAGACCATTTAAGTGGGGCATTTGCATACTTAAATCAAATCTTGAAAGAGTTAAAAGGATAATCAAAATGAATTAACAAGATAAATAAGATTAAATGCCTAGTTGAATTATCCATTTGAAATTAATAAATATGTAAACAATGAAATTCAGAAATTCAAAATATCCTATCCTTCAATCATTGCCTTTATGAGTTGTCAAGCTCTTTAAAAAAATCCTAAAATATCTCATTTTTAGAGCCATGCCTTGTAATTATGAATCATAATTAATTGACAACTATTAACTCTACTAGGGTTATATTTCACTCACCTAGGTTTACTTTGAACCCATTACAAGCCTTAACTTAACCCTAAATCACCTTGTATGAGAGTTAAATCCTTAGGCTACAAATACAAGGCCATACCTCTTCATTTATAATATTAGATATTGTAGGGTTATTATGCATTATTTTTTCCATGAGAATCATATCAATAGTGTTATAATGCTAAAATCTTGAGCCAAAAAATAACATAGCCACATAAAATCTAATGGTGCTAAGGAGAGAAGGATACAAAAGATTCATTTTCCAAAGACTTCTTGATGTACAAGCCAAACAAGCCACTCAACAAAAAATTTGGATCTCCCAAAGAAGGTAAAGGATTTTGTGTCTTTTATGTTTTAGTTGTGCTTTTATTTGGTTTTTGTTACTAATATCCACCTTATGATCTAGGCTTGGAGTGTAAGTGTTAGTGTGTTTATTTAAGTTTTTTTACTTGAAATAGCACCATATTAACCTCCCTTCTTGGATTCTTATGATCATAAAATAGAAATCAACATGAATTTAACTCATGTTAGGAGGGATTAAAACTTTATTTTATTTAAGAATACCACATGATTTTCATTGGATATTCTAAGGAGGGTAATTAGGTATAACTCTGACACTAGTTTTTTGGTTTCATCTTTGCAGTTCCATAGAAGACCCAAGTAAGATAAGAGAACCTCAAGGAAAAGTTATACCCAATCATTTCCCCCAATTAGAAGAGGTCTACTCCCTAGAATCACTATGGACTTAGCTTGGTTAGTTAGTTATACTATTGATATTTTTGTTTCTACCCATGAATTTCCTAAAACCCATAAAAAATATCATTTCTCCTTCCCTTTTGGAGGAAGGACTGGTAAAGAACACCTAATGTATTTCAAGACAAAACTAAGGATAATGAATATAGTCAATAAGGACATGAAATTTAGGTTTTAACCCTTCACACTATAAGATTCGACTTATGATTGGTTTTTAAACATCCCAAATGATTCAATTACCTCTTGATCCTAGTGTGAAATCACCTTATTAGGTCAATTTGGATAGGTTACCAATCCTAGTGTCATATACCAACATTTTGCTACTATAAGGAGAGAGCCCAATGAACCCATCAGAGCCTTTAATGCTAGATTCCAAAAAATGTTTATCCAATTAAATTATTCATATAGCCTAATTTTTTTCTAGCCCTTGAGATGTAAAATAATACATTAGATATTAAAACCTCAATGTTCATGTGTAGAGTAGTAGGCATCACTTACCTACCAATTGCATATGATGAATCCATTAGAATCGATAGGAAAATAAATCCCCAATTATAGATCCTAGGTTGATCTAATATATACCAAAATTATACAATGTTAAATTAAATTCCAAATGATAACTAGTGGATTACAATTAGAATCAAGCATAGATGTAGTTTCCCTTGTCCCATTTTACACCAAATCAAAGCAAAATCTCTTTGAATAAACTTCTCCATATATCCCATCATCACCAAATCCAAACTTCAATTCTAATCAATAATTACACTACTTAGGGTGAAAATATAGACTATAATAAAGTTTAATTAGATGTTATCCAAAGGATGATACATAACTTAAGTAATGAATTCTTGAGCATGCATAAAAGAATGGGGAGTATTGCTAGACAAAATACAAATAAGGGATTTGTGTTCTAAATATATAATAGTCCTTTCAACATACCTATAGATAAATTAGAAAAATATCCACCCAATAGGGTGCCTTAAATAAACAACATAAAAACAACACCACTCATTTGGTACCAGACTCATAATACAACAACATGGAAAATTGGATTGCATAGAGTTCTGAACTACTTTTGAAATATTTTAGAAATAAATGGAAAGACAAGAGAGTTTTAAAAACTAGTCAAATCCATCTTCCTCAATGCATTAGGTCACCCCATTAAAATAATGGTCTTTTAGACATGACTTCCCATTCTTAGTTGAAGATGAGAATGAACCAGAGGATAGTACAAATGAGATACATGCATTCTAGTAGTTCTAGAGGAAGAATTATAATATAAGGAATAATAAACCTATTACTACCTCAACTCATTTAAATAATAATGCTACTACACTTCTAGATCTAAATGTAAATAAAATCTATCTCCTCTAAATGAAAGTGATCAACACCAAAAAACAAAAATGCAAAGAAAATCTTGGTACAACATTATTGAGGATATGAAGAATATCAAGGCTAATATCACCCTGCATGAACTGGATTAGATCAGTGAATAGAGGGAGTTATTGATCAAGGCCTTAACTAGGAGATATTATACATATAATAAGTCCAAATCTACCCATTCAAATGTGATGGTATATAAAGATAAACGTAAAGTACCATCACTTTTATTGATTGTCTGAATGTTTGGTAAGAACGTACACAACTGTTTAGTTGAATTAGGTTCTTCAGCCAATGTAATGCCCAAAACTATGTGCAATAATCTAGGTTTGATCCTAGATAAGTTAAAAAGAGTGGTATTATATTTGGATAAGTGTTATGTACCATACATTAGATAACTAACAAATGTACACATCTAGTTGGAATTAAAGCCATGCATATAACAATAAATAGATATTATGGTCATTAACATTAAATAATCTTAAGGATTGTTTCTAAGTTGTGATTGGTTAAAGATATTGAATGGGTATATGTACACATTTTTCTCACATGTGTGGCTACCTTAGAAAGGAGTAGCCAATTAGATTAGAGTAGATAGAGAACAAAAGATGAAGTACCTAATCAATGAGTACAATGCCAAGAGTGATAAAGTTGACTTTGTATCCCCACATGTAGGAGTGCACAAATTTAATACCAATCAAGAGATTCATGAAAAAGAATTTAAAGGTCCTTCTCAATTATGGAATCTCCATTTTGATGTAGCTAGATCAAAATAAGGTTTAGGTGTTGTTGTAGCCCTAACCAATATAGATAGGTGATTTATTATTTTTTAGAAATTAGATGTTTAATTCATAAATAATAAATAGGTCTGAGTAGATAAAATTAGTAAATAATGTACAATAATTAGGCTACTTATTTTTGAATTTTTACTTTAATTAGGGTTTTTCTAAAAATAGTGTTGAGAGAGAGAAAATTAAAATTATTTTATTCTATGTTGTTTTGACTAAGACAGGGTTTATAAATCTATGTTCAGGCTTGGAAGAATGTCACAAATATAAATTTGGAGTTTATTTCTTGATTTTATAGGAGTGTCGAAAGTGGGACACACTAGCTTCTAGCTGTATAGTCCTATATTGATGCTATTGTCTTGGTTATCTAAGCTTTCTGGGTTTATAATACTAGGTCTATGTGACCCTACCTATGAAATATCAAAGCCTAAAAGTCTATAGATCTCATTGTGTACAAAATTTAGTATTCAATAACCTAGGTCTTTATGCTTGAACTTGAATGTAAAATTTAGATAAAATAGAGGAGGGGTTTTTGTGTAAAGGATATGCTAGATGCACTTCACACCTTCTATGTGGGCATGATACCTACATACCAATACTCTAAGGAGGGATCAAGCTATATGTAGTTCTCCCATTGAAGTGTTTAGTGTAATAGTGTGATGAAAATGCAAGTAAATGTGAAATTGGGTGTACTTGAAATGACTAGGGACTAGTATAAAGGTTTGAATAAGATTTAAATACTATTGGATGGCTATATGTAGAGAGTAGGGAAAAGTGCTGGAGTGGTCTTGCTTGTATTCTTGCTTATATCTTGTAAATGAGTGTTAACCCTTCTAAATGGAATTTGAATGGATTTTTATAGTTGATTTAATGATCTTGGGTTAAATGAATTCATGTTAGGCTGACATGAATTACGATAAAGATTCAGAATAATATGACTATTAAAAGCCAAAATGCACTTGGATAATAGTTCCATAAACATGACACCTTAGGCTTTAGCATTGTAGTCTAAGTTTGGATGATCTTGTCAATAAATAATTGGACTTGGGGGGATAGATTAAGAATGGAAAGAATAATATAGGTCTACAAGGGTTCAATAAAGGAGGCTATGGATGATTGAAAATCAATGAAAACATGACTATGAGGGTCATGAGAGTAAACAAGGTGGACCTATGGATTAGATTTCATTAGCCACACTCAAGTTACTAAATTTTGAATTTTATATGATTAAAATAGGAAGAAGTATTTTGTTTACTATAGACTACATTTCCCTTGCAATAATAATAGAGATGAGTATGAATCTCTAATTGTTGGACTACAATTCATGTTGAAGCATAATGTCAAATAATTACAAATATTTAGTGTTTAAGATCTAGTTTTTAACCAAATCATAAAGAAGTATAAATGCAAGCTCACCTACTTGAAGAAGTAAAAACATCAAGCATGATACCTGGTCAAATACTTTAAAGCATCAACATAATATCCCTACCAAGGGAATAAAACTAGATGATAAATTTAATACATACTTTAGCTTCCAATCTAGCACCGCTCTAAGAATATAAAATGTAGAAATTATCTATGGAGCTAGTTCTTTTCCCCTCTATTCTAGACGGTGAACAACTTCTAGATATTTGAGGATGATAATTAGATCATCTAATTCATAAGTAGTTATGGTACCTTAAAATCTTAGTTGATATATGAAAAGGATGTTAAGCCCATGCATATTGAATATCTAGGAGAGGATGGTGTCTTATAGCTAGAGGAGAACCACATCCTTATAGGAATGGTTTACATAGAGAGAGATTTATACATAGATTCATAAGCTCAAAATTAGAAGCAAATTAAAATAATAGAGTCTGATTTCATCAAGGAGAATCTAGGCACTAGCGAACATCCTTAGTATGTGAACAATGGTTTGAGTTGCACTAAAAGTGAGAAACAAAATTTGAAATATTATTGAGAGAATAAAAAGACATGATCACCTAGACATATGAAAATTTTAATGTCTTTGACCCTAGAGTCATCACACATACCATTACATTGAATCCATAAACATAAACCTTTTAGGAATAGATGGAGACCAATAAACCAAATATAGGAATTTCTCATCTGAATAGAGGTACAAAATCTATTAGAGGTTAAGATTGTCTTCCTAATCAAGTATTTTACTTGGGTACCCAACCTAGTACCAATAAATAATAAGAATGGAGAAATTAGAATTTGTGTTGACTTTAGGCTCATAAACCAATAATAATAAAAGGATAATTATCCCTTACCCTCCATAAATGAGGTAATACATATGGTTAATGGGTCTAAGAAGATGTCCTTTTTGGATGAATTCTTAGGCTACAATCAGGTACTAGTGGAAACACAAGATAATAAAGACTAACTTTGCCACCAAGTGGGGAGATTTTGCATACAAAAGGATGCCTTTTGGACTAATCAATGAAGTAGAAAAATTCTAGAGATTTATGGAATTCAAATTGTAGGGACTTATTGAAAAAATCATCATAATCTACATAGATGAATTGATAGTGTATTAAAATAATAAAACTAATAATGTAGATCATCTTCAAACAATGTTTTTTAGATGTAGAAGATATGAAGTCTCTGTTAATCCAAATAAGAGCATCTTAGAGTAACTGAGGGGAAATTATTATCCCATGTCATCACTAAGGATTAGATATCTATTTATCTAGAATGAGTTCAAGCTATTTAAAAGGTGATGCCTCCCAAAAATAAGAGAGAATTAAAGTCTTTATTTAGCAAGTAAAACTTTGTAAGGAAAATCATTTTTAGATTTGTAGATATTTTCAAACCACTAAATGCCATGTTGAAACAATATGTGAAGATAGAGTGGATAACAAAGGCTAAGAAATATTTTTAATACATCAAGACTTCCATTGTTCAAGCTCTAGTTCTTATCAAACTAGACTTCAACAAGGAATTTTGCCTTTGTTAATTTACCTTAGAGCAAACTATAAAACATGTACTCACACAAAATATAGATGATAATGAAAATATGGTTACCTTCATAATCACCAATTTTAAGGATGTATATTTGAAAACTTAATGATAGATAAAGATGTATATACAATGATCAAAGCTACAAAAAGGTTTGGAAAATATATCCTAAGGAATAATATTTATGTCATTGTTATAGACTTGGCTATAAAACTCACACTTTGATATAATGAGTTGGGTGAAAAAATATGAAAGTGGATGACCAAGTTACAATAGTTTGATCTTGAAATTAGACCAACCAAGATGCTAAGAGACCAAGGAATCATCCAACTCATGACTGAGATAGATCCATGCATTTGTATTAAATAAATAAATGAGACTTAGGTAGATGGTGGTGGATGATATGAATAAACATCCATTATTTTATCACAGGCACATGCCCTTAGACTCAAATTAGCTTAGTACATGATAAAGAAATGAGTCCTATATTAGAAGAACTATGACGGTATCTACTTGAGGTGCATCTCAAAAGAGCAAGATGTAGACATATTGGGTAATTTACATCATAATATAGGAAATGGACATCCCTTAGGAAACATAACATCTCATAAGATTTTGAGAATGGGATACTACTAGCCTATGGTCTTCAAATATTCCCATAATCATTTCAAAACCTACCATGAATGCCAATTATTTGGGAAAAGATAAGTAAATGTTATTATGCCACTAAAACCTATCATTGAAGGATTCCATTTCACTCAATGGGGTATATAATTCATTGAGGTGATCAAACCAAACACTTCAATAGGGATTAAGTTTATCCTAAAATATACTAACTATTGTACCTAATGGATATAAGTTGTGGCTAGTAATAATTACATAACAACTAATGTTATTGAATTTCTGGAAGAAAACATACTAAGCAAGTTTGGAACTCCAATTTATTTGATTTGTGATAATGGTATAATTTTCCATTATAGATAATTTATTGAGTGGGCATACAACAATAAAATCACAATCAAGTTATCCTTTAACTATGACCCAAAATGTAATGAAATAGATAAATCCATAAATAAGAATTTAATGAATGTATTTAATAAGTCAACCCAAGATAAACAAATAGAATGGAATATGTTACTAAAGTATGAAATATGGATAGATTTAATAAGATAAAAGTAAGCCCTCAAGGATTCACCTTTTCTATTAGTGTATGGGCAACAACCAATCTTCCATATTGCTCTTAAAATACCAACATACCAATTTATGCAATATTACATGGGATAAGATGAAATAATATAGTATAGACTACTTAACATAGTACAAATAGATGATGCAAGAATTGAAGGAATGCATAGCTTCAAAAAATACCAAGACATTATCAAGAGGTGGTTTTAAAAGATATCCAAGATCAAATCCTTCAGGATTTTAGACCTAGTGCTTCTACGAGATAAAACACATGAGAATAAGAGAAAAAATGATAAGTTTATTCCTTTATGGATTTGACCATATCAATTATCTGAGATACTATGTAATAACTCCTTCTGATTGAAGGACCTTCATGGTAACAACCTCACATATTTTTGAAACACTATTTCATGGCTTATCCAATTGGAGATAATTTTGAGTGATGGTACGTAGAAATATAAATTTAGTACTATGTGATATTTCCTTCTTTCTAGATTATATTTCTTGCTATCTACAGTAGATTTCATGCTTTCATAGATTAATGTTTCCTACTTTCTTTATTTACTTTTAGTATATTAGTTGTTATAACTTATAGATTATTTTTATAAAATTTAAAAATAGACCAACTAATTTCCTATTTCATAAGTGCTAAGTACTTGCTAAAAATAAGGGGATAATATAAAAATAATAACAATTAGTTTTCAAAAGTATTTATTCTAATAGTGATTAAGCTTCTGGGATTGAGGTATGTGCTCTTGGAATGAGTGAGTTTTATATATCTATGGGATTTACTCTAATATACTTATGCAAATTTTAGAGAGACTTTCCATTCCAAAGATCAAATATACTATTACATGTTAAAACCTGAATGAGAGATAATAACATATATATGGATGCACACTAACAAGGATGTGTTGATTAAAATAAGTTTTATTAGACATACACCTAAAAAATAGTGGTTCCAAACCCTCCTTCTATATGTGTTTAAAAAAGAGATAAGATCATCATATAAATTGATAGAAGACGGATAATTTAAGTCATGTATACAAGGGATATGGATGCCTAACTAGTAGTAGATCAAAGATTTGAGTGGGATCATAGGTATCTCTATCAGGTATAAAAATGCCTAGTTGGTAGTGTTAACACTCCAAACTACACCTTAGGAGGATGTTTTTTAGGCCTTCCTCCACGTATGGGGTAATGGGATTAGCCCAAGGCTATGGGTGACCTATGGCTGGGCTAAACCTCAAGTTTATGGGGATAGATCCTCTAGTGCACTAATTGAGCTCAAAATAACTAAACCTACTAATTTATTGTGGTGAAAATAGATAAGGGAAAACATGAAAAGGAAACCTATTCTACTGGAGGTGATCCACCAATATAATCTATCCACTCTATTTGACCTTAAATAACATTAATAAATAGTATAAGGACTAAACCACTCTCTCCAAGGACTTATATGCATTATTAATTCTTAGGAAGGTCATGGTGGATGAATAAAACTTTGAGGTGATGGATGAGAGGCATGTCTTGAGACACTTCCAACTAGGTTACAATTCAAGTATGGTCACCAACCTTTAACATATCATATGACTTGAATATAACAACATGCTATCATCTAGGTGAGACAAGGACCTATAAAGGGAGAAAACCTACCACTTATACAAATTAAACCAACATAAACACACTAGATCAATATGGAAGAAAATGAGTCAGTCATTACATTATTCTAAGAGGTCTACAAGATACAAATCTAGGTAGAGTTTCCTCATACCCAGTTGAGGGATATGTACAATGGCCTAAGAGGCTCAATACATAGAATAATGAGAAGAGAAAGAGATGGAAATTGGCATGGAGGTGAAATGTAGAGGTCATGAATGACCATAATCCACTCACAAAATTTTTACAAAATACCTCATGAATCCCTTCATGCATTGCCTTAATGGTTGATGGTCTTCAATGGGACCTTTAAGCATTGAGGTGGAGTGGTGAAGGCTAGATCAACCTTGGTTGACCTCCTTAAAATAATGTAAATGCATAAATATGGTATTCCTACTTTTTTAGTTACAAATATTTGAATTTGTGTAATTAGGCCTCCATGGATCATCTAACAACCCACTTTTTCTTTGTACATGTAAACTAGGACAAGAAACTACCCATTTTTCATAATGACCAAATAATGTATGCCTTCTTCCTTTAATGCATTAGTTAAAGGGTTTATACAACCCTAAATTAAAATCCTTAGTAACCCATATATGCTATTAATCCTTCTCTTTTTTGACTAAGTAGGTCTACTAGGCTACTAGGCTTAGTGGCTTAGTATTAGGTTCTTGGTGGACATGAAAATTGAATCAGAATCTTTAGGACAAGTGAATGAGTATGTATTAGACTTGAATTTTTTTTTCACATGATGGCATAGGCCTATACCATAGTGAAAACTTGTAATTATATCTAACTTAGGTGATTAGGCCATCTCTTACTATCTTTTCTCGGCTGGCCATTTGGTGTAGACTTGAAAAATCATTTACACACAAAGTTATGATAGTTTTATGATCCAATAAGGTGGAATATGCTTCACACTAACTTACCCAATGATTTTCAACCTCTCATCAAGTTTATTACCCTATTTTCCTCACTAAATCATATAAAATCATGATTTTTAGGTGGTCCATACACCTATCCGTACAACCTAGTACCATGGATGGAATCTCCTCTAAGTGTATTATGTGATCCAAGTGTTTTTAGGACCAATTCAAGGAATTTGAGTGTAAATATATCAAGTTTTATCCAATCAGTTCTATCTTATGGTTTATCCAAGTTTTTGGAGGTCTACCAACTTAATGATAGTTCATAAAGTACAAACCTGTAATCCAAAACCCTTTTCCATGGATCTCTATCCCATACACTCCCTCAAAATTCCTAAAGATATTATGGTCCCATACATCTTATACAATGAGATGTGAGTGAAATTTAGTGGACCTCCATTATTTTCTAAACATTTTGGGTAGGTTATAAAGTTAGTGATTATTCATAAATATGGAATCCTTAATCTAAATCTTTTCTTCATTTATTTTGAGGGTATATGGGTTGTTAACTTCCCCTAAGAGCACTAGCTCTAATTCATTTTTCTTGGTGAGATTGGATTGGTAGATCGAGATGGAAACTTAGTATAATGGAGCTTGAGAGGGGTGATGATACTAATGTAGCCTTTTATTTTCTCTCCTCTACCCAAAACATCCTCTTCAAGACATGTACCATCCTTCCACACCTTCTCCTGATCTTAATTCTTTTTGGGAGGGTCTGGTTATGACACTAAGAGGTTGGTGTTGGAGGCCTTAAGATGGATTTAGGAATAAAATCCTTAAACTAAGTTTTTAAGGATTTATGTCACCTTTAGGTGGATTGGTGACCTCACCATCATCATATCCCACTTTTCCCACTTATTTCTATCCTTTTCACTTGTTTCTAGTTACCCAAGCTTCATCTCAGTCTCCTTCTTTTCTTAGGTCTACCTTTAAGCCTCATTATTAGCTTTAGTGCTTGAAAATATGTGTTATAGGCATGAATATTATCATATCCATTTCAAAAATATTTATGGGGTTATAAAATTATATGACATGTTTGAATGGTCTAGTAATACCTCTTGATCAGGGCTTCTTTTAATTTTACTGACTGCATAACTGTTAACCTCTTGCCTAGGGTTTATGGATAGTTAGGCCTATGTAACCCTAATGGATTAATTGATTATCTTCCTACCTCACATGAGGATCCTATCACCCTATAAAAATTTATATTCCTTTATTATTTGAACCTCAAATCTTTTTATATTTCCAATAACTCCAAACATGCAAATGTCCCTTGTTCATATGCACAGGCCTATTTAGGCCTAAAAGGCATGTTTAGATCATTAGGACACTTTTATATAATACTATTAAAAATATAAATGGGTACATTAAGTTAATTTATAAAACAATTTATATACCCTATTTACTACCTTTTATTTCACTTTATGCAGAGTTTAATACTCCTTCCTCACTCTGCTTAGTTGCTTCATTGTAGGTAACCAACTAGGTCTGCTTAGTCTATCAAGGATATTTGAAATATAAAAGGAAAAAAAATAATAATGGATAATTAATAAAAAAATTATAGGCATATTTTAGTCATACTTATTCATCTCTATACATGGTTTAAGACATTTAGCTCTTTTCTCATAACCCTAATGTAGGTGGCAGTTAGGCCTACCTAGACTGTAAGTATGAATGCCATCCTTATTTACTAGTTTATCATCCTATTTAATAATTATAAATTATTAATTTAGAGAAATAATTAGGTTTATGACCATTTATTACCTTTTATACCCTCAAAACATAGTTTCTTACTCAACTTTCTCCCCACCTATAGTTAGGCTTATAGGTTGCAGCTCTAGGCCTAGACTGTGAGCACTTCCTTTGAGAGGTGGGTTAATGTATCATGGAAAAAAATAAATTTAAGACATATTATTACTATTTTTAACCTTATGAAACACATCAAACTCATCATATGTTTAGTATTTCTTCAACCTTACCACTGCAGCCCTGTGTGGATGAGGTAGGAGTCTTCACTGAGTTTTATCTCTTGAGGGTTTAAGGATGGGTGTTGATCCTTGATTGACCCTATTTTATCAATATAAATACCTATTTTATTTACTAACATGACTGTTAAAAACTCCTCAATACCTTCCACACTTTATATATCTCATCTTAATAACCAATACTCTATTTATTCCATTTGTATAATATGCCACTATAGTCAGGATTGTGAGAGCTTGTACTTACATAATAAGTTGAGAATGAGGATAATTTTAAGGGTATAGGGAATTAAGGGGAATAAGGAAATAATAAAAAAATATTACTTAGGGATGAGGTAAATTTATGCCTTTTAAAGTGATCTTGATGGTTCTCTATAACCCCCTATTCACACTTGTAAAGGAAAAGACATTATACACATGATAGTCACATTAGAACAAGACTTGAAGGATATGTTTGAACATATGGTAGATAGTTTGATATTGGTAGGTATATAAGGATTAAATGGATTAAATGAACCCATAATAAAACTTAACACATCATTCACCTCCATTTTCATGCTTTGAATGCTTTGTAACCTGAAGAGACACTATCTGTAGTTTACAAATGGAGAAAACCTGAATGTTTCCTTGATTTTAGGGATCCCACATGTGACCTAGGGGTGGATAATGATGGATATGGATTGAGGAATTTTATAATACTTTTTTGATCATTTATTACATCAAACCAACTAAAACTACACTAAAACCATTATAAATTTGATGCCACATAGATGAAGAAGACACTTTGACTACTTAACTTGCTAATGTTTGTTCATTAAACACAAGGGAGAAAATATTTAAACCAATTCATATGATTAGAAGTGAATTACACCCCATTAATCTATCCCAGAGATTGGATCCTCACCTTCTCTCTCTTGTATAGACTGAGCACAAACCTAAAGTATTGAACACAAACCTAAAGTGTTATCCATGGCTGCCATAGAGCTCGGTGGAGAAAGAGAAATCGTTTTGGACCTATCATGCACATTATAGATGTGAAACTTATCTGAGATACCTACCATGAGATCTGATGTAATCTATGACCTCCCCCTATATAGACTTGACTGTATAAATCTATATAAGCTTGAAAAACACTTACAAACACCTTTTTTTGGCATTTCCTTCATGATTCAGGTCTTGAAATTTCATTGGAGTATGAGATTATGGAAATAGAAGTTAAATAACATTTTAAAATAGATGGTATGGTTGGAGAATTTTAAAGGAGGCATTTACACATGTGTGGGACCCATTTGGTGGATTAAAGGTGGGTTTGGCTTCAAAAAGACTCTTTTATGCCCATGAATCATCTTGTTATGAGTATATTTGAAAATGAGACCCTTTTAAGACCCTTATAATAAAATTAAATACCTAAAAACCCATTTTCCAAAGTTTTATAATGTAATGTTTGACTCATATCATGTTTGAAGGACCATTTGATGACTTTGAAGGGAGAATCAATTTTTGAAACTAATTAAGATACATATACCATGGAATATGACCTTGAATACATCATTAAAGTTCATATTGTGACTCAAATGAGGTTTGGTCACCTTATATATCTTCTAAAAAGTCTCTTGTTACAAGAAGAGGCTTCAAATATGCCTAAAACCATGAGAACTAGAAACCTTAACTTTGTTAAATTTACTTGACCTCTGCTAAATATCCTTAATTTTGTCAAATAATGCTTAGATCTCTCCCTAGACTTAAAAAAACCTTTGAAACTCTTTCCATCCCTCAAGGACCACTATGACAACTATCACATCACTTAAGGACCCAAAAATAGGTTATGACATATGATGATGTCTCAAGTAATGACTAACACAAACATTAAACCTTAAACCATGCTAACAAGGTTTTCAAGAAGAAAATAGAAGACCATGACAAGATTTAAACCACCATATAGAATCTCTAGGGGGTTTTATGGAAAGTTTTTGATTGTAGGGTTTAACATTTGGCCTAGGAGGCCAAATTGTCAACATGTAGAAGAGTAATTCCCTTATATTTCTTGTTTGGCTATAAAATCTAAATTCAAATGAAACCTGTAGTGTTTATCCATGAATTTTTAAAAAATATCAAACAATGGGAAATTTAATTCACAAAAAAACACATAAATCCAAGGAATTCAAAGGGTTAGTATGTTGCATGAGGAAATAAGAGTCTTTTTCCAAGGAAAGGTTTACCTATTCTTTTCTTGTTAGAGTTGAAGTTCTGTTATGATATATTTCTTAGATTATGGGTTCTTAAATACTCATGATTATTTTCCCCATTGTGTGACCATTTTTCATTCCCTAACACATACAGACACCCCATTTTAAAAAAAATGAATGGGGACCCACTATTTTTTGAATATCTTTATTCAATCCCCCTAAGCTTTAGACATCCATGACACTAGTTTCCATTTGCATAAGTCTAAATTCATATTCAAAGTATAAAGTTAGAGAGTCCATCATTATGAAAATTAAAACTTGAACATTGATTTTGATCTATCTTAAAACTTGGGTTTTCATAATTGACTTTATGATTTGCTTAGACTAAAAAAACTAATATGTCTTGTCTTAGTATTCCTATGTTTTTTGTCTGTTCACAAGATTATTGGAAAATATTTTCAAATCATTCAATGTCCTACCCTACCTTTATTTACCTAATATTAGGATAAGTGTCATTATTACATTACCTAGATCCTTAAACCTTCACAAAAGTTTCCAAGTCTTCAAAATTACCAAGCTCCAAGAACATGCCACACAGTGAAATTATGTGTAACAAAAACCCCAAAAAATTAAAAATTAAGTTGATGGATTAATGGTATTAGGGTTTCATTATTTGATAACAAGAAAATATGAGAAATTATGTTAACTTAGAATGTTGGAAGGATTAAACGTATTCTAATGGCCTCGAGGCCCCATAGTCTAATGGTTTTGAGGTTTCAAGATTTGACAACTTGACAATTGGCACATTTTCATTAACTCAGAGCTTCATGAAAGGAAATATTAAGTTAATGGATTAATGGTATTATGGATCTGAGTCTCCAAGTATCTAAGGCTATGAGATCATGCCACACATTGACATTTCATTAACCAAAAACATTCATAGGGATGTACATAATTTATAAGATTCAAACAACTAAGGCTATGAGGCTTCCAATTTGTAGAATCTCAAGATCATTCAATGTGGCTCAATTACATTAGCATAAAACCATGGAGTACATACAAAGAAAGGCTATAAATCTAAAATCTTGAGTAAGTGATAAATTGATAAGTGTTTAAATACAAGAGATTCGTGGCCAAACTATGCATACAAAAGTTTGATAGCAAAGAAAAGAAGATCGTAGATGAGAAATTGAGACCTGTCTAAAACAATATGATTGGACATATAAGATTGAAAAAACATTACCATGAAATAAAAAAATAAACCCACCAAATCTGAATAGATAATTTAAATCCAAATGGGAATGAAATTAAAAATCATTATTTTCATTGAATTCACATGAATTGAGAAATCATGATGTTGAATTTGGGGAATATATGAAAAAAATAAGCAAAATGAAAGTCACTATGCCATCAATATATGATTGAAAATTGTAATTTTGAGCCTTATTATGACCCAAAATCCCTATTTTCTTCATAAAACCTATAAGAGAGTTCAAAATAATTTGTGCAAGAATTACATAATTTAGATTACTGAAATGGATTTTTCTTCAAAACTAACATGCCTTTAGCCCCTTCTGCATATTATTGTGCTATAAATACATAATACATAGACACCCTATTAAAAAAAAGTGCCTTCAATTTAAAGTTTCCAAGTTAATTGATTCTCTAGAATATAATCGAGTTTATGGCACCATACTCTACACAAGACCATTCATCTCAAGACAAGAAGTAATACATCGATGACTTGCTACAAATTAAAATAATGGTGCTTCATCAAGTATTAGTGAAACTAGAGGTAATTCACTATATTGACTTGCTCCTTGATTTATTATTTAATGGTACTTTATCTTGAGATTGTACACACCTTATAAATGTGAAGAATACACTTGCATATATTTCTAGAAGGGCATTCAAAAGGTACCTTAGCCTCCTAGTCCCAAAGAAAACTTATAAACAAATATCATCCAACATATGGCTCAATCACAACACCATATAGGGAAAACTAAAATAATGGCTAGTGAAAGGACATATATTGAATCTTAATGGGTCCATTTTTTCTAACTACATCACTAAATTCAGGCTTAGGATTAGGATAACCAATGTCCTTATAAATAGACTCTATGGATTTATTAGAATTACATATGTAAAATTGGAATAGGTCCCATTGTTAGACATTCTCCTGAATTCATGTAAGATTAATGCCTTGGGAGATATTATAAGCCTTAAACTAAAGGTTTAGATGTTCAAGAATGAGAAAAAGGCCAACTGATGGAAATTTATATATGATATCATATTTATTAGATGCATTCCTTGACACAGTTAATATAACACATGGAAAATATGGTAGCCATCAACAAAATATATGGATAATAAGATCTATGAAGACAATTATTTAATATTTGTCTACATATTCATAAATGAAATAAAAATGATTTGTGAGTAAATCTACCCTCAAGTATAATAAGACATTCATTGAACTCAGATGCCTAGGTTATCTGATAACTTTAGAATAATCATAGGCAAGTAGAGGGATTATTGGTATTAACCTGGTTGCATAATTATCAATATTGAAGGAACTAGGGGACCTCCTTTGTTCTTTACATGTCATGTCCAAAATAAACTTTTAGACTAAGAGGTAGCCACCATGTGTACAAAAACATAGATGAGGATCTTGGCCTTAAAATTTTTGACCATTATTTTAAGACTCCTCTAAGTATTGGATAAATAAACATTATGGTAATGTCCCATTTCAACAAGAATGGGAAAGTAAAATCCCATTATAATATAATAGTGGCCTAATTTAGGGAATGAGACCCAAAAAAAGAATCAATAACTATCTTAAAATCCTCAAGGAAAATAAGGGGATGACCATCACATGTAGTCGCCAAGAGTATGAACATGATGTTATATTCTTTAATGCATAAGATGAAATAGAGGTATGGACTGAGATGGACAATCAAATATCTATTATAGTTGTCTAGGCCATTTGGTATGACTCAGACATCACCAAGTAACAAGAAAATGAGATGGTGGACCAGGTCCAAAAGGCATGGATTCATTAGTGGCCCCCAACTCAAACTCAAAAATAAATAGGCCAAGGCTAACCTCCCTCTCACAAAACATAATATAAAATTAGAGAAGAGTGAGATTCCAATGGAAAAAGGGAGGATAACCCCCAAAATGAAAATAAAATATTAGAGGTCTCCCTAGTCCCTATCTAGACTCCATGCATCCATCAACTACTACTAGAGTTTTGGGCATAAATACCATAGTGGATAAAAATACACCTCCTCCAAACCAATATAAGAGCACATTCTCTATGGCACCTTTATCTCAACTTACAATGGTTACTCAGTAAGTCTTCTAGAGTTTATGCAATATTATTTATTATCTATTTCATTTGATCCTCATTCTCATATAACATATCAAGTAAGTTCACTTCCATCCATTTCCACGAATGATAGGACTTAATCCTAAACACTTTTTATTGGACTAGTTTCCTTCCCATCCATACTTACTTCCACTATTATTATTTTAATTTTTAATCCTTTACCATTACCTACAGTAGTAGTCCCTATAATTTTGGATCCTTTAGTTATTTTATCAACCCTCTCACTTAATGTTCCCCCATATCCACTTACATAAGGAGATCTAAAGTCCTTCTAGACTCCTCTAAAACTTAATAATTAGAGGAAATACCATCATTTAGTCTAACTACTTAGAAGAATCCCCTACTGAAGAGGAAGTAGAGGAAGAGGAACATGGACAAGTAATATCCCTAGTGGAGTATTTGATGGATGAAGAGGAAAAATATTTAGAAATAATGAAGGCATTAGATCTTAAATTGGGTGAGAAGAGTGTTAGATATGAAGAAGAGTTATATTTAGAAAAGGCTAAAACATTCATCTTGGGAAGCCTTCAAGAAGAAGAAACTCCAGATTGAGATCTAGACCAGTAGGTCCTCATTGAAGAACAAAGGAAAAATATAAATGAGGTAGTTTATTATCTTGTTTATTCTATCACTAGTGTATATACTAAAGTTATTTATTTTCCTCCAGCCATTTTAGGGTCATCATTGTCTAGTTCATTTGATTCTTCCATTATTTTGATATCAACAAAAATAATCACTCTAAACAAAGGAGTTCATTTTGATAATTTGGTTTTATTTTAAAATTTCCATCCTAGAAAGCCACCAATCCCTTATAAACCTTATTTTATATTGGAGCAACCTATTCCAAAATACTCACCTATGCATTTAGCCACCATGATAGTTGAAAAAATAGCAAGCTTGACTAAATATGTAGATTAGGTTGTCCCACAGATAGGAGCCTCACCATGGGATATAAGTGTATATCCACCACTATGATTTACAATTTAAATAAGTGCTTGATTAGAACCTCCCATAATAACTCCTCTAATGAATCCTCCAACCTCTACCTTTGAACACCCAAGTCCTATAAAAGAAGGGGAAAATATTTTTCCCCAATGGGTTAAAGAGATGCAAGGCAAAAAGGATGAGAGATATAATTTTGTCCTCACCTAATTACCTATAATATCCACTTGATTTGATAAATAAAGTGGCACAATTAATAGGGTGAGGAAGAGGAAGGCAATGCATATAAATACAAGGGAAGAGACTGAGTTTGAGTAAAGATAAATTTTGTTTTTTTTAGATAATAAACCCAAAGGAATCCCAATTATCCAACTAATTACACATAATATTTTTGTGCTTTTATGGATTCATATAGGGAGTAAATGAAAGATATGTACAAAAGAAAGGATGAGTAATAATAGAGATTACTATAGAGATATATTATTCATGCCCCTCATGAAATTGTTCATAGTGTACAAAGTAAATATACCAATTTGTATAATATTTTAAATAATTTTCAAGTTTCTAGAAGGGAGTGACAATAAAAAGGTATAAAGGTGATTAAACTATGGAACCAAATAAAATAATTTGAAAAAAGACACTTTTTGATTCAATGTTCTAGATGTAGTGCATTAAACTAGATAAACCTAATGTCTAGCCAAGATGAAGTATGTACCCTAATTATGTAGTCACTAAAGGGGATGTTTCCCTTAACTGACATGCATAGATGAAGGTATTAATGGGGCATTTTTTGAATCATGAAAATGAGGCCTTGAAAATTTTGAAGGATGTGAGTGTCACTGATGTGATAACATCTACTAGAGAGTTAGATAATAGGCCAAATTTTGAAACACTCATTGATCTACGCCATAGGGCACATGACTAAGTTGTGCAGAGGAAAAGCTAGTTTATTTGTGCATAGTGAATGCATGAAGAGTATTCAAACAAAAACATCAATCACACATTCAATGGAGTGGAAATATTATTTTTATAAATGAAACTTTTATTCAATAACAAAGAATAAGGAAAATAGGTACAATTTGTTATAGTGCATGTGTTACAAAATAGATACATAGACCATGTTATCTATGTTATGCATGTATGCTTTATTGATCTGAATATCAAAGATTAGAAGCATACATTACATATTTAACATGCATGATTACAATAGACATTACAAATAACTATTGTATATTGAAAAAAAGGTGGCATTGACATGTCTCACCATCCTTGCACATTAATAATAGAGTTTCTATTTGGGAAGTGATTAATTATTTGGTCAAATAGTTCTTGGTTATTCAATAAATGTTCTGATCCTAAAAATCCTAGATGACAGCTAATAATAATCAAACCTAGGAGTGTGGGATAATCTAGGGTCATTAGTCAAGGCATGCAATCAATGTATCCTATCAGATGGTTGTGTTGAAGTGGGGCCCAATGAAGTAGGCTAGTCAATGAGTAAATTTCAATGAAGTGAACATGATTATTAATTATGGAGCATAAATATAGGTGCATAGGTTATGATATGATGTGATCATTGAAAATGAGTGCATAGGGTTGTGTGATAAGTTTGAGCTATAGGTATATGAATAAATAAGGAGTGTATTTAGATACACAAAGGTTTCACATATATCATTCACCCTTTATTGAAGAATAATGCTCTCCATTGCATCTATGTGTATATAAAGAAACCACACTTGAAGTTACTGATAATTATACCACTTAGCTTGATTAACATATTATCCAATATTGACCACTTATAAAAGTTAGTGTGATTCATGTTGGGTGAATGTGTCTATAAATTTGATGATATGATCCTTCTCTATGGGGTTAAAGTGTTTATGATCCAAATTAGAAGGATTTGTCACTGCTGGTTCAAGAAGTGGTAGAGTATAAGGCTTGATAAGTTCCAATAAAGACTAGGTAAATGACCAATTAGAGAGGTAGATAGAAAACAAATGTGTTATCACCATTTGCATGTATAATGATGTAAGGAGCATAGTGTATAGGCTTGGCCTTCTAGCGTGGACCTTTGAAGTGTTCCTTTTAAAGGTGTATCCAAAATTTATCACCAACTTGGAATGCATGAGGTGTGTGATGTGTGTCATGACACTACTTGTAATTTAATTGAGTGTGAGAGAGCATATGTTAAAATTGATGATGAAAAGATTAGATGTGTCATAGTAAATTATCAACTTTTTCCACTTCTATTTCCTATGTGAATGACTCAGTGTTGACTGTTGCATGGTAGGAAATGTCTAGAGGTTCCAAAGGTTGAAACCTAAGACATGTATAAAATGCACTATGACATGTAGAACTATGAAAGAATATGTTGTATGTACAATATATTACCATCCCATGTATGATAATGTGCAAGGTTTTACATTCATAAAATATGAGAAATTATGAGATTGACCACTTAGGTTTGCCCATCTATCTATGGATGAAAAGTCGTTGACTGATCCATCTGTGTACCCATCAAGTCCCACCCTTCTTGCCAAAATTGACTTACTAATCATGGATATCGATAGGAGATGATAGATGTTGGAAACCTAGAATGAACCTAAAAATGGATGAATAAATATTTCACAATGGTCACTACATCATTATCTTTCTTGTATTAGATAATGATAACCATATTTAAAAACCTATCCACTACAACAAACACAACATCATGTTGACAGCTTGTCATAGGCAACCTAGTCATGAAATCCATATTGATGGATTACCATGGTCTGGATAGAATTGGTAGAGGTATGTAGAGTCATTCATATTCATAGGTTTAGTGATGTAATAATGAATTAAATAATTGATTTTGAAATCCACATCTATGCACATGTGCATCCATAAGAAGTGTAATTGTAATGTGACTAGATTTTATGTCACATTGAGCTGTCATATGGTCTTGGCATAGTGTGCCTCCTATATGAGTCATTGGTGGCATGTGCCACTAAGAACATAAAGATATATTATCTTGTAAAGAAGTTGGTTAGACAAGTATAACTCCTAAACTTTTTTACCTTGTGCTAGGCTAGTAAGTCACTGTAAAGTCATGATCAGTCGAGTAGAGGGATACCTAGTCTAATGTATGCATCAATATTTACTTGCCTATTTAGTATGGATAATTTTGAAGATAATCCTTGTATAATAATGCCTAATAATTCACTAATTAAACCATTTCATCATTATTTAGTTTAACATTGCATATTACCACCTAGTCAATAATCTAGTCCCCTTTATATATTTCTTATCCTATACTAACCTTATTATTTCCCATCCAATATTAATTCCATTGTTTTTACTTATTAACATCCCATTTATCACATTAATCCCTTTTATTCCTACTTGTGAATTTTAAATTCACATAATCACACATATCTTTAGGCTTATCTACAAGCTTACCCACTAGACATTACATCATCACTTTATTAACCTACCCAATCTTCTTCTTATCACATCCTCACCACCTAAAACCCTCATAAAATCATCAACCACTTAACGAGATTATAGAGTTAACCAATTTTTGAATCTTCCTCCATTTTAATTACCTCTTTCTATAATTCTCTAAATCTAAAGGTTTCTTGAGAATTTTAAATTCCCAAATAATCCTTCCCCTTCCTCTATATAAACCAACTCAGTCCTCCATTGGATGAAAGGAGGAATGAAATAATAAAGTTTATCATCAAATCCATAAGTGCATAAATGATTTGAGTAATATATAAATTCACTCCATAGATCATCTCATGTCATCATTTTAGTCTTTTTCTATAAATCAAGCTAATCATATGAAATTAAAAAAATCGAAGTTTATAATAACAATCCAACATCTATAGTCTTTATTCTTTTTTGAATATTCATTAAGAAAATATAGATTTAGATTATAATATTGTTTTTAAATGTTCATTTTATTGAATTTTGATCTAATGGTTTCCACTTTTTAAGTATATTGGTAGTTTTAGTTGATTTTAGTGTATAATTTGCATATCAAATCAATTTCTTGAAATTATTAGCTTACACCTATGAAGTTGTGTCCATACATGTCTAACACTTTGATGAGCATGTGAATTAGTAGTTAGCTAAAGTAATATGATGCATTATTGTATTTCCCTTTATTTTTCTTGATCATGAGATGGAACTATTATAGGTAAGTCATCCATTTCATTTTCCATGTATTCTCCATCTTACTTTGCATCTATATGAAATGAAATGGTTTGTGATGAAAATGAATAAATGTCTCCTTACCTAGAATTTAGTGACTCCATTGCTTAATTTATTGGACAATAGAATATAGTTACTTTTCATAGGTGGAATGTATTTGCACCATGTTTTGGAATGTCTCCAAGTGGTATGCAACCAGATGTCTATGTTACATGAGCACTACACTAAGTGTGTATTCAGATGCATAAATGTGAATTTCAAAGGAATGCATAATGTCAAGAATTATGAGAAAAATCACTATGTAAATACATTGCTTGAGTGCCTTAATAACATGTTGTTATGCATCATTCCAATCTAACTTGGATTTTACATGTGTTATTTGGATGAGAGCCCAAGAGATGTGATAGAAACTAAGGATGAACATGGTATAAAATTTAACAAGTATAATAAAAATCCATTTTTTAAGATTCCATGGAGTAAGCCAATCTTGGATCACTTTGATATTATCTATATCTACAAAAATTATTGTGTGATCAATGATGTATCCCAATTATTGGATCTATGATACATTAAATGTACACTTTACTAAGTCATCTTGTAACTTATTTTGATGCATGGTGTATAAAAAACATAATATCTGATCAAAATATTATTCCAAAGTATTGATGAATATGATAATGTCATCTAAGTAGATGATGATGAAGGAATCAAGAAAAGGCTTGAGTAGATCATCTATCAAGTACATGAAAATAGTTGACACATTAGTTAGGTCGAAAGGCATGACTAACCATTTATACAATCCTTCCCATGTCTTAAATGTTGTATTCTAGATATATTTAGGATGGAGTGGAACCTGATGGTAACTTAATTTCAATTTGATCTTGGTGAAGTATTTTGTGCCTCAAAGCTGGTCCAAAAGGTCATACATGCATGATAGTGGGTACTGATTCTTCATTATTATTTTGTTGAGTTCATAATAGTCTATAAAAATTTATTATGACCCATCCTTCATGGGTGAGAGGACTATAAAACTCCCATAAGGATAAAATATAGTGCTAATATTGGCCTGATCAAGGAGATATTGTATTAGGTGTCATATTTCATCATTTTTCCAAACTAATCTATGATACAAGGGCTATTCAAAAGATGAGATCCAAGAACTAAATAGATTTAGTGTTTTATTACCTAGTACATTAATAGGCATTTAGGCTCTGTGAATACTTCACTATGCTACTCTAGTAACTTGTTGAGTTATTTTTACTATGATGTAGTATGAGTGGTGTGCATATCCAAATTGCTTGTTGTCTCATACATAAGTGAAGGTTGAAACATGAGCAACATGAAATTTTATGGATGCAAGACAATTTTATGACATTAATATTATCACCAAATATTGTACCCTAGAATATGGTGTTCAAGCCTCTTTTTTATTTGGAAAAAAATGGGAACACTTCTAGGTATGTGGGTATACCTATAGTGGAAGTGAGCCTCTAGCTTTAAGGGCTAGATCCCTGAATGTATCTTGAAGTGATTTCACCTACGCTAATTATTGCTTATGGGGAAAAGAGTTAGAATTTGTATGAATTGAAACTATTATAATGGGGTGATACACCAATATGTTTTACATATGACCATCACATTTCATTCACTAATAAATAAAGCATATAAACTAGTCTCAAAGTCCTAAAGGATTCTAACATGAGTATTTCAATATAGAGGTGAGATGTATAAAGCAACACAAGGAAAATGAAATAGAGAGAAAATTGCACACTCCAAGGATAATCATACACTTTAAATGATCCTAAAACACTTGACTAAACTCTATATGACCTGTTAGAATGAGAGTTTCTTGTAGAAGACGTGAAAGGATAAGAAAAAGGAAAGGATAAAATCACTGAACTTAACCATTCATCACTTTGCACACTCAAAAAAGATATTCTTGAACTCAAAACTAGATTGATTGAATTATTATAAGGTAAAATGTGACATCAAACTAGTAGGGCTTCACCATACCAAGTGTGGTCTATCTTACAAAGGCCAAAATGGTAGTTACTTATAGAATTTTAGAGAGGAGAAAGATGAAGTTTAAAGGTCACTAGAACACATGTCCAGTTGATAACCAGTTACATTGTAGGGGAATAGATTATGAAATATACCATGAATGATTCCTATGAAAAATGTCAATATAAAGCATGAAATTTTTTCCAAAATAGTACAAATACTCTTCAACTAACCTTTGTGAAATTGCCTTCATCATGGATCATATATCAAGCATTTAAAACTAAAATAGAGAGAATTAGCACATATATACTATCTAAGGGAGGTTGAAACATGATATGAAAATCATAATATGTGATACTAACTACTATCTATCTTATATATACCTATATTCATCATCTCAATCATCCATTGCTTTCCTAGAATTCTTTCTTCACATTTGGCAGTCACTATTCATCTCATATCTTTGACTAAGCTTTCATGATGGCATGAGTCTAAATATCTTGCTTTACAATATAATCCTTGATCATATATAGTTTACCATGTGGCATTCCCTTGCCATGTTAATCATTCCATTATAAACTATGTTTATTTTCATTTGGACATGTAGCCTCATCTTATCCATCTGGAACTCGATTGACTTTGCTTTATCAATCTAGTTTGGAGTCTCTTTACTTTGACCTTCAACATTGGCCATTGATAATTAATTTAAGGTCTTGAGATTATGACATATAGTAGCATTTAATTCAATCTAAGGTCCTTAACCTTTGACTCTCACTCATACCATTTAATCTAGATGTACATTAAAATTCCAACCATTGGCTCTGCCTTTATTTGAATTCAAATATCTACTTTATAAGACTTTATTTTGATGTCTGTGTGCTCGTTATTGACATTCACATGCCTATGATAATTTGAACCCCAATGGTTAATTACTGAGGCTTACTCAAGATAGAGAGCTCGTCAAGACACCATATTTTTAGGGGATGTTATTGGCACTAAGGAAATTTATCACATGTGATCTTTTGGCCATACAAAGCTTTCTAAGCATATTTATAATATACATAAGTGAGTTGACCTATATATTTTTGAATGAGATCCCATGATGGTGTGGTCCATTTAAAGTTATGTTATGTGATTTCGCTTAATATTATATAGCTCCAATAAGTTCCTAAGGCATATGAAAACTTTACCTATGACTCTAAACTGCTCGAATACCATGAAAACCTGCTACTTGCATATAAGACCCCAAAATGACCCTTAAGTGACTCATATTTACATAAGACTTAATTAGACTATGACCAAGGCTAAAATGGCATTAAATTACATAAAATGAACTATAAAACACCCTATGACACTATGTTATACCCATATATAGGTTTTTGACTTATTGGGTGAATATTTTGTTGTCAACTAACTAAAGACCAAATTTTTATATCAGATACAACATGATGAGATAAAACTCTCCTCTCAACAAGGGGAGGCTCCCTATAAACTATTATAAACTAATCTAAACTAAAAATACTAATCTAGGGGTGAGATCATACCATCCATTTCTCTTTTTTTAGAAATGATGTCCACAAAGTAAATGAAAACTCTTATGTAATAACTGAATCCACAAGAAACCCATAAAAGCACAAAGTCTTTCATTGCTTCTCTTACTGATTTAAGACTAATATCACAGTAGAATGAGGTTCAGCCCAAAGTCTCCACCGAAAACTACAACATAGTATATGATCACAAAGGATAAAAGTAGTTCAAAGCCTTTCCAATATCCTTTGTGCTGAAATGCAAAACACACAAGCTAAAGATAATTATGGTAGCACAAAGTCTCCACAATCAGCTTCAGGACATCTTCCATATTATTTTCACTTGCTCTACTTATTTGATCAAATGAATAAGACTGTATTTAGGAAAAATACATAAGAACAATTTCTTATATAACACAAGTTATTTCAACACAAAGTTTAAAAGGTCACTTGCTTTCTCATTCACCTGATAAAATATGATTAACAATTTGAGCTCAAAGTCTCAAAAATGCCTTTCAATTTGGGTAGAGTTTTGCTTCTAATAACTGAGAGATCTTTTTCATTCAAAATGAGAGATTACAATATATAGCATCCAAAGAAAGACTTTGGCACTTGTTTTCACAAAATGGCCCATGGTGTATTGAATGCATAGGAAATAGGATGTTCTATGTAGGGGCCATGCTAGAGCAGGTTACCAATCCTAACTTTGGTGTTTAACTCATATCAAATGTCTTCTCCAAAGCATGGGTTGCCTGATCCTCTAAAAGTCAAGGCCACTCCTCTTTATGATACTTACATGACTGTCCACTCATCTTTACTCAAATGAAGAAAAATAGGCCATGCCATTGAATGCTTGTGCTCTCTGATATCCACCTGGTGGACTGTTCCACCCATTAGAATAGCTCTTCCATCAATGCTTCTAGATTCTCTATTTGATTCCCTCTTTCTTTGCTATATTTTATCTCTTCCTGGTGATCTGAGCTCTCAGGGCTATCTTCTCACCTTTAGCTTGCTTCTTTGGCTCCTTTCTCAATGGATCACTGAGTTTGTCCTTGGGTCTACATTATTTGAAAATGAATGGTTATCCCATTATCCTAAATTTGATATCCATGGGGATGTCACCAGTCACTTGAACCATTTTGAACCTTGAACCATCTTTTTATATTTCACCGAATTAATGGTTTAACGGTTCAATGGTTCGGTGGCTTAATATTTTATTCTTTACAAAGAGTCATGTTCACTCAGTCTTCTTATGAATTCAATTCAATGTATTGTTGAACCAACTATTTAAACCTTTCGCTGGAACCTTTCACTTGAATCATTTTGAACCTTTGAACTATTTTGAAGTAGAGTTCAATGGTTCAATGGTTTAACGGTTCAATGGTTTGATGGTGTTCATTTCAAATCATTGAACCCCACTGTTGAACCATGTATCATTGAACCTCAGTGTTGAATCACCCTTATCAATTTTAGGAAATGCCTTCAAGTGTTTTATAATTTCATCTTGCAAAAATCCACCTTTTGAACCTATGATTTCCTTAGTCAAAAAGGTTTGTGCAATTGAATAACTTGACTACTCAGAACATTTTTGAGAAAGAAGGAGACCATTTTTGTCTTGCAAGACCAAAATGGTCAATAGGTTGTCCATAAAAACAAGTGACTAGTTTTGGGAACAATAACTGGCTCCAGTTGGGGAACTTCTATCGATTGTATTTTTAAATGATCAAAGGGAGTAGAATCTATACTCTAAGTGCCTTCATCCATGCCATTGGGCCACGGAGTCAAGCCACCCAAAAAGAGAAAGATGCCAAAAACCAAATGAACAACACAAAATAAACAAAGAATATACAAATGTACAACTAGACTTATCTGATACTTCAAGGATTGAAGTGCTTCAGATGCTACCCACTATGAGGAAGTGAAAATGGTGTTCCATCTTGATATATCAACAAGAAACTATTTTTACCCTAGAATCGATGATTGGCAAATGGACCTCTCCATCAGGAATCAAATTTTTTGTGCATTCTTCTTGGTTTTCTCCTCATGCCCCACAACAAGACTTGATCTCCAATCTGAATACCATGAATCTTTGCTCTCTTGTCAAAGAGTTTCTTTACCTAATTTTGATGTGTAACACCATGGTCCACTACCATGGTTTGTTGCTCTTCTATTCTAGTCAAGCACATGATTTGATGGTCCCCATTAAACACCTACCAATGGTTGGCATTATTAGGTACACTTGGTCAAAAGACCAACTCAATAGTGTACTTATTCCTTTTGAAATCTTTGTGAGGAAGCATGAGTGTTACAGAGATAGCCAATGAATTTGCATGTTCATTAAACTCTCTGGGCACCGCAGAAATACTGAAAGCATCAAAAATTTCAATACAATCCCATACAAGATTGTGATAATGTCACAATATTTCATTTTTGTTTTGATACAGATTTATTACTTGACAAATCACCAATTTAGCATCTCTTCAGGCATGAAGAATCTTAACACCTTTAGCATGAGCAACTTTAAATTTGAGCAATAAAGATTCATACTCAATGGTGTTGTTGGTATTGTTGAACTACAACTTATATGAAAATGGGAAAATATCACCTTGTGGAGATATAAAAACAATTCCAACTCCAGAACTGGTAGAAGAGCAGCTACCATCAAATTCTAGAATCTAGACATCATTAGAATATGATCTTCTTAAAGATTTTTCTTCGCTAGGGAAGGAAGATCCTTTTTCACCTAAACTTTGCTCAAACAATTCTTCTAATTTTCTATCTGAATTCTCTAAAATGTTACCTAATGAACTTTGGTCTGATGAAACTAGAACATCTTTAGTGGACAAAAAATAATTACCCATTCCTAAAGATTCAAAAAAAATTCGAGCCTTAGGGTCTAATGTCTGAGTAACAATGCACTTTGGCTCTCTCTTAGGAAACACCTTTCTCATGATCCCTTTAACAAGTATCTTGGCTTTAGATAGGTTTATATTTAACTCTCTACCAACATTTTTGTAGAAATTTCATCTGAGTAGGATGCCATATGAAGCTGGAACATCAGCCACCAAGACTATCATCTTAATTATTTTATCTAGAAAGTTCAAAAATGCAATTTGGGAATCTTTGATCTGACCCAAAAGTGGTACTTTTTTGTTTTCCATGGAGAAACATCTCCCAAAAATTTTAGTTAAGGTAAGACCGAGAGAATATACTACCTTGGTGGGCATAAAATTATCAGGGGCTCCAGAGTCTATTATAGAATTACTCAACTTATGACCATTTATCAACAGAGAAAGATATAAAGGTTCTATTTTCCCAGGAGTGACCAGAGGAGTAATGACAAGATTATTTTGGATGGATTTATTCTTTAGTGGATCATGAGTTACTTCAGGAGAATCTTGTCCTGCAGGGATGATTTTATTTTTGATGCATTCAACCAACCTATCCAACTGCTTAGGATTGGCTTGTAGGTATTCAAACTCAGACATTTAGATCTTGGTCTTCTTAACATGATCAATTATGTCAAATTACTATAATGTACTAGAAATAGAGGAAGGAAGTCCATCCTTCTGATTTTGATTTGATATGACACTGGGCTGAGAGATAGAAGCAAAAGGGAGAGGATTGTTTGAGGTACTTACTTTTTTGTTGGTTATTAGGTCCTTTGATTGTAAAGACAATGAAGTTCCCCATTTAGCAATCAAGATTACTGGCTGAGGATCTTTTACTACTTTTCCCCTATCAGCTTGTTGAGTTGACTAATTTTGGGACCTAGTAAAAATAGCATATGCTTCATCAAACACTTCTCCCTTCTTTTTAGCTTCATCTTGGTAATCCAGAAAACTAATATTAGAGTCACCAACTAATTATTATTCTTATTCCACAAAGAGATTAGCATCCTCTTCTTGGTCTATCTCAGGTTGGAAAGAGAAATCATGTTTAGCTTCATAGTAACCAACTTCTGAGTTGGCCGATGTTGCTTTAGTGGCTAGTTTCCCTTGTGTGGGAGGAAGACAATTGGGTTGCCCTTGATTTTTGGTAGCATTGCCTTGATATGAATGGTTGGGAAATGTCCTCCTTGGTATATTCCTATAAGGAAGAGTAGACATACCTTTGGAAATTTGCCTCTTCAAAGCTAGCAATTCATTTGCTAACTTCTATACCATAGGGTTAGTGGGGCCTGTGGAAGAATTTCTAGTAGGTGAAGAAAATTTATTTCTATTAGGATCTATTCTTATCTTACCTACAAATATAAGATCATCTTCGACCTCATTAGCCAAAATCTAAGCTAAAAAAAGATCTATATGGCCAACCTGCCTTAACAGAAAACTCACTTTGGGAAGTTGAGAATTGATAAAGAAGCACTTGGGATTCTCTGGTGTTGGTTGGGAAATTATAGGAATCTTGTTCCTTAGCTTATCAAATTTGGCAATGAAATATGACATGGGCTCATGAGGTTCCTTCTTCATTTGCATAAGTTAGGCCAACAAGGTGTGTGCATCTTCTACTAGTTTAAACTTAGCCTCAAACTTGGTCCTAAGAGTGTCCCAGTTGGTTATAGTCTGAGCTTAAAGATGATGAAACCAATCTACGACAGCACCTTGTAATGTTTCTATAAATAGTCTTACTACTATATCTTCATATTCAACACCTATCACACCACAAGCTATGTATAAAGTAGTATTATTCTCATCAGGATGAACCTTCCCATCACCATAAAACTTGGGAAAATTCTTTCTTGAACTACGAGGTAGTTCATGTAAATGTGGGGTTAGATTTATGGGGCCAAAGGTGCTACCCCAAGGGCCTTAGGCTGCCATGATATGATGATTGAAAGGAGGGATAACAAACCTTTGTGGAGTATGTATAGACAAAGCTCTACTAGCAAAGAAAAGAGAAGCTTTGCCTGGTATTAGAGACCTGACGTTAGTATGAGGAAAACTCTTGGTTTGCTAGAGGTGAGCTCGTGGAGGAGAAAGATCAAAATGATTTTTTTGCACAAACTTGAATACATGATCCACAATACCTTAAGCTCTTTGGCTTCACGTATACAGTGGATCTATTAGAGTGTAGAATGGAAAAGAACTAGAACTACTTCAACTTGAAGCATGAGGCTTCAACTTGAGTGTTCTTCCCTAGAAGAGTTGCGAAAAAGTTGTTGGGTGAATATTTTGTCATCAACTAACTGAAGACAAAATTGTTATATCAGCCATAGCATGATGAGATAAATCTCTCCTCTCAACAAGGGGAGGCTCCTTATAAACTATTATAAATTAATCTAAACTAAAAATACTAACTCAGGGGTGAGATCATACCATCCATTTATCTTTTTTTATAAATAATGTTCACAAAGTAAAAGAAAACTCCTATGTAATAATTGAATCCACAGAAACCCATGAAAGCACAAAGTCTTTCGTTGCTTCTCTTACTGATTTAGGACTAATATCACATTAGAATGAAGTGCAGCCCAAAATCTCCACCAAAAAATAAAACAAAGTATATGATCACAAAGGATAAAATTAGTTCAAAGAATTTCCAATATCCTTTGTGATGAAATGCAAAACACACAAGCTAAAAACAATTATGGTAGCACAAAGTCTCCACAATCAACTTCAGTACATCTTCCAAATTATTTTCACTTGCTCTGCTTATTTGATCAAATGAATAAGACTGTATTTAAGAAAAAGACATAAGAACAATTTCCTATATAACACAAGTTATTTCAACACAAAGTTTAAAAGGTCACTTACTTTCTCATTCACCTGATAAAATATGATTAACAATCTGAGCTCAAAGTCTCAAAAATGACTTTCAATTTGGGTAGAGTTTTGATTATAATAACTAAGAGATCTTTTTCATTCAAAATGAAGGATTACAATATATAGCATCCAAAGAAATACTTTGGCATTTTTTTTCACAAAATGGCCCATGTTGCATTGAATGCATTGGAAAGAGGAAGTTATATGCAAGGGCCATGCTAGAGTAGGTTACCAGTCCTGACTTTGGCATTTAACTCATATCAGATGTCTTCTCCAAAGCATGGGTTGCCTAATCATCTAAAAGGCAAGGCCACTCCTCTTTATGATACTTACATGACTGTCCACTTGTCTTTACTCAAATTAAGAAATATAGGCCATGCCATTGAATGCTTGCGCTCTCTGATATCCACCTAGTGGACTATTCCACCCACTAGAATAACTCTTCCATTGATGCTTCTAGATTCTCTATTTGATTCCCTCTTTCCTTTCTATATTTTTTCTCTTCTTGGTGATCTGAGCTCTCGGGGCTATCTTCTCACCTTCTGTTGGCTTCTTCAGCTCCTTTCTTAGCAGATCGCTAAGTTTGTCCTCGAGTCTATGTTATTTAAAAATCAACGGTTATTCCATTATCTTGAATTTGACATCTACAAAGATGCCACTGATCACTTAAACCATTTTGAACCTTGAACCATCTTTTTAGAGTTCATCGGTTTAATGGTTTGGTGGCTCAGTATTTTATGTTTTGCAAAGAGTCATGTTCACTCAGTCTTCTTATGAATTCAATTCAATGTATCATTGAACCAACTATTTAAACCTTTCACTGGAACCTTCCACTTGAACCATTTTGAACCTTTGAACCATTTTAAAGTGGAGTTCAATGGTTTAACAGTTTAATGGTTCAATGGTTCGACAACATTCATTTCAAATCATTGAACCCCGCCGTTGAACCATATATCATTGAACCTCAGTGTTGAACCTTCCTTATCAATTTTAGGAAATGCCTTCAAGTGTTTTGTAATTTCTTCTTGCAAAAATCCACCTTTTGAACCTGTGATTTCTTTAGCCAAAAAGGCTTGTGCAATTAAATAACTTAACTGCTCAAAACATTTTTGAGAAAGAAGGAGACTATTTTTGGCCTGTAAGACCAAAATGGTCAACAGGTTGTCCACAAAAATAAGTGAATAGTTTTGGGAACAAAATGACTATAGGGCAGTTGATCCATTTTGACTTGTGATCAAAATGGTCAACATCTTTAGCAATTTCCAAATGGTGGTAAGCTTGCTATGCCATGACCAGTTGCCTAATCTTATTCATTGGGATATGGAGTCACATGTGTACTAGTTGACACAAAAATTTCCTTTGAGAACACACCAAATAATATAAAATAATAAAAAAAAGACACAAGACAAGAAACACACTTGTGCTCAAATAGAACACTTAGGGAACACAACACACACAACTGAAACAAAACACACACCTATCCTACTATTTAAAAAACCTCATATTGAGGTGAAACATCTAATCACACCTCAACTAGGGTCAAAAATGGCTCCCCTAACATCTTCATCACTCCATGAAGGTAACGTAGCATGAGGAGCATGCTCATCACCAATCATTTACATATGTAGGTGATCAAAAAGCCTATCACCTTTGAATCTTCTTAGGTCTGAAAGTAAACTATCTGGGACCTTCATGAATGATATTTATTTCTCTTTGAGAGACTTGGTTAGATATTCAACTATTGTGATCTCTATCATATCCATTGGATATTCTCCAAAAAAATGTAAACTGGAGTGTATGACAGTCTTTTCAACCTTGTCTTCTTTTAGGATAGGAAGTGCTTGATGTTTGAAAGCATAAATATCCTCTTATTAATGATCTAATAACTTTGGATATGTATCAACATTAGGTGGGTATCTTGAATATTATTTGGGCATAAATTTTTTGCCTTGACCTCATTATCCATGTCTACAACTTCGTGGACACTATCATCATCAAATTGCTTCATGACAACATATTATTGATAAGTAGAATGAACTTCATCTTTATCCTTAATATAAAACTTATCAACATGATCATTAGTCTCATTATCAACCTTGAAATTAGATATATAATCTCTTGGAGAAAAGGGAGACTTACCCAACTTATCAAACTCCTTGCATATGGTATTGAGCTTTTTCCATAGTTATTCTTTATTCACAATGTGAGACTCTTATTCATGATTACTAAGAAAATAAACATCATGTTTATAAGAGGAATTAACCAAATCAAATTTAAACTTCTTGAGAGGTGGAGAAACATCACCAAGCTGATCAAACTTAAGACATATGACATCAAAATTTTTACACAAATCATTCTCATACACCTCATGAGTGTCATCATCCAAAGCATCCTCATCAATGGAAAGGATAAAGACATAATTTTTACCACTATGGTGCTCAATTAGACTCATAAATATATGATTATCATGTTCATGAATCATATAGTTACCTTTAGCAGCATGAGAATGTTTGACACTCAGCTCAAGCCCTTCAAATGGCTCTTTATGCATGATATAAGTCATAAGGTCAGTTTGTTCAAAGTATGAACAAGGATCATGTCCATATGCATCTACAACATACTAATCCAAGAAAAAATCAAAGATTCCTTCAAGTTTAGAAGCTCCATCATCCACATAAGATTCCTCCTTCTCATTAACAACATAATTCAAGTTAGAGCTTGTTTCAATGTATGGATCAATGTGAAACCTTGCAAGAGGTTGAGTTCTAATGGTCACTTTTGTCCCATATGTTATCTTAAAGGCCAATAATGACTAGTAATTTGAGATATAACCACCTATCTTACTATAAAGTCTCTTGATAGGTAGGTTGTAAAGTGAGCTAGGAGGTCAATAACAACTATATATTAAAGGATAAGAAAATGAGGATAATCATATAGGAAGACCCTTAAATTTTTGATTAACCCTATGGTCTTAGTAGGTGTACCATCTACCTAGATCACCCATTTACTATGAGGCTCATATTTTAGGCCTAGCTTATCAGCTACAACTTTAGGCATGACTGAGGTAGATGATCCACTATCAATTATGCAATTGTGAACTAATTTATCACCCACTATGAGAGTGAGGTAAAATGGTGGAAATTCTTAGTCCTAGTAGATGGTTCAAAATATCATTAGGATAATTTTAAAGGATAAAATGACTATTAATTTCATTCAAATATTAAGGACTAGTATAAATAGTAGACAATTACTTTTGTAACAACTTTTTTTAGCCAAGCATATGAAAGATATCCCACAAGGAGATAAATGCTTTGGAAAATTTCAAGGAATCCACTATGTTTAGAACACTAATAATCAACTTTTATTAAGTCATTATAGGTAAATATTTTATTGGAACTTGAGTAATGGAGGCACCTTGATCAAACTTTATCACATTTTGACTGGATGGAGGTGCAGGAACTTTTAGAATTGTCACACTTGAAACCATGCCTTATTTCCTTGCAAGAGGATTGGATGAGCCTATGGGAATGCCAATGCCTCCTCCTAGACCATTCCTCTTGTGTTTTTATTGTATGAAATATAGGCTCTTTTATTGAGTACAAAAATGTCTTCCACCGAGAAATTGGTGAAGCTTTCACCTTCAAGCCGCCAACCCTCATTAACTTTCATCATCACTTCATATTTAGTTGATATGAGGGGAGTAACTCCTCCTTGAGAAATAAGAGATTTATCTCCATATTCATTAGCATCCATGAATTATATTTATTTCTAATCTTCTCCTTGTACTAAAGTACTATGGACAAGTACCATCTCTCTTGCTTTTGTGGTAGAGTTAGGATTGTATACATTGGCAAGCTTGTTGGAGTTAGGCTACCATTGACATCTTCCTCTTCCATATTTTTGAAAAAATTATTGGTGATAAGAATATGAATTCTAATGGGTACCTTGATACATATTTTCTTGTCTATTTTGAGCCTCTAAGGTTAGAAACAATCAATATTTTTTTTTACTTGCTTAGACTTAGTATTGGCATTTGGAATTTAGGCCACATCTAGAATGTTAGTATAAGTATGAGACAATGGAGGCATAGAAAACTTAAGAGGTAATATTATATATTAGATGAGACCATTCTAAACTTTGATAGAAATTTAATATGCTTTAGGGAGAGTGGAACCCCCCATAGATTGAAGTATTATAGCAATTTCAGTACCAATAGATCTCAAGTAGGTAGGGAACAAAAAAATAGGAGGTGAACTCATGGCAGGAGGCAATCTAAACCAAGTATTTTGAAACCTCTCATTCAAATCATGCATCATTTCTTTGGATCATATTTTGATCACATTTATTTGATTAATGAGAGAGGCACTATCACTTTCATTTCCAAATCTTGAGGTTACCAATATCCAAAATCATCCCATGATGTAATGCATCCACCTTCTAGAGTCCTATACTAGTAAAGAGTTTTCCCCCTAAGGGACATGGCAAGGAATTTAATAGAAATGTTCTCTTGATTGATATTATGGAATCTAAAAAAATTGGAGACATCCCTAATGTGCTCACTAGGTGTAACATGACTCTCACCATTGAATATGGACACACCTTTTGTGACATTAGGAGGAATAACATCATATGCTTAAAGGTAAATTAGATTTTTAGTGTTTAAGGCATGGAAATCATGATATCTAGCCATATATTCTTCACACTCCTTGAAATACTCAATTTATTCAAATTATTTAACCTCTTCCTCTTTAGTAAAATTTACTAGTTTCCCAAAGGGTAGATTAGGCCGAGGATATTGAACTCCAAGGGGAAGTTTAGGCTGAATAGGGGGATTAATGGAGTTAAGAAATCTACTATAGGATGACCTAGTGAGAACCATGAATTATAAGAGCAAGTTTATAATCGAAAAATGGTCTTAAACCAAATCTTACCTTGACGGAGTCTCCAAAACCTGAGTAACACACCAATTCACAACTGATATTGTCAAGACCAACATTCACCTTGACAAGTTATCTTAAAGATGATGGTCCCATCGGGTGTGAAAAAGATATTGTCTCCAAATATTTCACCCTAGAAGTGGGTGTTCAAGTCTCTTCCTAATTTGGGCAACATGGGAAGACTTCTAGGTATGTGGGTGTACCTATAGGTGGAAGTGAGGCTCTAGATTTAAGGGCTAGCTCCCTAAATGTATCTTGAAGTGCTTTCACCTATGATAATGATTGATTATGGGGAAAAGAGTTATAATTTTCATGAATTTAACCTATTCTAAAGGGGTGATACACCAATATGTTTTCCACATGAACATCACATTTCATTCACTAATAAGTAAAACATATTCTAAGATGAGGGATTCAATATAGAGGTGAGATGTATGAAGAAACACAAGAAAAATGAATTGGAGGTAAAATTCACACTCTAAGGAAAACAATACACATTAAAGGAGATTAAAACACTTGGATACACTCTATATGACCTATTAGAATGAGAGTTTCTTGCATAATACATGAAAGGACAAGGAAAAGTAAAGGATAAAATCATTAAACTTAACCATTCATCACTTTGCACAATTGAACAAGATATTATTGAACTCAAAATGAGATTGTTTGAATTATTCTAAGGTAAAATGTGACATCAAACTAGCAGGTCTTCACCATAGTAGGTGTGGTCTATCTTACGAAGGCCAAAATGATAGTTATTTATAATATTTTAGAGAGAAGAGAAAGAATGAAGTTCAAAGGTGACTATAACACATGTCCAATTGATAATTAGTTAAATTATAGGGGAATAGAGTATGAAATAAACCATGAATGCTTCCCAAGACAAATTTACATATAAACCATGATAAACTCTCCAAAATGGTGTAGAGACTCTTCATCTAATGTTTGTGAAAATGCCTTCATCATGGATCATCTCTCGAGTATTTGAAACTAATTTGGAGAGAGTTGACACATATGTACTATATAATGGAGGTTGAAACATGATATGAAAGGCATAATATGTGCTCTTAACTACTATCTATCTTCTAGACACCTGTATTCATAATTTGTAATCATTCATTACTTTCCTAGACTTCATTCTTCACATTTGGTAGTCACTATTCATCTTGAGTCTTTAACTAAGATTTCATGGCAACATATGAGTTTGAAGATCTTGTTTTGATATATAATCCTCAATCCTACATAGTTACCCATGTGGCATTCCCTTGTCATGTTGCTCATTCCATTATAAACTATGTTTGTTGTTATTTGAACACATAGCCTCATCTTGTCCATTTGGAACCTGGTCAAATTTTATATATTGATCTCATTTGAAGTCTATTTTCTTTAACCTTTAATGCTGGATAATGATCATTGATCTAAGGTCTTGACATTATGAAATCTAGTAGCATTGCATTCAATATAAGCTTTTTGACCTTTAACTCTCACTCACACTATTGGATTTGTATGTACATTCAAATGCCAACCATTGGATCTACCTCCATTTGAATTCAAATGGATACTTTACAAGAATTTAATTTAACATCTACATGCCCATAATTGACATTCATGTGCCCATCATAATTTGAACCCCAATGGTTAATTGTCAAGGCTTGATTTTAACATCCACATGATTATCATTGTCTACTTATTCAGTTATAAAGATTTATATCTTGAGATAGAGAGCTTGTTAAGATGCCATATTTTTAGGGGATCTTATTAGCAATAAGGGCATTGATCATATGTGATATTTTGTCCATGATAGGCTTTTTGAGCACATTTATAATATGCATAAGTGAGATGACTTATCTATTTCTACATGACATCCAATGACTATTTAGTCTAGTTAGAGTTGTGTCATTAGATTTTGTTTAATACTATATATCTACAATAAGTTTTTGAGGCATATGCAAACTTCTCCCATGACTCTGAACTACTCAAACACCATGAAAAAATCTTACTTGCATATAAAAAGCTAAAATGACCCCTATGTGACTCATATTGACATAAAACTTAATTAGATTATGACCAAGGATAAAATGGCATTAAATTACATCAAATGAATTACAAAACACCCTATGACACTATGTTAGACCCATATATAAGTTTTAGACTATAGGCGGGTTGACCCATTTTGACTTATGTTCAAAATGATCAATAATTACTTAGTAGATACCAAGGTGAATTTAGTTATGGATAATAACTCAAAGAGATTGTAAAAGTGATATTTCACATATATAGTTCAACATTGTTTATTGGATTTATATGTAGATTCATTTTCATACAAGTACGATCTCCCAGTAAGATGTCGTATAACTCTAGAGGTGTGATGTCCTAAGTGAAACTATCTTCCATAGTTCTAAATTTGTATTGAAAAGTGCATTGTCTCTAGACCTATATATCTTTCCCCTATTTTAGCCACCCCAAATAATATGCCTTAGGGTGTGTAGCAATGGTAAGACCAAAGTGTTGAGCTATAGATTATGCAATTATTTTATTCTAACTATCATTGTCTATGATAACATGAAGAGGCTAACTGTTCACCCAGAATTTGGTGTGAAAGAGATGTTGATGCTTATTAGACACATTGATCATAGTGGTTTTGGTACTTAGATAAGATGAATATAGATCAATTTTATCCATCAATGTGGGTCCTAATGTAGATTGTGTGAGAAAGGATTTCTACACACATCATTTAGAGTTATCATGAATGGATGAGTGATGAATATGACACCACTTATCACCTAAATTATTATTTCCTTTATTCAAATCTAAAGGTACATGAGCCTTAGAGTATTGAGTGATATTTTTAAGATGATCATTTTTATAATAATTTATAAGATTTTGTGTAGAAGAATATGATTTAGATCAATACAAGGGTTGTCCCTTGTGTACTACATTAGATGGAGAGGTGGGAAAATACTTCATATTTTTCTTGGATTCAATATTTGTATCATTTCTATATGATTGACCCAAAGTGTCATAAGTCAATAAATCCATCTTTATATGGATCTAAGGTGAGAGTTTATTGATGTAATTCAACACCTTATGTTGTTCACTTGAGTTCTCACATAGATGTACAAAGTAGTCATAAAAGGTGTTGGTGTATTCTTCCATAAATTTATCCTTGCACTAACGTAGTTACTATAGCTTGTTTATTCATATATAAAGTCTCATACATGGTATTATTCCTCCTTAAACACGTCGATAAAAGTCTTCCATGATTTGATTGGATTGCACTCTTGCACATGTTATGTATTAAAGGCCTCTGACTAGTGAGTAATCAAAATGGACATCTTAAATACTACAAAGGTGATGTTCTCAACAATAATTAAATAACTTATTTATAAGTACACCTCAAGTTTTTGAATCTAGGCATCCACTAATTTAACATTGATCTTGCCTTTGAATAGAGGGATATTGAGATTGATTCATAGTTTGAAGTTTGTTTACTGATGAAACCATCATGGAGAATAATGTGGAAATGGATAGGAAGTTGTTGGGTTGAAATAGGTCATCAATTAATGAAATTTATAAAAATTTTCATTGTGTTTTATCACCAATGCATCGGTGATGATCCTTCAAACTTTACAGGCTACCTCAGGTTGTTTCAAGGTGCAAGACATCTTAATTTTTTTATGGTGTTCATCTAGAATTTATGAAATAGAATAGAATGTTAAACCTTATTTATCTAATTGTATTTTAATGATTATAGGCATGGAAATGATAAATATCTACTCTAATACCAATTATTTAGACCATGGGGCCTATGACCAGGGTGTGCAAGGGATAACCAAGTTTGGTTGTGTAGAGTGAATGCACATAGAGTATTCAAATAGAATAATCAAAGACACATTAAATGGAGCATAAGTCTTATTTATATAAATGAAAATTATATTCAATAGAAAATAATAGGGAAAATAGGTATAAAGTATTATAATATAAGTGTTACATAATAGATACATAGTTCATTCTATCTGTGTTATGATTGTATATTGTATTGAATTTATTGTCTAAGTTCAAAATAATATTTTACATATTAAACATTAATGATTACAAAGACCATTATAAAAAAATATTATATAGTACAATCAAGGCAAATTTACCATGTCTCACCCCCTTTACATGTCAACAATAAAATTTACAACTAGGTAGTGTCCATTGATTCAGTCATGTGATTCTTAAATTTTCACTAATGATCATAATCATGAGAATATTAAATGATAATTAATGGAAATAAAACCTAAGAGTCTACACTTATTTGGGGCCACTATTCAATGCACATAGTTAGGGTATCCCATCACATGGTTATGATAAAGTGGGGCTCGATGGAGCAGGCTAGTCTATGAGTAAATACCAGTGAGGTGTGGAGGATCATGAGATATGGAATGCATAGTGATATGTGTAGGTTATAATCTTGGGAGATACTCACATAGAAGTCTGCAACAAGATGTAGGTCCTTCATGTAGAAGTGTGAGAAATATTCTTGAAAATGAGTACACATGATAATGTGAGAGTTGTGATCTCTACATAGATGAAAAATAAGGAGTGTGTTCATCTAGGTAGGGGATGTACATGGATCATTAATTAAATTCATTGAAAATAGATTTAAGGAGGAAGTTAAAGGAATAATGTATAAAACTAACAATGAGATCTTATAGCCAATAAATTTTGCCAAGGATAGAGTGACAAAGGTAGAGGCTCCTGGATCCAAGTGAAAGATCTTGGAAACATAAAATACAATTATTACAACTAAAGCCATCAAAATATTTAAACCTTCCTTACTCAATTTTTACATTATTAACAAAGATTTTGAAGCAACACATGAATTATTTGAGGAACTCAATGAAAAATAAGAAGCTTCAAGGTCATCACCAAACACACAGTGAACAACAAGTTTTTCCATGTCATTATAGGGTTCATAATTCCTTATATATATATTCATTCATACTATAGGTGGGCTAGTTTTGATATCTTAAGGAACTACACCAACCACTTTAGTTTCAATAGTTATCATTCAACCTTATTCATCTTTTACCAGTGCCACATAATAAACACCAGAAATATAAATATGCATTTGCATATTTTAGTAAATTTTTAATGTTTGTTTATTATTTATTTTGCATACACACACACACACACAAACAATTTTTAATCTAAGAATTCTATTCTGGACAAACACTTTTGTACATGCATACTTGCATGATTATTAACACATAGTCTTATTTTTGGAGATGTAAATTTATACTTCACTTGGAGGATGAGGTATTCCCTTACCCAAGCCTATATATATATATATATATATATTTGTATCCTAAAAATCCTAAAGGGGGAGAATTTTGGCTATTAATATTAATAATAAATTCTACATATTATTCTATAGTTATTTTTGATGTGCAAAACTAATTTTTATCCAAACTTGTGAATATTACAAGATGTTCTATCATTCTAGTATCTTAGTCTCTTGGTTGTGCAAGAGTTGTATTTTCAATAAAGTTATTCATATTGTGCTATTACTAATTTGAATGCCTTTTGTGTATTAATCATAATCTCCCCTTGTATATGTGCTAAAATAATCTTACACATGTAACAACCTTTGATTATATATGTTCAAGTTTATTATATTATTTTATCTTGGACTGTTAACTATGCTTGACTATTAGACTCATAACATCTAAAATATCCAAGGTTAACAACTATTTCATTCACTACTATTACACTAATAGGTTATTTATAAAACCTAAAGCCCTAAAAGTCATGCCTTGGAGTGAATCTTCATTCATAGATCCTAAAACATTAGAGGCTACCTTTTAAGATTCTTTAGTGTGCATAAAACACACATTGATATAATTTTATCTAGAACTAGGAGGGCTTGAAACTCCAATTTTTTGTAGAATACCACTTAAGTTACACTGGATATTATAAGTAGGGTAACTAGGTCTAACTCTAACACTAGTCTATTGGTTTTACCTTTGCATCTCTACATAAGATCTAGGTCAGATAAGGACACCTCAAGGAAAGATCAAACATGGTCATTTTAGCCAAACAAAAGAGGTTCAATCCATAGAATCACTATGGCCCTAGCTTGTTTAGTTAGTTCTTCTACTATTTTTTTTGGTGTTGCCCATGAACTATCGAGAAACCCCAAAAATTATCTTCACTCCTCCCATTCTAGAGTAAGGACTATTGTAGAACACTTGATGTCTTTCAAGATAGATCTAGGGATAATGAATGTGGTCAATGAGGATGTGGCATGTAGGATTTTGGCATTTATACTACAAGATGCCACTTATGATTTAGTTTTCAACCTCCCACAAGCTTAAGTTAGCTCTTATGCCCAATGTGAAAGCACCTTATTATGTTAATTTGGATAGGTTACTAGTCCTAGTGTCATATACCAACATTTTTATAGTATAATGAGAGAGCCCAATTAAACCATCAAAACATTTAATGCTAGATTCCTAAAAGTGTTTATCCAAGTAAATAAAATATATAAACTCAACATTATGTTAACCATTGAGATTTATAAGAACACCTTAGATCCTAAAACCTCAGTGTTCTTATGTAGAACAACAAGGATCATTGACCTATTGACAACATATACTGAATCCTTTAACATTGATAAGCAAATAAATCCCGAATTATAGATCCTGTATGGACTCAATATCTACCAAAATTATTCAATGTTAAATTCAATTCTAAATGCTAACTAGAACACTGTGGTTTATAATCATATTCAAACACACATGTATTTTCCATTATCCCATTCTACACCAAATCAATGATTTAAATTTTTGAATAACCCTATCCATACATCTCATAAAAACTAAAAATATAATTCAATTATAGTCAATAATTAAACCACTTAGGGTATAACTATAAAATCTAACAAAACAAAACTATATGTTATCTAGAGGATGGTGCAGAAGTTAAGTAATGAATTATTGAGCATATACAAAATAATTAAGAATAGTAGTGTTACAAGTAAAAGCTAGGGATTTGGATTCCAAAGATAAAACATGACTTTCATTAGAACTATAAATAACAAAAAAATAACCAAACAAAAAGGTTCTTGAAATAAATATCATAGAAGCATCACTACCTAATTGGTGTTGAGTTCACATTATAACACAACATGGAGTATTGGATTACATCGAGTTATGCTCTATTTTTTAATTTTTTAGAAAGAAATGGAAAGATAAGAGTTTTGAAAACCAACTATAGCCATATTAATCCAATGAATTAGGGCACCCCAATACAAAAATGGTCTTTGAAACCCATGAATTCTCATTCCTAGTGGAAGATGAGAATGAACTAGAGGATGATACAAATGAGATCTATACATTCTAGTAGTTACATAAGAATAATTACAATATGAGTAATAAGAAGCATGTTACTAGCTCTGCTCCTCCAAAAAGAAATGCTACTACTCCTCCATATCTAAAGGTAAATACCAATACACCTCCTCTAAAGGGAAGTGATCAACACCAAATATAAGACTACAAAGAAGAGATGGGTACAACATTATTGAAGATATGAAAAATATCAAGGTTATTGTCACCCTACATGAACTAACATAGATCACTAAACATATGGAGTTACTAATAAAGGCCCTCATTAGGAGATACTATACATTTGACAAGTCCAAAATTACGATGGAAATGTGATGGGATATGAATATAAACCTGAAGTACCTCTACTTGTATTGACTATCTAAATGTTTGTTAAGAACATACATAACTATTTGGTTAACTCAGGTGATTTAACCAATGTAATGATAACATCTATGTGTAATAACTTTGGTTTAACCTATATAAGTCAAAAAGATTGATCCTACAATTGGAAAAGTCTTATGTACCATATGTTGGATAACTAAAAGAATGTACACATCTATTTGGCATCAGAGCCACATGTAAAAATAAAACATATATATTAAATTCATTGATATTCTAGATGCTTATGGTTTGTTATTGAGTCATGATTAGTAAAAGACACTAAATGGGTATATGGACAATGATTTATCACCCATGTGGATACCTTAGAAAGGAATAGCCAATTAGATTCATATAGATAGAGAACCAAAGATGAAGTACATAATTATTGAATATAATGAAAAAAATGAGAAGGTTGAGTTTATATATTCACATGAGAGACTATACACATTTATTACCAAGTAATATATTTATGAATAATAAATTAAAGGTATTTATCAATTATGGTCTCTCCATTTCGAGCTAGATAGAAACAAGGTTCATGTGTTAGTGTAGCCCTAATCGATCCAGGTGAGAATCAATATTTGGATTCTTAAAGATTCATTTCCCCTACACCAATAAAAAATATGAGCATGAAGCTATTATCCTTAGCATAAATTTCATGCTAAAACATAACATCAATTAGTTGCAAATCTTCAGTGATTAAGAGCTAGTTGTTAACCAGATTAGTGTTGGGAGAAGAAAATGGATAAGTAAAGCTATACAAGATATTATTTAGATATTCATGCAGTATGTATGAAATTGTCGACAATATGTATTTTATCCTATCCTCCATGACTTTTAAAAGGATATAAGATGAATAATATCCTCTTTTTTATGCCAATGTATGAGAAGACTGTGAATAGTAAGGGACTAAAAATGACTATAAATATGTATGCTTGTATGAAGAAGATGACGAAGCTTTATGGAGATCAATATAAACTTTTTGGTTATGGTTACCTATTGTATTTATTATGTTATTCCTTATATGTGTTAATATGTTCAATGTTTTGTTTAATCCTCTTTAAAATAATCTAAATGCTTTGTAAACCCTAAGAAAACTCTGGTTAATATTAATTCTTATTTATCACATAATAATTTCTCTCTAACATGCTTCTAATAAATATGAATTCTCTACACTATTTGGTGTAGTATAATAAAACTTAGATATCCCCACCCTTAGCTTGTTCTGTTATATTAGAAACCTTTGCTAATAATGGTGAGGTGAGCATGAAAACACTCCTTCTAAAGGAAACTATGCTAAGATGGTTATCAGGGTAGTGAAACATTGAAACATGGTTAGAACAGAAAGTATGGAACTTAAGAGAAGAAGAATCTAAAAGGACTAGTCTTACCACAAGTGAAATTATTTAGGAGCATATCTATGGCAACATATATGATTTTTTTTGGTGAAAATTACTTGAATTACTAACCAAATAGTTGACAAGATTGGAAAAATAATTGCTTCAATTATAGAATGAAAGAAATAATCACTTGCAATGAAGAGAAAATAGACAAGTTGTTGAAACCAGAGTCTGATTGGATAAAAGTGATAGACTATTAGGTCACCACCATCATAGATGGATACATCAAAAAAATTATATTACAAGGATATATAGCATTTTAAGATATGTAATACTACTTTATTTGAGGAATTAGAGGAATTTTTTTGTAGTGACTACCTCTCTTATTAATGATGTTGGTTGTGGATAAGGCCATGTTGCCTACTCTAGCCAATATGAAGTAGTCCCTTTGGGCATATGGAGATGTGTGTGCATGATGGTGTATTATGGATAGATGAGTAAATGAATCTTGAACTTGAATCTATAATGGAGATGCGAGGGAAGAAGAGTTAGAATAAAACTATGGATTTAGAATCAGAACTACAATAATAGAACATATAGAATCACTAGAAGAATACCCAAATAGCTGAGTAATAGTAAGAATAGAAGTAGATTAGATGATGAATGAGTGAAAATATGTTATAAGTGAAAGGATGAATGAAGGATGAATAAGGAGGATGATGAATTCTAGTAGATAGAATGAGAGGATGAAGAAAAACATGAAGATGATATGTGTAAAGAAGATGTGAGTAGTTTAGGAGTATAATAGATAGAAGATATAATTACTACATAGCTATAAGAAAGGGTATTATTATAAGAAGAATAATTATACAAAGAAATATAGAATAGTCATAGGTTAATCATAGGTTCACACATAGTATAAGAATAAGTCATTAGAAATAATTATTCACTAGAAGAGTACGTGTCCCTACAACCCAACATTTTAAATTCTAATAAAAATTTTCAACTAGGTGAGGAGGATAATAGTTAGAAAAGACCATTTTAGAGAACATGAATTGTTTGGGTACATAGATTAATATAAAATAAATTAGGAAGACTTTAGAATCTATATGATTAGTTGAAATAGAATAATAATAAGAAGGAAGCCTACACACTTAAAGTGTGCAAAATAATTATTCTGGTGCACAGAGTTATACATAGGCAGGATTAATAAAAATACATACACCTCTAATAATAGATACATAGAAGAATACATCAACACTAAAAAATATGATGACTCATCTAGGAGGATTCCTAAACTTAACCATGTATGATGAGTCCACAAATCCTAAATAGTACCTACTAAATTGCAAAATGAAATGGCAAGCTAAGGGCATCATTGATGAAACTTCTCAAAAGTATGAATTAGTAGGGGCCCTAGTTAGGAGAGTGATATAGTTCATATATAAAAGATACCTTAAACATTCAAGTATAAAAGACATTCAAGATTGGCTCATCATATAATTTAATATTAAGACATGCACTAGTTAGACTATATAAGACCTAAAGGAGATAAGGCAAAAATATGAAGAATTGGTCTATGACTATGATTGAATTTTTTTTGATGTGATGAATAAGGTATAATTTGAATTAATAAATGAAGACAAAAAAAAACATGGTTTGTTGAAGGACTATAAAGTAGGATCCAATTTGCTACTATGGAAACTCAATATGTTATAAAAGTAGATGCCAGAGCTATTACACTACATGTAGAATAGATTGAAGATTATGGAGAAGCCCTTATTGATAATTCCAAAATTTAAAACACACTACAGGCTTTTATGAAAATAATGGAACAATACCGTGAGGTAAAGAAGCCTAAATTGAACTTATGGTGTATAAAATGAAAAAAATAAGGACACCATCAAAATGATTATTCAAAAGTTAGGACAAAATTTTGTGAATTCTATCAAGTAGTAGGGCATGCCAAACATAATTCCACCTTCTATAGCAATATACCAAGAATGTATAGAATCTATATTATAATTTTTGTATGTCACCCAACCATGATGAGAAGAATTATATGGATTTATAAGAGCTTAAATAAGGCATCTCCAAAAATGTATTCACCATCATAGTGTAACAAATCTCCTCAATGAAGAAAATAATTCCAGGCCTGAAGGCTGATAAAGGTTGTGCAACCCAAATAGGTCTAACATGGATTATAAGTTCACCATAGTACCAGCCTTATAGTCTAGTTAGATGGACCTCTACTTCATCAAGTTGGACATCTCCATCTCCTCAATTCTAGTATGTAGCACTTTGGATCTCACCTATAATATAACAATAACAAATGGCTAGACCACACCAATAGTGTAAAAACAATTTAGAATTGGAGAAAAAAATCAATAATAATAATATTGGAACACTACATAACAACATTGAGGATATCAAGGTGGATATCAGGCTAGTAGAGAAGGAGGTCATGGTGGTTACAGAGGAGGATACCAAGGTGGTAGAGGAAATAAATACTATCAGTCTCCCCTATAATGTTACCTATGTTGGGAATACAATCATGTCCAATGGAATTTATTGATGAATCCATAAAGATAGTTATATTTCACATATTATAAAATCTATAGCCATCATGACACAAGAGATTGCTATATTCTAGAGAAGTAGAGAAAGGACAAAGATGTTTGAAATGTGAATATGGTAAGTCTAGAGCCTAAAATAATGCAATTTTGAATACTTTCATCTGATAATAGCATGTGGAACAAGGGCTACCTCCACTTGAGATGCCATAGGATCAGGGCATCAAAAAATTTAAATATGATAAATATCTAGACCTGATGACAAAGAAGAGCCTAATGTATAAATTTACACATATGTTGAAAAAATTAAACATTAAGATACTATTGATGGTGATGTTGAAGTAATAAATGCACAAATATACAATTTGACCATGCATATTATGAGACAAGATGGAGTTGTCACTGTGCTTATAAATATCTTGAAACTTTTGAGTACTCTGTGTAATGAAGATATATCTCAAAACACCATGAATCTATTGCATAATCTTCTAGAGTGTGTGTATCATGGGCAACAAAAACAATTGGTTTGGTATGTCAAGATAAAGAAGCCCTAGGATGTTGATGTATAGATTGATATTGAGGTTGATGGTTATGAGATCCTAAATGTTGTCTTTGATTTTGGTAGCACAATTAATATGATTCCTAGATCTACATGGGAAGCTATTAGATGATCAGATCTGAGTTATAGTCTAGTAACCTTAAGCCTAACTAATTAGGGAAATGTTGAGCCCATTGGTAGAGTAGAAGATGTTGAGATCAAAGTCATAAAATTATCTATATGAGGTGATTTTGAATTCATCGATATGAAGATCACAACAACACACTACCCTATGTTGATAGGTAAAAAATGGGAATATGATGGTCAAATGACTATTAATACAATGTAAAATTAGCCTGACGCATATCAAGGTGATAAAGTTATTGTCATTCCTCTTAGCAGAACCCACAAGCCTTACATAATTCCAAATAAACTAGACTCCCCATATGTTCCACAAGAAACTGGTTGGATGAAGGTGAATTTTGAAGGAAATGTAAAATATTTGTGCATAGTTGAATGCAATTTATTGAACTAGCATAAAAAACCTTAGGTAAAATCCCTACTCAATCAAAAATTCAAGACATCAAAGCAATGGAGGCCTAAACTAGTAGTTACATAGCCGGTGGTAAATCAATTTGTCATTGAAGAATGTGCCTCTATATCTATAAAATCTCCTACTCAGTCTGAAGTTGATTTATTTTATAAAAATGATGACCACATGAAATAATGAATAGAGATGATAAGGGAAGGCACTTTTCTATGGCAATTAGATTCATCTATTAGTGGTGATTTAGATACACACCTCCTTAACTAGGCCTAAGATGACCATGAGCTTCAACCAATGTCAATGGTCTTTACACAATATGTAATGGAGGACCTCAATAATTTCATTTTGAACTTGTAATTCCATATTATGACCTTCAATCAATTGGTCAGTGCTTTATATTATGCTCTAAAGGGAGTTGTTATGACATGGTGGGTAACTCATCGAGATAACTAGATGGAATGGGATGATGACTGTGAGCTCATGATCAGTAGATTCTAGCTAATGTAGTTTATCCACACTAATTGGCCATTATTTCAAGGTGAGTGTCCCAAAATTCATATACATAAATGTGTTGAAGTTTGGAATGAAGAACATGTGGCACCAAAGTATTGGGTTCACATATTCCAGTAGCCTGGTACATGCATCAAGAATGCAAAAAGGAGATGAAACATTAGGCACAAGTGTAGAGTGATTTTATAAAGACTTTTGTGTTTTAATATGAAAATCCTTTGGTCCACAATGCACTACAAAAACTCAAGTATTTTTTATGCTATGGGTGCACAGAAGACTTGAGCACCACAATAGAATCTACTGCATAGAAGAACATAACCTCTAATCTTAACTCAACACTTAAAAGGTACAATGATACTAAGAATGAAAAATAGTCTCTAACATAACCATGTCACCAAATCTAAAATGAGGTAGAAGATATCAAATATTCTAATTTTGATGATGATTTAGATTTGAATAATTTATTCAAGCTAGAGTGGCCTATTGAACCACTTAAGGACATCAATGTAGCACCAATAGAAGGAGACAAGCTACACATCATCTAAATTGATGAATAAGAAGGGAAAAATATGATACAAGAATCAATCAATGAATAAAAATGTAATATTTATCAGTAACTTATCAAGAAACATATTGCTAACATTGGAATAGAGGATGTTCCAAAACTCGCAAGCATATATGACTATTAGATGGAAATAAAAAATTTAGAAGCTCTACAAATTTTGAGGGATTACCAAGACATTTTTCCCACCAAATTATTAGAATTTCAAGGAGCCAACCCATCTCTTGGCATGATGCACATTGAATTCAAGGAATGCACACAATTGATCAAGAAGCAACCATGTAAGCTCAACTTGAATATGAAGTTGAAAGTAAATGCTGAATTAGATAGAATGTAGGATACATGGATAATCTATCTAGTAGAAAAATATAATTGGGTAATTCCCATGGTAGTTTATCCCATAAAAATAGGAGAAATCCATATTTATGGGGACTACCATATTTTTAATGATGCCTATGTAAATGATCCATTTACAATGCCATTCACAAATAAAGTTTTGTAGTCTATCATAGGACATGAAGTATATTCATTCATAAATGGTTTTGATGGATATCATTAAATCTTGATTGTAGAAGAAGATCAAGACAAAATGACTTTTTTTAACAAAATGGGGTTCTTTTTCATATAAATTCATGCCTTTTGGCCTTAAGATTGCACCTAACCTGTTATCTCACATAGTGGTTACAACATTTAAGGATTTTATGCATGATTTTTTGGAAGTTTATTTAGATGATTAGGAAGTCTTTTCCTTATTCAAAGAACACTTGTCTAAGTTTAATCTAATTTTATAATGATGTTGATCTCTATGCATCACTTTAAATTTGAATAAATGTTTATTTTTGATACCTTTTGGTGTTTTGCTTGGACATGTAGTATGCAGTGATGCTATTTTGGTAGATCAAGCTAAACTTATAGTAATAGTGAGTATGCCTCCACCTATTAGCACCATCAAAGTGCACTCTTTTTTAAGGAATACATGCTACTATCAGAAGTTCATAAAAAGGGTACATAGCTATTTCATATCCATTTTAATCTTTACTACGTATGAATTTGAAGTTTGTTTGGACTTTAGAATGCCAATCAACTTTCATCAAACTAAAGCAGAGATTAGTTACTATGCCTATACTTATTTTTCTAGACTAGAGAAAGCCTTTTTAAGTACATGTGGATGCATCAATAATTGTAGTTAGTGCTATAATTATATAACCTATAGATGGTGTACTAGACCATCCTATTCATTTTTTTATTAGGAAACTATCTGACATAGAGAAAAATTATATAACCATGGAATGGGAAGCATTGGTCATAGTGTTCACACTTAAAAAATTATAGCACTATCTACTTACGGCATTGTTTAAAGTATTCACTGATCATCAAACCCAAAAATATTTGGTTACACAGCTGATGCTAGTAAGATGTATGTCTTGATGGTTGATGTTATTCTAGGAGTTTTAATTCTACATAAATGTCAAGCTAGGAAGAAAGACAGTAGGAGCAGACCATTTAGCCACATACCGAATGAGGAAGAGCCAAAAGAATTTCAAGAAGAATCTCTTGATGCCCATATTTTTTGTGTCTCTATGATCCATAAATATTTTAAAGCCGTTACCAACTTCCTTAAGCAAGGAATCTTCCCTTCACACTTTCAAGAGTGGGACAAAAAGTAGTTTTTGACTAGAGCACTACCATACACCATTATTAATGTGTTTTCATATCACTTGAGAAAGGATGGAGTCCTACATAGGGTTGTCTTGGAACATGAATGAACTCAACTCTTAGAGGAAGTTCATTAATGAGTTACAAGAGGGAATTTTTTGGGAGAAGCCACAACTAAAAAGTTACTACAAATAAGATTATCGTGGCCAAATTTATTCCAAGATGCACACAAAGTTACATAACACTAAGATGTTTATCAGTATATGGATAAACTGCTACAAAAAGATGAGATGCATTTATAGCCTTTGCTAGTTGAGCAACCTTTCAAAAAATAGGGCATTAATTTTGTCAGATTGATCAATCCACCAAGTGAAGTAAAGTAAGTTATATCATTACTATGACTGACTATTTTAATAAGTGGGTTAAAGTTGCTACAACCCCTACACATAGTGTGAAGGATTCAAAAGAGTTTCTATATGAAAATATCATTACAAGGTTTGGATGCCCTATAAAATTAGTCAGTCATAGAGAAATGTACTTTCTAAACAAACTATCAAGGCTTTGACTGAAGAATATATGATTTCTCATCACAAAATCACTACATATCATCCCTTGGCCAATGGCCAAGCTGAAGCATCCAAATAAAGTACTGGTAAGATGCTAAAAAATCTACGATGTCAAGCGGGATGACTGGGAAGATCACATTTTATGATCTTATGATTATATCACACACATTGAAAAAGGGCGATAAGATTTATACCATTCCAATTAGTGTATGGTCTAGAAGTAATCAAATTAATGGAATATTTAGTACTTAGCCTATGCATTGACATGGTCATGCAAATAAAATATCATGAGTCTCTTACTAACCAACTCTTGGAACTAAATTAGATGGATGAGTTTAGACGTAGATCAACCTAGATGTAGGAAGTGCACAAGCAAAACCAAAAAGTGTATCATGATAAAAACTTATGCCAAAAATAATTTCATAAGGATCAACTAGTTTTATTATATGACAGTTAATTCAGAGCATTCTTGGGTAAGCTACAAATATGATGGAAAGGGACCTAAAATATACATGACCTAATGCAACAAGGAACCATTGTTTTGAGATATATTTAGGGAATCATGTTATAAAGGTGGGTAAATGGCTATAGGATTAAGCCCTACCACCAATACTTGATTAATCTCATTCTATAATCTGAGTAGGTGCTGAGTAGCACCATGTAGCTTAGGATTTCCTTACTTTACATGATTTGTGTGTGTATGTTTATTTTTTATTTTTTAATTTGTAGATGATCTCAAAAATAACATTTGTGAATTACAAAGACCAAGCATCACGTATGCCAGATGTGCATAGGAGGATCCATGTGTGCTGTCAGAAAAGTAAAAAAGGAAAAACTTAAAAATAATATGTTTGGGAAAGATGCTAAAATGTCCCATCAGTAAGATATCCTTCAAATAATTTTTATCCATAAAAAATAAATGCATGAGCTAAGGGTTGATTGATGTGATCCTCAATAAATCAATATCTCATCAACATAAGCTACTCATACCCTTCATACAGACATCAAAGAGCATAATAATGTAACTTCACACGTGTGCCAATGACTAATTACTTTAATGTCTAGATTGGATTTTTTTTCCATATCTACCATTACATTCAAGATGAGTAGAAAATTAAGCATAGGTTGGACATAGAAGCCAAGAGGTGCCAAATTTATAAAATCCAAATTCAAATAGAAAGTCAGTGTTTCATCCTTGAGCATATTTTTCACAAGTTGCAACTATAAAGAGTTGAGTCATTTTATTTACATAGAGCATACAGAGAATTCTAATTTCACCATCTTACACAGCCATGAATACTTCATAGCTAATCCAGGCTCTTATGGATGCACAAAAAAAAGCTATGGGCATTGATATGGCACTCTAAAAAACTAAGTACAGTGACCAAGATCCATTTGAGTACCTTCACCAAGATGATCAGAAGCTCTTCGACCCCAACCCTATTGATAATGCACAACCACTCGCTCTCGTATCTTCCCATTGGTTATAAAACACAAACATTGAGCACCTATTGATATTACACATATTTGGTGACTTGGAAGAGATCATTCAAGTATTTTTTGGGTGATATAATGAGGGCATAATATATTTAGGTTTGGATGAGACTATGGTAATGTTGATACATCTAAGTGTACCACAAGGGTTCTTAGTGTTCAAAAAACACTTCTCATTTTAGAATTATAGGAATTCAAAGTGTGAGTAAAAGGTTGTGGTAACTTGATGTCACTTATGGTGAAATAGATACAGAAGTATGTATGAGTTTTCCACAAAATTTATAATAAGTGATTGTTAGGAGCCATCATGGTCCATTATTTGTGAATTATAGAGGATATATGCTGGTACTTAGTGAATTATGGTTGAGTTTAAGCTATAGACTAATCTATATGGATATTAACAATAAAATCTAAGCTACAATGATCTGGTGTAAAAAAGGAGTAAAGAGAAGGGTAAGGCAGAAAAAAAAAGTGATTGTTGTTCATTAACTCAAATATCATGAAAAAGTTTCAATTAGAATTGAACCTACATTTAAATATTATATGATGTAAAATAGCAAAGATCAAATTTCACAACACACTAGGCACATTCCTAAGGATGATATGAAATTACACAAGTAAGAACCAGATTTCACCTTAAAGGTTTGTTACTATACTCAAATAACATTAGCACATCTAAATATAAAATAGATAAAATGAAGCAAATCTAGGATCCTTCAGCTAATTTAGCACAAGCACAAATTAGAAACCCTATATCAAAGATGAAAATTCATAGTTCAAAGAAACTATTCAAAATTAAACACTAGAAATAATAATTGAGAGAAGAAGCTATGTTAACAATTGACACATTCAATCTTGAAAATCTTTATAGAATTCCTTGATTGCATTAATTGCTCAAAGTATACAAATTTGCTCAAATTTTTTCCCTTTCTTACAAGATGGATGCCTTTTATAGAAAGATAAGGTAGTACATCATTCAGCTACAACATACAACTATACAAAAGATAAGGACAACTATCCTTCTTGAAAAATTTATAGAGTATATTTGCTTTTCAAAATTAGACTAACCTAGAGGTAATATGCTAATAAACTAGCATATGCCATACAAAAGAATATTCCTTATTTCAAATAGTATAATTCTTTACAAAAAAGAATATTAACTAGACTAGTGGGCCCATTACCAAAGGATCTCCTTATTGGTCTTGCAAATGTTCCAAGGCCCTCTGATGTTGTTATTTTAGAAGCTCTAGGTCCATAACTAGCTTCATGAGGCAAACCTCTTCTTGATCAACTAGGTCATCCAAGTCTCTATTATCTCTGGCCATGTCTTCTTTTATGTTTTGAGCCTCTGCAATATTTTCCTCTATCATGAAGATCATTCCCAAAATCTTGTCATTATCTCTACCTGATCTACCCTATCTCTTGCTCTTCACCTCTTGCATTACCAAGGTAACTCTATGTTTTTACTCTATGTCATCAATTATTCCCAATGTTTTAGTCTTTGTAGGATTGACGAGCATAATACCCAGGAGTTGTTCAATCCTAGTAATTAAATCCTTATCATCATCCAAAAGTATTTCCAAATTATTTGTCCATTCACTTAGAATCTAGACCTTATCCATCACTATTCCTAACATGGCATTTAGGCAAACCAGGCTAATAGATTTAAATTTAGGAATCTGGTTCCAAATTAAAATGCTAATGAGGTCCCTTATTTTAGTCTCTATCTCCTTCCATTTTTTTATTAACTCCTTAGCTACCTCACTTTGTTGGCTTAGGGAATCCTACCTCAACTTTATTGATTTCAAAGAATCAAACATATCAAAGGATTAAGCCTCAAACATGTTTAAAATAGCATTAGGTACTAACAAAATGGCCTTCATCTCTAGGTTTTCCTTCTCTTTTTCCAAATTTTGAATCTTCTGCTTCATTACTCTAATCCCCACCTTTGTTTGAGCTAATTGGACTTCAATTAAGCTCTCAACATTCTCTTTATGGATGGGATTTTCACCTAGCTATTGTCCTTCAACTAAAATTAGACCTATAAAAGGTTAAACCTTCTAGAAGGTGAACTCCTCAACTCCCACCATGGCTTTTCTAATGGTGACCCTCTCTAATCCAACTATCTCTAGATTAAATTTCAGTATAGTAACTAGCTCTGTGAATTTTGGAGGTTTTGGGACCTCAATCCCTGTGTTGCTTGATGCTCCAAGAGCATACATTTTGTTGCTTTTTAGCCCTATAATGGCCACTATCATGGTTTCTTATTCTTCCTTCATTATAGCCCTAATCCATGGCTTGATGTCATCATGTACATATATGTTAACTACTTTGGTTAATGCCCATGAGTGGGATAAAGAGGGGATCTTCTAAAATTTCCCATAGATAAACCAATCAGGGATGACTAGCCCATAGATGGGGAATTCCTAACTGAATAGATTAATTTCATTGGTGGGGTGAATGAGGGGCAATCTTAGATTATTTGATCTAATTGGGACCAATTTCAACTTTTCCTTCCTCTTCTCCTTTGGTGACATTGGTAATATATCAAGAACAATTTCTTTCCCTTTCCCTTCTCCAAGCTCCCCTGCTTGGGCTTGTGCCTCTTCAATTTACTCCTCTTCCTTATTACTGCCATATGCCTTAGCAAGATCTCTAAGGCACCTTCAACTATTTCATCTAGTTCTAAGGCAATCATTTCTAAATACTCAACTGGATATGGTGGCCTTTATGGTAGTGCTGAGGATGAGGGTCCCTCTCCAGGTCTCTCTTCTAGTTTTTCTTTGTCATGTCCTTTTTCAATATTCCTTTAAGGTTGTGGCTGTTCTAACTAAGGCTATTGTTGGGGTGGCCTAAAAGACCCAAGTAGTAAATGATATTGGAAAGGATTCATCTACCACACCTCTCTTGATAGTTTATCATCACTTGTTAACCTATACTAAAACTTAATATTTTACTCCTTGAGCCTGGTTAACACTTCTTCAAAGTTGCTTGCCTTGATATAAATAGTGTCATGGACACTGAGTAGATGAAAATATACTAGTTTGGGCAATTGTTTTGAATTCAAATGATATATACCTACTTTAAATATTGTATCATGGTCCTTCCAATGATTATAGTAAAGGGATGGAGAAGTCCCTTCCTCTTCTCTTTACAAACTCCATCAACACCATTAATGAGTTGAGAGGCAATATTTTATTCTGCCAACTTGTTAGGCTTATAGATAGGTAATATGTAGGGTGAGGATATGACTCCCTTATTTTAGATTGATATGCAATCTATATAAATATAGATATCTCCCATCATAGCTACATACTTTTTAATCAATGGGTGAACCCTAGACATGGGAAAACCTATGATAGCCTCCACGAGAGTTGGGTAGACATAGTCACAGATGAATTGCATATGGTTCCTATTTTTGAAGATGTGTAATTGTGAATAATGGTGGGATATGGTGGTTTTGTCTTTAGGAGACCAATTTTTTATGCCTAGGAAGTTGATGGAATCAAGTAGGGCATCGAACAAGTAATACATCATGAAGAATTTATTGTTAGCCTTCTTCTTAATGGTTGTGAATTGGTGCCCTAGGTGAATGCTAATCAAGTCCCCAATGGGGTGGGTGAGATTATATTCTACCATGAAATACACATAGGAGACCCATGTATTATTTACATATGTGGTTGAGGGGGCTCCTAATGCTCTATTTAATTCGGTCATGATTACTTTGATCCCTTCCTTAAACTGGATGATTGGGATTCTTCCCTCAAATTCTCTAAAGACATGGTTCCCTTATTGAAACCATGGTCAAAGGGTGTTATCAAGGTCATTTTAGCTAGTCCACTCCTTGATTTTGGGTAGGTCTACATTGGGCTTGGGAAGCTTATCATATCTTTCAAAGGCTAGAGGGGAAATGTAGGCAACCATTTTGGATGTTCTCTCATGGATTATCTAGTCATTATCAATCTTACAATCTACAAAATAAGACCAAGCACATCGATAAAGTGAAGTACCTATAGCTTGGTAGTAGCATAATGTAGACTAACCATTTGAATTATGTCTAAGTCATAGTGCTTCTAGCTTACTGTGGCAATTCTCTGCTCCTCCTTGGTTATGGGTTTCCACTCCTCTATGGTGAAGAAGATTTTAGACCAATTCTTATTTCCATTATTTAGGGATGTAGTGTCTAATGTAGTGTCTCTGAAGACTCTACATTCATTGTCCATGGATAGATAGAGCTCTGTCTCTTCTCTTATTTTTTATTTATGAGCTACCATGTCTTCTACTTTTATAAATAATTCAAACTAGATTGTAATTGATCTTTGTGATGATGTTTTGTGCTAAAAAACACAATTAATCTTCTCTTAGATTAAACTATAACCAATTAAGTTTGATTAGGTCTCTTTTATGTAGGGTTTAGGGTTTTATAGCTTTAATGGTGGTAGCTCATTTAGCATTCAGTTCATACATGCTTAGGATTTGATTTGGACCTTTGACTTTATACCTTTACATTTTTAAGCACAAAAGATCTCCTCTTTTATCATTTCTACTTGTGTGGTGCTTATATGGCATTAATCTGGAACTTTCACAACATTTTTCATAAATGCCTTTTGAGAACTAGCCATAGGCATTTAAAACTACCCCCTTTTATTTTTCACTATTAGATGAAGATCTTGTGAGTGATTATGAACTATTGAAGTTGATTTGGGTCCTTGTTTGTTACTAGTTATTTTGGTATAGAGCCTTATAGTTTCACCACTTGGCACTTTGATAGGCCTTCCTAAGCTTCATATCCTACATTAGTCATGTGTTGAATGAGAATTTTCCATGTGGTATACTCATGGGTCTTTAAAAAGTCACCACTGCCTTCACTCCATTGGATTGATTTCTCATGATGAAGCATCGAATGTTGGATCCTAATTATCCTTGCATCATCTGATTAGGTTCCATGTTGAAGTGAGAGCTATTAGATCTTGAAAGATACATGAAGGTTAATTAGTCCATATCCATATAAATAACTTAGGTTAAGATCAAAGATATAAATTTATTCATAGTAATAAACATGAAAAACTTAGGTTAAATCCATTTTTAAGTTAAATTTATTATCAAAATGACCCTTTGAAATACATGATCAAATGTATTCTTTGCCTAAGCAAAAATTAGATGAGCTTGAATTTGATGGTCTCATAGACATCAATGATGGTCTTCATGGATGTCAAATGATGTTCATGAGAACATCAAACTTAAGCTCATAAATCCCCTAGGTTCCAATACGAGAATGCCATGTGGTGGCTTTGTGGCACTTCTTAGGTCTCTAGATTCATCTCACTTCATTTAATCAGAGATCATGATGAAGTGAGAACCATCCAATCATGATCATGGTAGTTGCATGCTATTGGCTTTATTCAATGTGTGGGACTCTGATTTTAATACTCAAGTGTAAGGATGCCACATGTCGATCTCATGGGCCTTATATGATCCTTTGACCTTTTAACTATGATTCACTCCATCTGATTGGGTTCTCACAATGAAGTGAGAATCATTGGATATAGGATATAGACTTAGCTTTGTTAGGGCCCTCGCATCATTGGATCAGAAGGAATGAGGAAGTATGAACTATAGGATCTCATGATATGCATGCCTTTTGAGTTAAATATTGGTTCCTCTTCACTCAGTTGGATCAGGCCCTATGTTGAAGCATGAGCCATTAGATCTATGAAAAGTAAGGAATTTAAGTTAGGACTTGTGGTGACAAAAAATACTTAGGCTAAGGTTTTAAGGATAAGGTCTCATTCATATTAATAAAATGATGAAGTCTTAGGATTAAAAATTTAGGCTAAACTATGAATCAAAGGGACCAAGTTAGGAAATACTAAAAGGGGACCCTGTAAAACTGACATTAGACTTAGAAATATAAGGAATTAAAGGGGGAAGTAATAAAAATGACAAAGCATTTTTTTATGTTAAGTTTTAGTTGTGTTAAAAAACATGACTAAGCTTTAAACATGACATTTATGTTTAAGTCCAAAATGGATTTAAAAGGTTCCTGCCAATTAGTTCCTACCAATTTCAAATTTGAATTGAGGGTTTGTGCCAAGGTTTTGGAAACTGGATTTCTTAGCAATAATTCCATGGAACCTACAACTAGCAGACAATTTATTAACAATGTTAGACAAATTAAAAGCAAAACAAAATAAGTAAGCTTGTCTTTATAGAGTGGATGATATTCAAATTAGATCAATGATCCAAATATGTCATATTTCTAGATTAAGCTTCAGGGTTTCTCAAGGGACCCAATTTTCAAAAAATGGGGGTATGTTAGCCTCAATTAGTGGTTAATTTTGGGAGAAACATAGCAATATGTTAAAACCTAGAGACTTTGATTTAGAAAAATAATTAGGTCATCCACTCCACCTGATCAATATCATTATCTAGACCAGATTATATTTGAAACAAACTTTACACTTGTAGAATTAGTGTTAAACATCAAGACATAGCCATACTATGTGTGCACTTTGATTCCACTTACCATTTGCCTTGGGTTTCAAGCAACAACTTCTAGGTTTCATGTCTTAATCATTAACATTGAATTACAACATGTTTAGATATCCATTAAGAACCATGCTTCTAGTTTAGGGAAGGGTTGGGAATTTCTCTACTACTAGCTAGGCGTCTATAACCCTAAAAAATATGCCTTTGGATTTACTCAAGCCTTGCTCCACTACTAGCTAGGAATCCATAGCCCTAGTAGATATTAATAGAATCACCTATGCTTACAAAGATTTTTATTTTCCATTTAATCCTTCTTTATTTTATTTTATTTAGACCTTTATGCTTTTAGTAAAGTTGGGAACCAGGGTAGCTAGGTTTTAAGGATTTAGTCATGTGTTTGATCCTCAAGAATCACTTATGGCTACAACCATTATCCTAGGTAAATATGTTGATTAAGTGTAAGTATGACTATCCCTTAACAGTTTGAGATATCACCCTACAAGTTAAAATCATATTAAAACCAATTTGAGGTCAAGACAATGCTTAAGTTCTCATGGAATGATTGGATTCTTCCATTAGTCTTTATTAGTTTCTTCAAAATATAACATTAGGCCTAAATTCTAGAATCATGGTCAGTATATGTATTAGGTTCATACCTACATTCCTAAACTTTGGTAATTTTCAAGGAAACTACCCAACTTTGAGCTTAAAATTGTCCAAAAGGACTTATTGAAAATAAGGAACCAAGAAACAAGAAATAAACACATGACATAAATAAACAAAATAGGGAACAAAAGGGAAATAAACAAATATATACATGCTCATATACAAACAAGGGACAAGAAGGAAAGAGCTTGAAAGAAACAAGCTAGCCTACCTACACTAAATCTAACCATCTTATAGAGCTTATTCCATGAAAATCCCTAGTGGAGAAGCAACAAAGTAGTGCTGTAGTTATTTCCCATTGATGGGAAATGTGAATTCTTCTCCTTTAGTCTCTCAATTTGAAGGTATTGTTCCCAAGTGTCTCTACTATTTGATAAGGACCAATCCATAAGGGTGTGAATTTACCATGCTTCTCCTTTGGTTTAGATGTTTTATCCCAAAGGAGGACCAAGTATCCTTTTTTGAATACCTTTACCTTTGAACTTTTGTCAAACCACCTTTTCACTATGGTCTAGTGTCTACTAAAATTAGATAAAGCTTTCTCCCTTATATCTTCCATCTGAATGATGTCTAAAAATATTGAATTAGCAAGTTCTTGGCTTTCTTCCATGTACTCCTGCATAAACCTTTACGTAGGCAACTTGAAAGTGATAGGAAAGATATGATCTTGTCCATACACAAATAGAAATGGTGAGGCCCTTAAGGATTTCTTGATCCTTATTCTATCAGCCCATAGTGAAAACTTTTGAAGCTTATGCCAAGTCCTAGGCTTGCCTATAAATTTTTTTTGATTGCCTTCATTAGGTTTTTGTTTGTAGATTCAGAGACTCCATTCCCTTGGGGATAATGGTTGGATGCAAATTTGAGAGAAATGTCATTATAATAAGCCTATTTAGTCATCTTTACGAATATAATAGACCCACTATCACATAATAGAGAGGTTGGAGTTCTAAACCTAGTACAAATGTTCTTCTCCAAGAAGTTGATCACTTATTTAGTCCTACATTATTTGGTGGCTATAAATTCAGTCCACCTTGTGCAATAGTCTATGGCAGTTAGGACATACTTGTGACCTTCAAATGAATTTGGGTTGATCACCCCAATAATGTTTAGCCCCCATTGAGCAAAGGGTTTGTCAATCATGACTGGTTATAGAGACATTTCTGCCTTTAGTTCCTTGGTACTGAAAATCTAACATGAGTGACATTATCTTAAATGTTTATGAGCATATTTAAAAATAGTTGGCCAATAATAGACAACTCTAAGAATATTATGGGCTATGGTTCTCCTAGATGGATGTCCATTGCCTATATTTTCATGAAAGGTGCTCATTATTTGGATGGATTGCTCTTGTGAGACACATCTTAGGTAGACTCCTTCAAAGTGTCTTCTGTACATGACCCCATTCTTGATTAGATAATGGGATGCCTTAAATATTAGGGACCTTTTTAATCCCTAGTTAGCCCTATAGGACAAGTACCATTAATTAGTAAATGGATAATAGAATCATTCCACTCACTAGATTGAAAGTTATATTGATCTACTTGAATAATACTTCACCTAAGGTGATTATTAACAATCATCTGGATCAAACCTTGGTACTTTACTAGTTTTTCTATTTTCATTTCTAAGTCATACTTAGAAAAAATTGACATCCACTTACCTCTTCATTCTCCAAGCTCATTCTGACTTAACATAAGCTTGGTGGTAGGGTTAGGTAAGATGGCATGCACATTACTTCTAAGGATGTAATGTATGAATTTATTTTTTGCCTTGACTAATACATATATGTACTTATCAATCAACAAATAATTCAACTCAACATTCTTAAAGTTATTGATCATAAAATCTATTGGGTAATCACACCCATCAATCTTATAAGTTAATAAAGTAACCATAGTATGTTTAGATGCAAAAGAGTAGAGGTAAAAGTCCTTTGAAAAGTTAAGACTTATAAAGACTAGAGCTTGGGTAATGGCCTCCTTAATATCATTGAATGCTTTCCTAGATTCTTCATTGCATGTGACCTTGTCATCCTTCTTCATCATGTCATTTAATGGCTTGAGAATCTCTGAAAAGCCAAAATGAAATTTATTACAAAGTTTATCTTACCAAAAAATGACTTTAACTCTTTTTGGAGGCTCTTTTCTAGATATGGCCTCCACTCATTTAGGATCTATAGAGATCCCATATTTGGTTATGACATGACCCAATAATTTTCCTTTAGTAACATAAAATATACTCTTCTTAGGGTTTAAGGAGTTTCCATAACTTCTACATCTCTCAAAAACTTGTTTTAAGTGCATAAAGTGATCTTCCCTATTTTTAAAGAAACCTATTAGATCATCCATATATATGATAACACACTTACTAATCAAGCCCTGGAAAACATGGTACATAGCCCTTTGAAATGTATCTCCTACATTAATTATCCTAAAGGGCATCCTCTTATATGTGAAGGTTCCCCACTTAGTTGTGAAGGCTATTTTCATCTTATCTTCTCTATCAACCAACACGTAGTTATAACCTGAAAATCCATTAAGAAAAGACATCATGGTTGAACTTGAAACAACTTTTATAACCTAGTCAAGAGAAAGAAGAGGATAGTTGTCATTTTTAGATGCTTTTTTTAAGTTTATAAAGTCAATATAGAGCCTAATATCACTGTTATTCTTGTTGACTGGCACCAAATTAGCCACCCATGTAGAATGTCTGATGGGGAAGACTATTATAGCATCTAAAAGTCTCTTAACCTATAATTTCCCCCCCTTAGGGGTTAGGCCCCATGAGGAATGCCACGGTGATCCATGGGCCTTCGAGTAGTGGTGTCACCTTATGGTCCTATGTGGTTAACCATATAGGGGTTTGGAAGAGGACCTAGATCATCATGGGACTTTTGGTGTTACGGCCAGTCCTTAGTGGTATTAGAGCTAGGTCTCGAGGTTGAGCCCTATGGAGGGTGGGGTGGTTGTAATGTCCCTTACTTAGGGGCTAGGCCCCATGAGGAATACCACAATGATCCATGGGCCTTGGATCAGTGGTGTCACCTTGAATCCTATGTGGTTGGCCATATAGGGGTCTGGAAGAGGACCTAAATCATCTCAAGACTTTTGGTGTGATGGTCAGTCATTGAAGATCATTAGTTTTAAGACATGGTTTATAGACCTTTATTTCTTCCTAAAGGGTTTAAAATTTTATTTAAGGGGTATAATATGGGTGATGACTCTTGGATCAAAGATCTAAGTTATCATAGGACCATGCTATTACATATTTATATTTAGTAGCTCTTTGGCCTTCTTGTTTTCATTATTAGTGTAGGCTTTTCCTATATTTACTAGCGTGGTTTGATCTTGATGGACAAGATCCATTATATTGTAGTCCTTCTCACTCACCTTAATAATCTTAGGAACTTTAGCTAGATTATCTTGGTCAAACAACCTCTATAAGGCAATTATGCCTTTGAGGATTTTATTGTCATTTAACTGAATGACCTTTCCATCAAAATTGCCTTTTTGGATTGTATTTTCATCAGTCTCACCAATGATGTGAGCCTCAAATGCCCCAAAATTAGTCATGAAATTCAATATCTATTGATAATCATTAAAGACTTGAAAGTGGTTGACATTTTTAGGAATTAAAGGTCAAGGTATCAGCTTAATGCCGAAGTTAGGTGAGTCTTAGTAGGGGATGAGGTTGGCTACAATAGATGACAACTCATCATCAACTTCATTCTCTTCTCTAGGGATGGAGATAATGGTAAAGGCATCAAAAGACTCAATGAGATCCCAAACCTTGAACTTACACCTCTTAAGGTATGAGAGATTGCATTGTTATTTTCTTCTCACCTAGTTAACTACTAGCTCAGAGTCACCATAAACTAGTAATTCTTTGACTTTGTTCTTCATAGAAAATTATAATCCTAAGATAAGGGCCTCATTTTAGTAAGATTTTTAATGTAATGGAATTGGATTCTATAATAACCATGGTACATTCTATTAGTAGGGATAGTTAAGATAACACCAACACCAGATCCAACCTTACCCCTAACACCATCAAAATGTAACTTCCATAGTCCAAAAAAAACATGAGAACTTATTGGATCACATACCTTGGAAGCCTCTAAGGCAAAAACCCCTAAGTCTAAGTCAATAATGTTCACCCTTTCATTCACAACATTGTATTTGGTGGTCATGTGTTTCATCCTTGGCTCTCTCTCAACCCTGATTTGATTTGGAACTCCTTTCCAAGGTAGCCAAAAATGTGAGAAGTTAGTAGACATGTAACCATTCAAAACCTTAGTCCATTCCTTGCTTAAAAATATCCCATAAGAATTAGGTATGTCAACAACATGGATATCAATAAATTGTTTTACTCTAGGCTCAGAAGCTAATTACATATGAACATTCAATAACTCCTCTGACCCTAGACTTGTCTAATTGGGTAACAACCTTATAAAACTTAATAAGAGTCAAAACAAGTTGTTTTCATATACCTATTAGCATGATGTTGGTAGATTCACCAAAATATAGCAAACAATTATGTAAATCCTTACCAAACTTCTTGACAGTGAGAAGGAAAGGGGGATATTCTACTTTGGCTTTATGCATAATCACATTGGCATGATTAGCTTTTGGTGGCTTGTTGGACTTCTTTGATAATGACTCTAGTAAAAGGTCCCTTTACTTTGTGATCTATTTCAGTTCATGTAATGTAATATTATCCTTTATGTTCTTCATATCCTCAACTATATTATATCTAGATTTATTAGAAGAACTAGGAATATCAATATTAGCTTTAGGAGTGCTCCTTTTAGGTGGATCAGGATTATTACTTGAGTAAGTGTCTAGAGGAGTTCCAAAGTTATTTGGAGGTATTTAGGTAGTCAAGGGATGCCTTTGTTCTCTATTCCTCAAGGGATAAATCTTCTTCAAGAATTTTTGGAAGGCCTGGATCTCTTCAAGGATCTCATAAGGTTACTTTTTATTTTGAAATGGGAAATCAAACGTCTCTACCATGAAGGCTTGATCAGATGATTTGGATCCAGATGCACCTACACCATTATCCTTGTTAGGGACTACTTTAAATGTATCTAATTCTTATTGAAAAGCCTAAAAATCCTTTCAAAACTTAATGCAATCAATTTCACCATTTTTTTTGTACAATTCACTTTACAATAGTTAGGTAATGCAATATCATTAAGGTTAATGTCCATAGTCTTGTTTTCTAAAGACCGCTCATTATTCCTATTATTATGAAAGCTATCATTTTGAAATCTATTATTTGGCCTATTAAACCTTTGAAATGAGAAGTTCCTACCAAATATTTTAGCAGTATTTCTAACTTGTTTTTATAGCTAAATAAAATTAGTGCTCAAATTTTAGACAATTTTTAAGATAGACTCATTCTCATTTTTAGGAGTTTCAAAATTATGTACCTAGTTATTATTAGCAACACCAGTTGGTACTAAATCTCTTTGATAATTTTAATTGTATCCATTAGTGGCATGATAACTCAAAAATAAAAGGTTATGATTAGGATTAACATGACTCAAACATAATTGGTTGAGGTTTGGAAGTTGATTTAAGGTTGGGATATTTTGGTTGTTGTTGGGAAATATGTTTAGAGTAGGCATATGTGGGTTAATGTTTGGAACATAATAGGCCATTTGTCCCTAGGGTTACATTTGGTAATTGATGGTCACTAGCTCAAAATAGGTCATGGATAATGAAGTTATAGCTAGTTGAGACTTTTTTTAATAATATAAAGGACTTCAGATCTACTACATCCTTATAGATTTCTAAAGCTAAGACATCATCAGGATTTTAAGGTTCTATGGTCCTAATATACATTTTATGAAACATAGCATTAAAGGTCCTTATAGGCTCATTTTTATCTATTCTAATGGTGGTGAATTGATGGTAAATAATACAAAGACTAATAATCTTACCAAATTGATCTCTGAAAACATTAGTGAAACCATCCCAACTAGTGATATAATTATTAGGAAAGTTTAAAAGCCATTCATAAGCAACGCATTTAAAGGTAAAAGGAAAAAAACTAAAAGATATATCCTCATGCACAACATTTATTAATCTTAATGGAACTTTAAAATACTTAATGTGTTCCTCAATAATTGTAATATAGGTTGGACTAAATGTAGGCAAGTACTTCGCAGGGTTATGTGGGAGATCATGTACCATGCCTAGCACATTGATTAAAAAGACTCCCAACCAAGCCATACCTAAATGATGGTGGAAGTAAAAGGTACCTTGAAAGATAAATTTGGTAAAGATTTGGATCTCTTGTATCTACCTTTGTCATGCCTAGCCTTTCTATGAACCTCAAGTTCAAACAAGGTTCCCTTATCTCTAAGTGTGATCTGGTTTGAATCTTTGGCAATTATAGCTTGAAGGTTGAAGATATTATTTGAAATATGATGTATTAGGTTAGTATTTATAAATAACAAGGATTAAACCTGCATATTAATCTCATTCTATAAAGATTGTGTAAATAATAATAAAGGACGTTGATCATTAACTATGATAGCTCAAAGATGTGTCCAATTATGCAAATATGATCTATATTTATAATTTTAAGCTCAAATAAGCTTATATATATGAAATATATGATGATTTTTAATCAAAAAAGGCTGTTGTAACCTCAAATACTATGGATTTTCAAAATTTACCAAAACCAAGCATCAAATCTCAAAGAACTTTGATCTCTGTCTAAAAGAAGCATAGAGATGGGTTAGAGACCAAAACGATCAATGATATTTAAAATTATATGTGAAGGATTACTCACAGGTGCAAAGATAACATCAATATTAGGCCAAAACACACCAAAATGGATAAATATCCAACCACTTCACAAAGGTGGCCCTCCTTCTAGTGCCAACAAAATGTTTCCTGTTGATACCTCTAAGTTTACCACAAGGGTTCTAGTATTAAAATAACACTTCTCATTTTAAAATTATAGGAATTTAAAGCATGACCAGTAGGTTATGGAAACTTGATGTCACCTATGGTGAAGTAGTGGTAGAAGTATGTATGAATGTTCCACAAAATTTATAATAAGTGATGGCTGGGAGACATCATGGTCTATTATTTGTGAATTAAGGAGGATATATGCTGATAATTAGTGAATTATGGTCCAATTAAAGCTACAGACTAATATATATGGATATTGATAATTAAATCTAAGCTAAAATTATCTAGTGTAAAAAAGGAGCAAAGAGAAGGCTAAGGTAGAAAAGAAATAAGTGATTGCTAATATTGAACTCAAATATCATGACAAATTTTCAGTTATAACTAGACTTGCATTTAACCAGTAAATGATGAAAAATAACAAAGCTCAAATTTCACCACACACAAGGAAAATTCCTAAGGATGATATGAAATTATACAAGTAAGAACTAAATTTCACTTTAAAGGTTTGTTATTGGAATCAAATAACATTATCACATCTGAATATAGAACAAATAAAATGAAGCAAATCTAGGATTCTTCAACTTACTTAGCACAAAAACAAATTAGAAACCTTGTATCATAGATGTAAATTAAGAATTCAAAGAAACTATTTAAACTTAAGCATTAGATTCAAAAATTGAGAGAAGAATCTATGTTAAAAATTGACACATTCAATTTGGACAATCTTTTTAGAATTCCTTGATTTCATTAATTTTTGAAGAATACAAATTTGCTTAAAATTTCTCCCTTTATTAAAAGATGGTGATACATGCATTTTATAAAAAGATAAGGTAGTATACTAGTCAACTAAAACATACAACTATATAAAAGATAAGGACAACTATCCTTCTTAAGAAAGTTCTAGAGTACATTTGCTTTTCAAAATTAGATTGACCTAGATGCAATATGCTAATTGACTAGCATATGCCTTAAAAAAGAATATCCCCTATTTTAAATAGTATAATGCTTTACAAAAAGGAATATTATCTAAGTTGGTGGGCCCATTGCTAAAGGATATCCTTGTTGGTCTTGTAGAAGCTCCATGGTGCTCTAATGTTGTTCTTTTATAAGCTCTAGGTCCATAGATAGCTTCATGAGGTAGACCTCTTCTTGATCAGTTAGGTCATCCAATTGTCTATCAATCTAGGCATGGATTCTTTTATGCTCCTAACCTCTATAATATTTTCCTCTGTAATGAAGATCATGCTCAAAATCCTACCATTATCTCCACCGAATCTACCCTGGATGTTTCTCTTCACCTCCTTCATTATCAAGGTAACTCTATGTTTGTACTTTGTATAATCAATTACTCCTAATGTTGTAGTCTTTACAAGATTCTCTAGAATAGTACCTAGGAGTTTTTCAATCCTAGTAATTAATTTTTGATCATCAACCATAAGTCTATCTAAATTCCATACACTTAGACTCTGGACCTTATCCACCACTGTTCCCAATATGGAATTTATGTGAGCTAGGCTAATAGATTTGAATTTAGTAATCTTGTTCCTAATTAGAATGCTAATGAGGTCCCTTATTTTAGTATCTACCTCCTACCATTTTGTTATTAACCCCTTAACTACCTCACTTTTTTGGCTTAGGACATCCTACCTTAGCTTTATTGATTTAAAAGAATCAAACATATCAATATCAAGCCTCAAACATTTATCAAATAGCATCAGGTACTAATAAAATGGATTATGTCTCTAGGTTTTCCTTCTTTTCCAAATTATGAATCCTCTGCTTCATCCCTCTAATCCCTATTGGGTGAATATTTTGTATGCCAGCTAACTGGTGACCAAAATAGTTCCTATCACCATAACAAGAAGATTAGTCAACCAAGTGTGCAACTTTACTACATCAACCAGAGACAAATCTCTCCTCTCATCAAGGGGAGGTTCCCTATAGATACATAGGAGCTATATACTATATATATAAGTAGAAATTAAGACATAGGGGTAGGATAAACCATCCATCTCTCTTTTTTTAGAGATGATGCTAACAAACAAAGGAGAAATCTTGGGTTATTGGTGAAGATAATTCTCTTCTTTCAGAAGTAACATTTAGCCAAGATTCAGATCCCTTCTTAGATAGTAGAAATCTTGGTGAATCAATAGAAGGCACTTCTCTTCTTTTAGAAGTGCTTGTTCTTGCAAACAGCAGGACTCTTTCTGGTAACAAGTAACGGGGTAACAGGGTGAAAAGTAACTAGCAATCTAAGATGTAGCATAAAGTTTCCACATTGACGGCCCTAGAGTGAGATATGAATAAAAATGGGGGCACAAACTCATCCCAAGGTCCTTTACACAAAAACATAAAAGAAAAACACACATTGAAGACAACTATGACAACAAAAAGTCTGAAAGTAGTTGGCTTCAAGACACCTTCCTTGTCACCTCCACTAGTCCTACTTGTTAAATCAAATAAATAAGAATGATTTTAGAAGATAAACATAAGAACAATCCCCTAAAGTAACACAAGCTATAACAACACAAAGTTTGTAAGTAACTTGCTTTCTCATTCAATCAAAGAAATATGAACTACAATCTGAGCTCAAAGTCTCAGTAATGCCTTTCAATTTGGGCAGAGTTTCACTTCTGGTAAGGGGAAGATCTCCCTTTAAATGACACAAGAGATTACATTATATAGAGGCTTGAGGGAATCTTGGCACTTTATCCCAATGAAGTGACCCATTCAGTGCATTCAATGCCTTGGATGCATTCTTGGTTTTTATCAAGAAGGGCCATGTTGGAGCAGGGTGGCTGCCTTGACTGTGGTGTGTCGATTCATCTCTAGTGCCTCCTTTTGAGATGAGTCTCTCATTCCATCACCTGATCAGCCACACAACTATCTATTTTGCCTTTATCTCACAGGGGACAAATAAACATCACTTTTAATGTTTGCTGGCCCCAAATATCTACCCAGTGAAATACTCCACCTATTAGAAATAACTCCCACTGAGTTTCCCTCTTTGTCTCTTCCTTCTCTTGGTTTGGCCTTAGGATTTTTAAATGCATTCAGGTCTACGTCTTGAGTCTACTAGAATTGATAGACACTTCATTATGACAAATTTGATGTTTGTAGGCCCGTCATGGTTCCTAGTAACTCCTTCACATCTTTCTCACTTGCCATGGTCACTTTCTGCTGTGACATAGGTGATGACACATGGTGGGATCCACAACTTTGAGATAGGCTTATCAAAATAAGCTTTGAAACTGATTAGCAACTAAGGGGAGCATGGATGTAGACATGTGGTATATTCCACTGCATTGGGTTGGGACACATGATGGGTTCCACTCTATGAAGCTTTATTCAAAACTGTGTCTTGACTTGTGACACTTGGCAACTTTTATAGCCCTCTGAGGATCAAAGCTTTCCTAAAGGGAACTTGCCCTTCAAGGTCTTCTTAGTGGCCTTTGGCTTTGATTCTTCAATGGGCTATCATCCCCTTCATTTCCTTCAGAAAATTGGTCCAAAGAAAACCTTTCCTTGGCTCTATATGTGCCTTTGTATTGTGAGTGCCCCTTTCCTTCAACACGTGGCACCTTCCACTCTTTGAACAAGTGCCACATGGCATCTTCCATAGGAATAGGTGAGGACACGTGGCATCTTCCACTATTGACACTTGGTAACATCCACCTCCTTAGGCCTTTGTGACATTGTAGAAATGATTAGGGCTCAGTCGGGCTCTCGCAGATGATGACACTTGCTAGGCTCTATCGATCTATGGAAGGGACACGTGGTGCGGTCCGAATACATTTGTTAGCTACATGGATGTAGACACTTAAAATGTTCCACTTTGACCCACTAGGGATATGTGGTAGCTTTCAGTGTTTTCTAGGAATCATGCTGACGATGACAAGTGGCAGCTTCCACCGAGTTCTAGAAAAACTATGGAGATCAAAAGGATGTATTTGGACCATCTCAGATGATGACACGTGGCATATTCTACTCACTTCTAAGACTTACCTGGGGCCCACCATGGTCTTTAATGAAAACAAAAAGTAGAAGAAAGAAGCTGTGGATAATGACACTTGTCAGCTTCTGCTGAGCTTTAGAGGGGACATGTGGCATGTTCTGCTACTCTTAGATGAATACATTGGGGCCTTCTATAGTTGCCACTTGTCACCATCTGTGGGACTCTAAGAAACCTATCAAAAGAAGCCTTATAGCTTATGAAAAGGCTAGAGATTTAGACATCGACACTTGTTATACTCTACAGAGTTTCAAGGGGACACATGGCAACTTCCAAGGGCTTTTTCTTAAACCTGCTAATTGGTCTTGCAGATTGAACTAACTGTTTGCTGCTTCTTTATTTGACTAAGGCTGCCTTTGAATTGATTGAACCTTTGAACTCTAGATGAAGTGATTGACCCATTGAATGTACTAATCCCTTTACCAAAAAGTTGAGAAAATGATGAATTTGAATGTTGTAGAACAAATTTTTGGAAAGGGGACAGACAATTTTGGCCATGTAGGACCAAAATAGTCATATGTTGTCTAGAAAATGAGAAATCATTTTTTAGGGACAACAATTGGCTCCTGTTGGGGAACTTCCTTTAGATGACAACTCAGAATAGCTAAGGGGAGTAGAAACCAGAATCTCTAGTTCTTTAAAGTGTGCCATTGGGCTACGGAGTCATGCTACCCAAAAAGAAAGGCTCCAAAAAATGAAAACAAAATGAAAAAAATAGAACAACATACTATACAAATATACATATGTACAAATGAACTTATTTGATGCCTCAAGATTTGAAGCACTTCAAAATCCACCCATTGTGAGATAATGATAATGGCATCCTGTCCTGATAAACTGGTAGGAAACCATTTTGTCCCCAGAATCAGTGACAAGTGAATGGAACTCTCCACTAGGAAACCAATTTTCTATGTCTTCCCCTTGGTTTTCTCTTCTTCTTGCCACAAAACAAGACTTGACTTTTGGTCCAAAAACCATGAATATTTGCTCTCCTGGTAAAGAGTTCCTTTTCCCTGATTTTGATGCGTGGTAGCACAGCCTAGTACCATAATTAGCTGTTCTGATAGCTCAGCCAAGCACATGTCTTGATTGTCCCTCTCAGATATCTCAGATTCTTCTTCATTTGGAGGGGAGGGTTCTTATGCACTTATGCTGTACTCCACCAATTCTTTTTCTATTTCATCTCTGCCTGAAGACTCAAACAAAATTTGGGTTGTAGGGGTCGCCATTTGGGTCTTGACATATTTGACATGATTAATTATATCAAATGGCTGGGTTGGACAAGGCACAGGGGATGGGAGTTTTTCCTTTTGGTTTATGGGAGGGGTGGGAGGACTGGCCTATGAATTTGAAGTAGAAGGTGCAAAAATGTTTGGGATACTTACTTTCTTAGCAATCACTGGGTCCTTTGGCTGGATAGGTAGAGTGGCCCCACACTTAGAAATCAAAATTATAGGTTGAGGTCACTCCTCTATTTCTCCTTTATCAGCTTGTTGAGCTGACTAATTCTGGGACTAGATGACCACAACATATGATCCCTCGGATGCTTCACCTTTACTTTTAGGTTCATCCTAGTAATCCAATAAATTGATGTGGGAGTCACCAACTGACTCTTCTTGATCCTCCATGAAGAGACCAACGTCATTTTCTTGATTAGACTCAGGTTGGAAAGAGAAATCATGCTCTGTTTCCAAATACCCAACTGTTGAGTTGGCTGGAGGTGCTTCAATGGCAAGGTTCCTCTGTGAGGGAGGAAGATGATTGGGTTGCCCTTGATGTGCCTAATTAGGGAATGTCCTTGATACATCTCTGTATGAAAGAGTAGATGACATCCCTTATGCCATTTGTCTTATGAGGGCTAGCACTTCATTTTCTAGATTCTGCACCATTGGATCAGTGGTGGCTACAGGTGAGTTATTAGAAGATGAGGAAGATGCACCTCTATTTGAATCCCTTCTTATCTTTCTAACCAAGATAAGGTCATCTTCTAACTCAATGGCTAAGTCTTGAGCAGCTTCAAGATATATGCGACCAACACGTCTTAGTAGAAAACTCACTTCAGGCAGCTGTGAGTTTATGAAGAAGCATTTGAGGTTCTCGGGTGTGGGCTGAGCAACTACAAGAATCCTATTTCTCAGATTATCAAATTTTGCAATAAAATACCTCATGGGCTCATGAGGTTCCTTCTTCATCTGCGTAAGTTGGGCTAGCAAAGCATGAGCATCTTCTACAGGTTTGAACCTTACTTCAAACTTGGCTTTGATAGTGTCCCAGCCAGTCATTGATCCAGTCTATAGATGGTAAAACCAGTCTATAGTGGTACCTTGTAGTGTCTCCATGAAAAGCCTGACTGCCACGTCTTCAAATTCCACCCCTATCACACCACAGGCTATGGTGAAGGCTGAAATGTGTTTATCAGGGTGGACTCTTCCATCACGAAAGAATTTGGGGAAATTCTTCCTTGAACTGAGTGGTAACTCATGCAGGGGTGGAGCTAGATTAAGTGGGCCAAATGAGTTACCATAGGGGCCTTAAACTACCATGATTGGATTATGAAATGGAAAAGAAACTGGCCCTGCTTCAGCTTAAAGCTTGAGGCTTCAAACTATGCTTTCTTTCCCAGTAGCTCTAGTTTTGCAGACCAGATAATATAATGGAGATCGAGGAAGATGGTAAGGATATAATGATAATGGGTAAGACATAGAATAGAGTCACCAGAGTCTATAATGGATAAGGGTTATAATGATAATGGGTAAGACACAAGTGATGTTTTAATCTGAAACTTGAGGTTCCAAATTGCACAAAATTACTGTGTCCCCAGTGGAGTCGCCAAAAACTGTTGGGTGAATATTTTGTCAGCCAGCTAACTGGTGACCAAAATAGCTCCTATCACCATAGTAAGAATATTAGTCAGCTAAGTGTGCAACTTTACTACATCAACCAGAGACAAATCTCTCCTCTCATCAAGGGCAGGTTCCCTATAGATACATAGGAGCTATATAATATATATATAAGTACAAAGTAAGACATAGGGGTAGGATAAACCATCCATCTCTCTTTTTTTAGAGATGATGCTAACAAATAGAGGAGAAATCCTAGATTATTAGTGAAGATACTTCTCTTCTTTTAGAAGTAACATTCAGCCAAGAGCCAGATCCCTTCATAGATAGTCGAAATCCTGGTGAAGCAATAGGAGGCACTTCTCTTCTTTCAAAAGTGCTTGTTCTTGTAAACAACAAGACTCTTTTTGGTAACAAGTAACGGGGTAATAGGGTCCAAAGTAACCAACAATCTAAGATGTAGCACAAAGTCTCCACCTTGATGACCCTAGAGTGAGATACGAAGAACAATGGGGGCATAAAGTCATCCCAAGGTCCTTTACACAGAAACATAAAATAAAAACACACACTGAAGACAACTATGATAGCACAAAGTCTAAAAGTAGTTGGCTTTAGGACACCTTCCTTATCACCTCCCCTAGTCCTACTTGTTAAATCAAATAAATAAGAATTCTTTCAGAATATAGACATAAGAACAATCTCCTAAAATAGCACAAGCTATAACAACACAAAGTCTGCAAGTAACTTGCTTTCTCATTCAATCAAATAAATATGAACTATAATCTGAGCTCAAAGTCTCAGTAATGCCTTTCAATTTAGATAGAGTTTCACTTTTGGTAAGGGGAAGATCTCCCTTTAAATGATATAAGAGATTACATTATATAGAGGCCTAAGGGAAGCTTGGCACTTTCTCCCAATGAAGTGACCCATTCGGTGTATTCAATGCCTTGGATGCATTATTGGTTTTGTCAAGAAGGGCCATGTTAGATCAGGGCAACTACCTTGACTGTGGTGTGTTGATTCATCTCTAGTGCCTCCTTTCGATCCTGAGTCTCTCATTCCATCACCTACTCAGCCGTGCAACTATTTATTCTACCTTTATCTCACATGGGACAAATAAATGGTGCTTTCAATGTTTGTAGGCCCCAAATATCTACCTGATGAGCTACTCTACCTATTGGAAATAACTCTCGCTGAGTTTCCATCTTTGTCTCTTCCTTCTCTTGGTCTAGCCTTAGGCTTTTTAAATGCATTTGAGTCTACATCTTGAGTCTGCTAGAATCAATAGACACTTCATTGTGATAAATTTGACATTTTTAGGCCCATCATGGTTCCTAGCAACTCCTTCATGTCTTTCTCACTTGCCATGGTCACTTTCCACTGTGACGCAGGTGAGGACACATGGTGGGATACACAAATTCAAGATAGGCTTATCAAAATAATATTTAAAATTGATTAGTAGCTAAGGGAAGCATGGATGTAGACATGTGGTAGCTTTTACTACATTGGGTTAGGACATGTGGTGGGTTCTACTCTATGAAGCTTTATTTGAAACTATGTCTCAGCTCGTGACACTTGGTAGCTTCTGCAACCCTCTGAGGCTCAAACCTTTCCTAAAGGGAACTTACCCTTCAAGGTCTTCTTAGTGGCCTTCAGCTTTGATTCTTCAATGGGCTATCATCCCCTTCATTTCCTTCAGATAAAATGTCTGAAGGAATTCCTTCAGATAATTCATTCAAAGAAAACCTTTCCTTGGATCTATATGTGCATTTGTATTGTGAGTGCCCCTTTCCTTCAACACATGGCACCTTCCACTCTTTGAGCAAGTGACACATGGAATCTTTCATAAGAATAGGTGAGGACACATGGGATCTTCCATTGTTGACACTTGGTAGCATCCACCTCCTTGGGCCTTTACGACATTGTAGAAATATTTGGGGCTCAGTCAGGCTGTTACAGATGATGACACTTGCCGACCTTTGCCAATCTATGTAAGGGACATGTGGTGCATTCTGAATACATTTATTAGCTGCATAGATGTAGACACTTGGCACGTTTCACTTTGACCCACTAGGGATATGTGGTAGCTTTCAGTGTTTTTTGGGAATCATGCAGATGATGACAAGTGGCTGCTTCCACCGAGTTCTAGCAAAACTACAAAGATCAAAAGGATGTATTCAAACCATCTCAAATGATGACACATGGCATGTTTCACTCACTTCTAAGACTTTCTTGGGGCCCACCATGGTCTTTAATGAAAATAAAAAGTAGAATAAAGAAGCTACAGATAATGACACTTATCGGCTTCCACCAAGCTTTAGAGGGGACATGTGGCACATTCTGATACTCTTAGATGAATACATTGGGGCCTTCCATAGTTGCCACTTGTCACCATCTGTGAGACTCTAAGAAACCTATCAAAAGAAGCCTTGCAGCTTATGAAAAGGCTAGAGATGCGGACACCGACACTTGTCATGCTCTACAGAGTTTCAATGGGACACATGGCAGCTTTCGAGGGCTTTTTATTAAACCTGCTAATTGAACCCACATATTGAACCAACTATTCACTGCTTCTTTCTTTGACTGAGGCCGAATTTAAATTTCTTAAACCTTTGAACTCTAGATGAAGTGCTTGACCCATTGAACTTGCTAATCCCTTTACCGAAAAGTTGAGAAAATGATGAATTTGAATGTTGCAGAACAAATTTTTGGAAAGGGGATAGACAATTTTGGCCATACAGGACCAAAATAGTCATATGTTGTCTAGAAAATGAGGAATCATTTTTCATGGACAAAAATCCCCACCTTTTTTGGAGTTGAATAATACTTAATTAATCTCTCAACATCTTCTTCATGGATGGGATGTTGACCTAGATGTTGTCCTTTAACTAGAGTTAGACCTACAAAAGTTTCAAGCTTTTGGAAGGTGAACTCCTTAGCTCCCACCATGGCTTTTTTAGTGGTGAACCTCTTTAATTTAGTTATCTTTGGATTGAATTTAACCATGGTAATTGGATTTGTGAATTTTGGAGTTTGTGGGACCTTAATCCCTATGCTTCTTGATGCTCTAAGAGCATAAATTTTCTTACTTTCTAGCCCTACAATGACCACTATCCTTATTTATTCTTCTTCCTTCATTATAACCCTAATCTTGGCTTGATGTCATTATGTACACCTATGTTAACCACTTTTTTCAATGCCCATGAGTGGGACAAATAGTGGATATTTTATAATTTCCCATAGATAAACCAATCAGGGATGACTTTCCCATGGATAGATTAATTTCCTTGCTGAATAGATTAATTTCACTGATGGGATGAGTGAGTGTCAATATTTTCTTCTTTGATCCAACAAGGACCAATACTAACTCTACCTTCCTCTTCTCCTTATTTTCCACTGGGACTATATCAAGAACATTTTCTTTCCCTTTCTCTTCTCTAGGATCCCCTACTTGGGTTTATGCCTCTTCAATCTTCTCCTCTTCCTTATCAGTTCCATATGCCTCAATAATATGTCTGAGGGCACCTTCAACTATTTCATTTAGTTCTAAGACAATCATGTCTAAATACTGAATTGGAGATGGTGTTCTTTGTGGTAGTGCTGAGGATGAGGGTCCCTCTCTAGGTCTCTCTTGTAACTTTTCTTTGCCATGTCTTTATTTAATTTGCCTTTGAGGATGTGGCTATTCTAATTGATGCTGCTCTTGGGGTGGCCTAGAAGATCTAGGTAGTAAGTGATATTGGAGAGGATGCATCTGCAACACCTCTCCTAGTAATTTATCATCACTTGTTAACCTATACTCAGGCTTAATATTATACCCCTTGAACCTAGTCAACACTTCTTCAAAAATAATTTCCTTGATATAAATGGTGTCATAAACACTAATTTGATGCACATATAGTATTTTGGGCAACTGTTTTGACTTCAAATGGTCACCTACTACATTCTTAGGATCCCATATTTTGAGCTCATCTAATTGGAGCCCAAATGAGTCCCTATGCTTGTACATGATATCTACCTACTTCTAACATTGTAGCTTGGTCCTTCTAATGATAAGAGGGAAGGGATGGAGAAGTCCCTTCCTCTTCTCTTTACAAAATCTATCAATACCATTAATGAGTTGAGAGGCAATTTATTATTTTGCCAACTTACTAGGCACATAGACTAGTAATCTATAAGGTGAGGACATGACTATCTTAATTTATATTACTATGCAATATGGATGAAGCCATATATCTCCCATTATATATACATACTTCTTGATTAATGAATGAACCCTAGGCATGAGAAAACCTGTGATAGCCTCCACCAGAGCTGGGTAGACATAGTCATAGTTGAATTACATATGGTTCTTACACTTGAAGATGTGCAATTTTGAATAGTCATGGGATATGGTGGTTCTACCTTCAAGAGACCAATTTTTGATGCCTAAGAAGTTGATGGAAGTAAGTATGGCATCAAGTAAGTAATATCTCATGAAGAATTGATTACTAGCATTCTTGTTGATGGCTAAAAATTGGTACCCTAGGTGAATGCTAATCAAGTCCCCAATAGGAGGGGTGAGCTTCTCTTCTACCATGAAATACACATAGGATACCAGGTCTTATTTACATATATGGTTAAGGGGGCTCCTAATGCTCTATTTAATAGGGTTATGATTACCCTGATCCCTTCCTTAAATTGGATGATTGGGATTCTTCCCTCAAAGTTTTTGAAGACATGGTTCCCTTTTTACAACCATGGTCAAAAGATGGTATCAAGGTCATTTTTGCTAGTCCATTCCTTGATTTTGGGTAGGTCTACATAGGTCTTGGGAAGATTATAGTATATTTCAAAGGCTAGAAGGGAAATGTAGGCAACCCTTTTAGATGTTCTCTCATGAATGATCCGTTCATTGTTAATCCTACAATCTACAAAAATAAGAATAAGCACATCGATATAGTGAAGTACATCTAGCTTGGTAACAACATAATGAAGGTTGATCATTTGAACTATGACTAAGTCATAGTGCTTCTAGATAACCATGGTAATTCTATGCTCTTCCATAGTGATGTATTTTAGCTCCTCTATGGTGAAGAAGAGTTCAGACCAATTCTTGTTTCCATTGTTTAGGGTTGCAATGTCTAATTCAATGTCCTTGAAGAATATACCTTTGTTGTCTATGGATAGATATAGCTCTATATATTCTCTTAATTACTATTTGTGGGATACCATGGATTATACTTCTACAAATCATTCACATTGGATTTCAATTGATCTCTATGATACTCTTTTGCACTCAAAAACACAATTAAACTTCCATCAGATTAAACTATAGCCAATTGAGTTCACTTAGGCCTCTTTTATGTTGGGTTTAGGATTTTAGAGCTGTAATGGTGGTATCTCATCTAGTATTCAACTCATACATTTTTAGAATTTAATTTGGACCTTTGCCTTTATACCTTTGCATTTTTGAGCACATAAGATCTCTTCTTTTATCCTTTTCTACTTGCATGGTGCTTATGTGGCATTGATCTAGACCTTTCATGACATTTTTCATAAATGCCTTTTGAGTGCTAGCCATTGGATTCTAAAATACCCTCTTTTATTTTTCACCATTAGATGAAGATCCTATGAGTGACTACGAACCATTGATCTTGATTTTGGTCCTTTTTTGTTATTAGTTCTTTTGGTACTAAGCCTTATAGTTGTACCACTTAGCACCTCTGTAGGTCTTCTTGAGCTTCATATCTTACATTAGTCAAATGTTGAATAAGCATTTATCATATGCTAGACTCGTAGGTCTTTAAAATGTTATCAACACCTTCACACCATTAGATCATCTTCTTGTGATGAAGCATAGACCATTAGATCCTAGTTATCCTCATGCCATTGGATCAGGTTTCTTGATGAAGGGAGAGACAATGGATCCTACAAGATACATGGAGGTTAATTAGTGTATTTTTATATAAAGGAATTAGGTTAAGAGAAAATATCTAAGGTTATTCATATTAATAAACACTAAAAACTTAGGTTAAATCCCTTTTTAAGCTAAGTTTATTATCAAAGTGACCATTTTAAATACATGATTAAATGTATTCTTTGCCTAAGCAATGAAGTATAGGATGTTGGATCTATGAAAAGTAAGGAATTTATGTTAGGACCCATGGTGACATAAAAATCTTAGGCTAAGGTGTTAAGGCTAAGGTAGTATTTGTATTAATAAATATGATAAGGTCTTAGGATTAAAACTTTATGCTAAACTATGAATCAAAAGGACCAAGTTAGGAAATACTAATAGGGGACCCTGTAAAACTAACATCAGACTTAGAAATATAAGTAATTAAAGGGGGAAATAATAAAAGATACCAAGCATTTTTTTAGGCTATGTTTTAGTCATGTTAAAAAACATAAGTAAGCTTTAAACATGACATTTGTACTTAAGTCCAAAATGGATTTAAAAGGTTCCCACCAATTAGTTCCTACCAATTTAAAATTTGAATTGAGGGTTTGTGTCAAGGCTTTGGAACATGGATTTCTTAGCAAGAATTCCATGAAACCTACAACTAGAAGACATGAAGACCATTTATTAGAAATGTTAGACAAAATTAAAGAAAAATAAAATAAGTAAGCTTATCTTTAATAGAGTGGATGATCTTCAAATTCTATCAATGATCTAAACATGTCATATTTTTAGATTAAGCTTCAGGGTTTCTTAAGGGTCCCAATTTTCAAAAAATGGGGGTATGTTGGCCTCAACAATTAATCAACACACAAGCCATGGCTCAAGCTTTGGGCATGCCTACGCAAGAAGACTCTTTGCTACCCTATAAGAAAAAAATGCCTCCCATCTTTCAATAATTTTGGGATTTATATATGTAGGCCAATTGAGGGATTCCTATTGGTGAAATCCTAGATGAACTAGTGAACATTCTCATTTAGTGCATCGGCATAAGATTTTTGTAGATGACCAAGTTTTCCAAGAAAATACATAAGGGAGTTGTGGACATCACCCACTGAATGACCTATACAAATGAATAATTCAATTGGCCTAAGTACTTTGTGTAGGATTTAATCATAAACATAATTTTTTTTTGCATGTCTCCTAGGTAGACATTTCAATTCTAATTCCTCATTTTCCTACTTTACTTCATGTAATAAAAGTCACCAGAGGGATAAATGCATCCAGACATAAAATATTAGACAACACAATAATTATGCAATCTTGCTTGGATGCAGGACCATAGAAATCTCACACATGAGGGAAATCTCAAATTTTGGTGGGAGGAGTGCCTAAAACTCATTAACACACATCCCTTAGTGCCAAGTAATGTCCTATAATACTTGGGTTAGTACTCCATAGTCACCTTTCTACCTAAAAGAGTCTTTGTCATAATCCATGAGCTATCATGATCACCATTCAATCTACTCTCGTTCTTTGTCATAATGGATATGGCATAGGCCAAGGTGGCCTAAAAAGAAGATTACATAGCCAATCATATGACTCCCATGTAATCTATACCACTTGCTGCAAATATTCCTACTACACAACAACCAAAGACAACATCTAGCTTGGAATAGTAAATGGGGAAGTGCAAAGTAGATACTCACTTGGTGTCCCCTCCCCTAAAGTTAACAACATGTAGCACTGTAACTTGGAAGGATTATCTAAAGGTACTATAAATAACTAACTCTTATGATCTCATTCATATGGGTACTAATTAATAAGAAGACTACCAAGTCATGTTAGCTAATATTATTAGAGACTATTATGAGAAGGAAGAAGAAAAATAATTCTTCTTTTAGAAAGTAGTGCACATAGTGAAAGTATGAAAATAGTTTCCCCTATAGCTTTAGTTTGATTTCCATGTTGCCCACCTTTCATCATTGTTGACATAATTTGAGAAGAATTAGAGTAACTCTACTGTAGAATGGACTTATTCTAGCCTTGAACTATTCCAACATTCACACCTAACATTATCTTTGAACCCCTACCAAAGAGCCTACTTGAACAACTTTTACACAAGCCCATAACATGATTTGAGGAAAGAGTCTCCCTTACCATTAAGGAGTGCATGTGGCCGACTAGATACTACATGGGAAGCACAATCTACTCCTAAATCTTCTACACCACCACCATGATGCAAACTAGTCATAATCAATAGGAGGAAGGCACAAGTTCCAAGTTCAAATGTTTAATTGGATGATTTTACACCATCACCATAAGTTCAAGATGTTAAGTAACTTGTACTAGAGTAGCCAACTATAGAGTAACAATAGGTAATTAGGGAAGAATCCACTTGTGTAGCTGAACATAGGCTCAAGAAGGAGGAAACAAAGCAAAATAAATAAGAAGTATAACAACTGCATGAAATGTAACATGTTAAAGAAGTTGAGGCCACATAAAAGGCCAAGGAGGTAGAGGTGGAAATCTAGAGGGCCAAATAGGCTTTAGAAGCAATTGATGTGAAAAATCAAGTGCAATAGGAGAGAGAAAAAAGGAAAAAGAATTAGAAGAAGAAAGGAGGAAGCCAAATGCAGTACTCCAAGCACAATAATAGGTAGAGGAAGCTACTAAAAATAATAAGAGGAAACGAAATGAAATAATCCAAGCATAATAATAAAGACAATAATATCCTAAGCATAAGCCCAAGCACAAGCACAAGCAGAGGCCCAAGTTACACAAGAATAAGAGAAAAAGAGAGAAGAAAAAGAACAGAGGAAGAAGGAAGAACAAGATAAAAAGAAAAAAGGGGAAGAAGACAAGAGAAGGAAGAAAGAGGAAGAGGAAACAAAAGAAAATAAAAAGATAGAAGAGGAAGAGAAGATAAAGAAAGAAGAAGATGAGAAATAGAAGAAAGAAAAAACCAAAAATAAGGAACACGAGGAAGAGGAGGAAGCCAAATAGAAAAAGGTTGAAGATGTTTTATAATAAATTAAGATAGAAGTGGAGGCCATAACATAGTAGAAAACACCACCCATAACCCAGGAAAGATCTTAGTTTCCACTAGGAGATGTTTGGTTTTAGGATGTTCCCCTAGTAGCTTCTTGATGCACTACCTTTTCTCTCCCACTAGATTCCATGCCATGATCAAATCTTACATCATCCGCTAACACTTTGGCCACTTTTCTAGTCAACTAGGAGGCCTCTTTAGATGTGTCTCAACTTCATTTAAAGAAATAGTTGGAGGGTATCATATCTTTTCAAGATTCCATCACATAAAAGGTTGCCTCCCTAGAGCAAGAATGTGATTATACAAAGGCATAAAATGTGAAGCTCAGGAGTCATCTTCATGAATCAAAAAATATGATCGAAGACACTTGCCAAAAATTAGCCTCTTTTGTCATTAGGGATCAAGTGATGTTTAACTTTATCAGACTCAAGACCTTGGTCTTAGAGCTCACAAAATATTGGTGTATAGCTCAACAACTTCATGTAGTTGACACTATGGGCTACAATCTAAAGATTGATGCCATATCTTTGATTACTATGCTAGAGGATAATCAAATCATGATTGACATTATATTAATCCAAACCCATCAGGTTGCATGTAGTCTTCTAGACTTGAAGCAATAGTTTGATAATTATTTTTCTAGTTCTAACATAGACTTCACCATAGCTGCAACAACCATGAAAACTATGCATAGTCAGACTACATCAGTGGATGAAATTGACCTTGTTATTTATCAATCATTCAATGTTAAGGATAACATACATGATCAAATCCTGATCTAGTAGTAGGACCTATGACATAACACATATATAGGTCTTTAGGCATAATGACATGTAGAAAAGTTAGAGTAGTTGAGCACTAAAATTCAAATAAAAGTCAATAATATAAAGGCTGACATGAGCACCATTGAGGATTTGGACATGAAATAACTCATTGGATTTTATGCATAAATGCATGTACTAATCTGTATTGTCCAAGAAGTGATGCTTGAATATCAAATTTTCAAAATTGATCTAGCTCCATTCTAAAATGAGCTAATCTTGATTCTAAATGTTTCTATTTATAAACTACCATATGAGCTCCAATAAGAAATCACACAACACAAGGTTGCTAAGCGCAGGGCCAAGAAACTATTAGCTAGTCTTAGTCCTCAACAATGCCACCCACTTCTAGTTTAGTCCTATGTAATGCATAAAGTTTTGTACAATTTTTAATATATTTTTTTTGTATTGCCTGATTAGTAGGACAAGTGGGACTAGGATGGTTGAAAACCCATAAAGGGAACCCACCTGGTTATGATAACCTATTAAAAACTTGAAAGGGTAGAAGGTTGGTACATTACTTAATTAAAAAGTCATAAGGGTGTCTAAGTAGTGCGTAAGAGGTGAAAAATAGAAATGATGCCTTGAACGATTACTACAACTCTTACTATTCTACCCAATTTTTTAGCTTCTACCTCACTACACAATCAGATGAACCTATGATGTTATCTCAAGATGAGACAAAAATTTAAGTCTAGGAAAGTGTTGGGAGAATAAAATAGATATGTAAGGTTACACAAGATATTCTTTGGATATTCATGCATTATATATGAAATTTTTAGATATATATACCATGACTTGTAAAAGGATAGAAGATGAATAGTCTCCTCTTTTTGGCACCAGTGTACAAGAAGAATGTGAATAGTTAGGGATTTCAAATTCCCATAAATATGTATGATTTTATGAAGAATATGATGAACCTTTGTTGAGATCATTATATAGTTTTTGGTTATGGTTACATATTATATTTCTTATGTTATTACTTGTATGTGTTAATATGGTTAATGTTTTGTTTAATCCTATTTAAAGTAATCTGAATGCTGTACAAACCTTAACAAAACATTAGTTAATCTTAATTCTTATCTATCACATGATAATTTATCTCTAACATGATTTTGATAAATATTAATTCTCTACACTATCTAGTGCAATTTATAAAACTTATCTATCCTCACCATTAACATGTTCTATTATATCAATAACCTATGCTAATAATTAGAAAGAAGTATAAATGCAAGATCACCTACTTAAATAAGTAAAAACATAGAGCATGGGATATATTTAATTCAAATGAAGCATTGAACATTAGATCCATCTCAAGGGAACAAATATATATGGAATATTCACTACCTACTTTAGTTACTAATTTGGAAATGATCCAAGAATCTAAAATGTATAAATTATTAATGGATTTGGTTCCTTACCCCTTTATTCTAGACAATGTGGTAAACTTCCAAGTAATTGAGGATGATCAATATATTGTCCAATTCATGAGTAATTCTGGGACCTTTGAATCTTATATAATAGATGAAAAGGACGTTGAGTTCATGCATATTTAATATTTGGGAGAGAATGGCATCCTTAAACTAAATGAGAACCATATACCTCTAGGGATATTTTCCATAGAGTGAGCTTTTGATGTAGATCTTCAAGTTCAAAAAATAAATCAACTTAAAGCAATAGAGTTTTATTTCATCAAAGAAAATATATACACTGACAATCATCCCTACTATGTGACCATTGGTTTGAGTTACACTAAAAGTTATAAAAAAAGTTGAAAAGCCTACTAATAGAATATAGAGATGAGAGCACCTAAACATATGAAGATATGAAATATTTCAATCTTAGAGTCATCACATAGACCATTCCATTGTATCTATAACACAAACCTTTAAGGAAGATAAAAATATAAATAAAACTAATACTAGAAGCTCTCATATAAATATAGGTAAAAATCTAATAAAGGAAAAGATTGAATTCCTAATCAAGCATTTTACTTGTGTATCCAACCTAGTACTAGTAATAAATAATAATGGAGAAATCAAAATCTATGTTGATTTCTAGAACCTAAAATAAGAACAAAAAAATGATAACTTACCTTTCACCTCCCTATATGAGGTAATTTATATGGTCAGTGGGTCTGAGATGATGTACTTTTTGGATGGATTATAAGGCTAAAATCAAGCAGTAGTGGAAGCACAAGATAAAATGAAGACTAGCTTTACCACCAAGTGGGGAAATTTTACATACAAAAGGATAAATTATGGCCTAATCAATGCAATATCAACCTTCCAGAGAGTGATGGGATTCATATTTCAAATAATTGTTGGAAAATGCTTCATCATCTATATGAGGACATGGAAATATATTCATGTGGTAGAGATGATCATGGAAATCATCTACAAAGTGTTTATTGATAGATGTAAAAGATATGGAGTCTCCCTTAATCTAAAGAAGATAGTATTCAATGTAATTAAAGAGAAATTATTATTCCATGTCATCATTAAGGATGGGATATCCATTGATCCATAATGAGTCCAATCTATTTCCAACATGACACCTCATAAAAATAATAAATAATTTAAGTCTTTCTTCGACAAGATAAAATTTGTAAAGAAATTAATTTATGGATTTATAGAGATTATCAAACCATTAAATGTTGGCATATGTGTTGTCATTGATGTCAAGAATAATGACAAAGAGGTGATGTTATAGTATGATCAGTGTTATTGATGTCAAGAAATCCAAGCAAGGTAAGTATTATTTGAGTCTTATCATGTTATATCTAGTATGTTGATGTGGTTTCAGGTCAAGGTGAGGTTCTAAGATGGCATATATCGCATAGGCAAGTTGATAGATGAGGTTGGTAATGTGATCATGTTTTATAGGTCTATGGGTTCTCAATAATTCTTGGGGCACTTGTGGAAGTGAAAGGACTTTGTCAAGGTAGTCATATGAATGTCTAGGTTCTCTTAGTCATCTTGGCAAATTAGGTTGAGTGAGTATATTGATGACATAATAATTCACACATGTGAAGGTGTTAGAAAAAAGTGGTCACATGGGTTTTTTTAATATTTATTCCTATATCATATTTTTTTAGATTTTAGGCCTTGATATGGTGTCTAACAAAAGATATCAAGGTGCATAGTTGGCTTTCCAAGTAGATTGTAGTGTTTCCCATACTTAGCCAAAGTTGCTCTAGCAGACTGTGATGTGCCAAAGACTATCAAGTTAAAGCCTCAAAAAATAGCTATTATTGAGGGTAAATTCAAGACTACCAAGTGTCTAAATATATATCATTTAGAGCAAGGATTTAACAGTGCACATTTAATCATAGATGGAGATCTAATGGTGAGAATGAGGCCAATAAGTTAAAGGATCCTAAAATTTCATGAAAGAATACAAAATGGCATAAGTAATTTTAAGACTGATACGTAGGGTCCATAGAAGGCATGTAAGACTTCCAAGTGGTGTAAGTGCATGTATTTTGATAAAAGGGTCTATACAAGGCACATAAGGTTACCAAGTGTCTCAATCTCGATAGCATGTATCAAAGATAAATAATCAATAATTGAAGGTAAAGAGCAGGTGACTTGAAAGGAGATTTATGAAGTATATTTGATAAATTTTATAGAAGGCATGATATGGAGACATGTGTCTGAAGCTTTTGCTTAACACAGTGACCATTGGAATTTAAATTAATGAAGGAAAAATAGTCTATATTATATGAGCTATAAATTTTGATATGTGACAAATTTAATAGTGGTATTAAAAAAAAATTGTAAAGGAATCCAAGATGAATCCAAAAATATTGGTTAGATGGTTTGAATATCAATAAAATTGTAGTTATTGATCTTCAAAGTTGACTATGTGTTTGGCCATCATCTACAAGTAACCTGAAAAGGATGTTTGAGTTTGTATTGATGAGTTTTTGGATGTCTCAAGATGATTTAGTTATTGGAGTGTATTTTAGACTCCATGAATACCATCTATGTGGATTTTGAATGTTTTAACAATCCATATTTAGTATGAAAAAATTATAAGTTGACTATTTGTTCATTCATGGTGTTCTTGTGTACAAGACTAATGTTTGCTCAAGTTTTGAATATATAAAGGAGTGTAGTGATGGATTAAATCAATAAAAGATGTCATAGGGGTTTGAATGTTTTAACAATCCATATTTAGTATGAAAAAATTATTGGAAATTGACTATTTGTTCATTCATGGTGTTCTTGTGTACAAGAATAATGTTTGATCAAGTTTTGAATATACAAAGGAGTGTAGTGATGGATGCAATCAATAGAATATGTCATAGGGGTCATGTAGAGTGGATATATGAATTTGGAAGTGGTCTTGTGTTTCTAATCTTCTTGATGAAATAATAAAGGAGTGAATAGGTTTTAATGAGACCTATAAGGGCTACTAAGGCCTATTTGAAAGGTGTAGATGCTTAAGGTTAGCCCATGGATGTTGTGGTTGATGTATTAGTATGATAAAAATATGTAAAGGATATGGTAAGTTTGATGTCTGACTAAGAATATGATATTCGTGAAGGATCTATAAAGATTGAAATCAAAGGTGATGGTTTCTAGAGTTGATGTGTGGAAGATAGAGTTGTGAAGTGAAGTAAGAGGAGAGTGTGCTAGCAAATGGATTGAAGAGTAGAGTATGGTGGGGACTATGTGTATGACCTGTAGGTCATAATTATGATGTTATAATAGTGTACTTGTAGGATTAAATATTGAGGAAGAGCGAAGAGGTTTAGAGTGATCCAAACGGTGTTTTGGATGCCTTGATTCTGCATTTAAGCTTGAAAGAGTGTGAAGGGTTAAAAGAGAAGTTTTACACATTATTTGTGCATAATATTGAAAGAAAATTAGAATTCTAGAGATATTAATTTCATAGGTGTTATGTGGTTTCTCAACATCTAGAACAAGTTGGTGCTTGTTCATGCTTAGGGGTGGGTGTTCCTTATGAAGTGGGTGCTTCACTAAAAGGTATAATGTTTATGATCATCTTATAGGAAAAGTAGTCCATGTGTTTTTAGGATTAAGAGTGGGTTTTATTCCTCATGAGGGTTTCCCACATAATTGATGTGTTATGTGTTTGATCTTACAACATCTTTCTATTTCACTGTTATGAATGACTTGTATGCTTTATGAATTCTAGTGATGATTGATTAAGGATTGTAAGGATTGGAATTAAAGTTTGGATTATATTGCATCACTGATTCACCCCCTACCCCCTTAGTGATTATACCTGTAACATTGAATTCCATATTGAAACAAGATTCCAAGATAGAGTGGATAACAAAGGCTAATAAATATTTTCAAGACATCAAGACTGCCATTGCTCAAGTTCTAGTTCTGATCAACCTAGACTTCAACAAGGAATTCTATGTTTATTTATTTTCCTCAAACCACCCTATAAAATTTTTACTTACACAAAAGGTATATGATAATGAACATTCAATTACCTTCATGAGCATAAATCTAAAATATGTAAAGTTGAAATACACAATTATAAATAAATAAATATATACATTGATCAAAGTTTAAAAAATGTTTAGGCACTATATCTTGAGGAATAAGACATAGGCCATTATTATATACCTAACTATCAACACCACACTTAGATATAATGATTTTGGAAAAATAATAGGAAAGTGAGTGGCCAAGCTAGAAGAGTGTGATTTTGAAATCAGACTAGCTAAGATGGTGAGAGGCTAAATCATCCAAATCATGATTGAGATATATCCACACATTTGTATTGAATAAATCAATGAAACTTAGAAAGTTGGTGGTGAATTTTATGCTCAAATCATCCACTATTTGATCATAGACACATGATCCCTAAGCTGAACAATGAGCAAGGACAATCCCTTAGGCTCAAATTAGATCATTATGTGATTAATAAAGGATTCATATACTAGAAGAACTATGAGGGAATATACTTCAAGTGTGCATCAAAATAGGAAGTTATAGACATATTAGACAATTTACATCAAAATACTGGCATTTGACATAACTCAAGCAGCACAATAGTTCATAATATTTTGAGAATGTGATACTACTAGCCTACAGTCTTTAAAGATGCCCACAACCATGTCATAACCTACCATGAATGCTAGTTATTTTCAAAAAGAGAAGTAAATGTTACCATGCCACAAAAACATATCATTGAATTATGTACTTTCCCATGAATTCATTGGGGTGATCAATATAAAATCTTTAGTAGGGAACAAATTTGTCGGTAAAGATATTAACTATTATACCAAATAGATAAAATATATGGCCACTAATAATTATAGAGAAATCAACCTTATTAAATCTATATAAGAAAACTTACTGACTAGGTTTGGTACTCTAATTTCATTAGTTTATGACAGTGATGCAATGTTTTAGTTTACAAAATTTACTGAGTGGGCCTACAAAAACCAAATCACCATCAAGTTCTACTTGAACTACTACCTACAATGGAATGGAGTAGCTAAATCCACAAACAAAAATATGATGGATGAAATTAAGAAGTCAACCCAAGATAAACTAAGAGAATGTCATTTGATACTAAAGTATGCATTATGGGAAGATCAAACAAGAAAAAATCTAGCCCTTGAGGCTTCACCTTTTCTTCTAGTTTATGGGAAACAATCAATCTTCACAATTAATATTAAAACACTAATGTACTAGTTTATGAAAGATTACATAAGAGAATATAAAATAATATGATATAGATTTCTTGTAATAGTACAAATGGAAGATACAATAACTAAGGGATCACACTGTTTAAACAAACAACAAGACATAGTCAGGAGGTGGTTTCAAAAGACATATTATTATAAGTATCTAATGAGATGGGGGGGTGAATTAGTAGAGAAACAATATACATTCAATTCCAAAACCATTATTCTATGAAGCATGCATTCACATAAGATATCAATGCATAAGGAAAACATCACCCAAACATATCATAGGATAACATAAGAGATTATATGTGAAACCCTCTTGGGGTATAAAACCAAATTATCCATGCACATGGAATACTATACTATAATGAAAAGATTAAATTTAGACCAGAACCAACTGATATTGGATCACCCACCCCTAAATTACCCATTTGACCTTTAGCTAACACCAACTAGTAAGGAGGCTGCAACCCCCTAGATGATCAAGCACCAACTCAAGCACCTAAAAAATAATGTCAAACTTTGATTTGATGTTTGAAACACCTAATTATGGACTTATCTATCTCTAACACTTACAAACCTTCCTTTCTACCTCATATAAGCCACTTAGGCTCCTTCGCTCAATATGCCTCTTCTAGGCTCGTTAGGTCTAATGACTTGTGTGTCCAGCTACATCAACTTGATAAAAAAATACATGAATAATATTATTCACCCTCTTATGGCCATTAATTACCTGATCCTTCTCTTTCAAAGGTTCTCTCCTTCACTTGAATTGACACACACTCTCAACACACCCAAATAGGCCTATTAGGCCTTGCCTTTATACCACACTCTTCATCTAAATCATCTTAGTCATCAAAGATAATTTTAATAATTGATTTAAAATTGGAGAAGGTTAATAAAAATATTATATGGGTGATAAAATCAACTCCATATGTTGGTCATACTTATTTATCCCCAAACCTCAATTAGGCCTTAATGAGACCTAAATCAATTAGGTTTATCCATGCACACGTTACAACTTGGACTTATTGTATCAATTTTGGCCTAAAAAAATTATTGATACACATATAACACACATAAAATATACCTATTATAATTAAACATAGGTCCAACCAATATGTAACTCCAATTGACATCTTGAACCAAGCCATTTTGCCTATTCACCATTAGCTCTTCATATACCCAAAAAATATATCTCATAGAACTGAAGTATTCAATCAACTTTATCAAGAAAAAAACTAAAATAATTAAATTAATAGATCATAAATGAACTTATAAGTATCATCATGTCCATTTTACATCTTCACTCAAGTTCCAATCATCCAGAAATGCCTCTGTTATAGGACCACTCAGACTTGTCAAACATAGTCAAAGTACAGTCATGTAAATGTTCATGTTTAAAATTTTTAAGATTTATTAAAAAATATATAATTAATATAGATAGGTCATTTTAGTCTTATATATCAAAATATAATAGTTATCTCTCTTGTTCTAGAACCATTCATTAGTCTAACAGACCAATTCCTCAGATCACTCTCATATTGTGCATACACAGTTAAACACTCCCTTTTGGATTCCTCATATCAACACCTTAAATTTTTTCATAAGCCTTAAAAAATCATGCATATTTCATTTAAGTTTCCAAAAACATCAATATTTTCATTTTATGCATAACCTTTTATCATAAGACCTCAAACACTTTACTTTCCTCAACATACATGTAGCAGTCATCTTGACTCAAAATACAATCATGTTGAACATGAATCCTAACACATATAGGATCACTTCCTTGACTTAAAAATTAATTCATTATATACTTATACACATTTAGATCAACTCTAATAAAAAATATGTGGATGTCTAATAACACATAAGGAATATATGGACCATCTTTTGGAATACACACCTTCATAATTCATATTATTTAGACAAGTCAGTTTGTGAGAACATTATAGCCTATGTATGAGAACCAATAAAAATTAAAACCAAAGTTAAAAAGAGGAATATGTATTAAATAAATACCCCAAACTATTTTATCCATCCCTAATCACCTAGAACTTTTCCTTAATCACTTTTTAACTCTGCCTGGTTTCTTTCACTATTTTCACTCTTTATAGATTTAATGATAAGACAATTTGATTGATAAAAATGATTGACACAGTGATTTTAACTGAAAAAATAACTCTATGGGTCTCATTAACAAGTCTTATACTTAAACCTCTAATAATTATTATGTGTTGACTAGGTCAACCCTACCTATAACAATAAAATCATTAGAAACAAAAATATTTATGTACCTTTTACTCACTACCTTGACACACCACTACCACATGGATATGCATGGAGGAGTCATTTAAAACATATAATAATCAATATTTATTAATAAATCCATTCTAGGACAAAACCATTCACATCTTTCCTATCGCTTTTATATGAGGGTTTGCAAGCACAAAAAACTTCTTATGTTCTTAACATTCATTTATAAAGATGAGGGATTGGTTTTTTATTAAAAATGATTCTAGAATCTTATTATGACCCTTACCCAACTAATCAAAAAGGGTCATGTCACCATGCAAAATCTACATGTGCTAATGAGCATCACAAACTTCTTTTCAAGTATGCTTCTCTTCATTTTATCATACCTAGAAGCCTAAGGACACGTTTTCACATTTTATCCTTAAAGATAGGACATTAAAATTTTCACACACACTTGAAACACCTTCTATCACCTAGGAATTTTTTTATAGAATCTCACATAAATAAGAAACTAAATTTTACCCCTCATTAGGTCTCACTCTCTTTCTATTCATACTAGGCTTAGAACTACAGATCATACCTTGAAAAATAAATCTCCTTACAACCTCTTAAAATGATATCACCATATTAAAAATATGTACTACACATTCATTCCATGTTACATAGTTGCCAAAATTCTTATCCCTAGACTCAATCTGCTCAACAAATTAGGCGACCAAACCTATGCTACCATACAAGGTCTATGAGAAGACCACCAAACCACTATTCACATACTGTGTCTTCTCTCCTTGACCTAAAAAAAACATCAACATTCTAAACAAAAGATAAACCTTAAACAATTCTCACCTTAGGTCATATGTATTTGAACCTACCTTGCACAACTCTGGGCTCAAACTCACTCATATATTAACATCATGCCACAACAATTCCTCACCAAGATTAAGCATTAGACCTTCAAATAATCCTCTCAATGCAAATACTAAGTCTCAACCTTGAACTTTCTACCATTGTGGATATACTTTCCACCTCATTCACATGATCAAACATGACATCAACACTTTGTCATTACCTTTGACATTAATGACAATACTTTTGTGAAAAATCTCCCCCTTTGTCATTGATGGAAACCTCTTTTTCTCCTTATCCCCCTTTGCCATTAATGATAAAGTGGAATAAATAAAAACTAAGCTCCTCTTAACATCATGCATGCATTAAAATTTGATTTTAGGTGTTCAAGATACTCACCTTTTATTCACATATAAACTATTGCTTCCACTTAATCTTGGCATACTTAAATATAAACTTCTCCACTTAGGCTTATCTGATCCTTGGACCTATTAACTTAAAGATCTCACAAGATTCCCTTATGTCCATACATGAAGATTCAATACATTTTCAAACTTATGACTAAGTTTGATCAAGTTATCATCATATCTATATTATACTTATCCATCATAACTTAATTTTGAAATAGGAACATATTACATATGATCCCCTTGATATCATGCACATCTCTCCAAGCCTCTCAAACTATCTGAGTTAGCTCCCCCTAACTCCATGCTCCATCTAGAAAAGGTCATATTAAATAAAATAATAATTGAGAATTAATAGCCCATATTACCCTTACCAAAGTACAAAACCATGTCAAATAGTTCATTTATAACCTCCATAAGACTCCTTCATGTTTTAGATAACTTGTAATCATTCACTATGATTATGAAGGAACCATTAGCCCTTATGTTACCAATAGCTATCATGAAGACCTAATAAACATGGATCCAATCCTTCTTGATTATCTCTATTCTCTTGGATCAATTAGACTACCTCAAGAAGGCTTGAAAAACTTCACAACATATAAAAGTAACTCATCATTCATCAACAAGCATTTAATGATCTTTAGATCATTCTCCCTTTTTAAAACATCTCATTTATAAGGCATAGACTTAGAGGTAACTTTTGAATTTTTTTTTTAGGACTTTTGAAATTAACTTTAGGGAATACATAACATGATCATGAGAAATACATGATCCTAAGATCATCCTTGTTCTCACTAAGCATCTCATCTTTATGGCAAATAATAATAAGCAACTTTGCCAACACCAATCTTTAATCTTTGACATATAAACTTAGAATCTTGCTTATGATGACTCAGAGCTTGTCATTCTAAAATTAGTGAAACACTTCAAATAAAACACAACATACTATAATGTTCATTCAAGAGCTTATGAGGCCATATTGACATCGAGGAAACATGACATCTCACAAAATAAATTTCAAAGGCACAACTACAATCTTCTTTAACTTTGCAATGTTTTTGTGATGTTACAAGATAAGACCATCTTTAAAATAATATTAGAAATTATTAAGACATCAAGGATAATATAAATCAGTATATAAAACATATTCATCCTTTATAACAATAGGAAAGTCAACTTACTCTTTAAAAATATTGATATTATAGACCGAACACTAGCTTACATACCCCTATTCTGATATTAGCATTTTGAACCTTAACTAGGGCTTACATATATATCTTAAAAAAGATAAATATTGATGAAAATATTTCAAAATATCCACATAATGATCATAGATCTCCATATTTCATGACAAATCCATTAACATCGAGATGATTCACATTAGGGTTTGTAGATACCAAACGCTCATATCATTATCTTTCAAAAAATTAGGCATGTTATTCATATCAAAGACCATACTGAGCTTGTACAAAGAATATTCAAGAGTTACATTACCTTTATAATATATTTAATTTCCTTTATCAATATTTTATAGTTCCCAAGGTCACCATTCAACTCAGCAAGTCATATTAGTCTTCCATTTAGAGGACGTTGAGACATAGTCAACTTCCATGGTGCTTTTCTTATACAAATGCACATTTCTAGATCTCTCAATGAACCAAACCTTGTTATATAATTTTTTCCCATTATTATATGATTATTATCCATGAATAGTTTTTCACAAAAAATTCACTCTTACTTATAAAGCTCCATTATCCCTTATACCCTCATTAAGTCTCATAAAGACCTAATACAAATAGGAGTATCTTTCAACATGTCTTCAAGGTCCTTTTGTCTATCAAATCAGGTTTGATATTGGACTTATATTAATAATTATTATTATTATTTAAATTTTATTACACCATCATGTATACTTCTATGCATACCTTAACCATGATCTTCATAAACTCATCTATCACTATAAATTAGATGAACATTGTCCTTATCACACTTCAAGCTACATAGGATCACCTGTAGGCTATTAAGTCTCTTTCAAAGGTCTAGCTCATATAACAATTGTTGAAATTAGATACTAAGTAGGGGGGGGTGAATTATTAAAGTAACAATATACATTCAATTCCAAAACCATTATTACAGAAGCATACATTCAAATAAGAGATCAATGCATAAGCAAACCATCACACAAGCATATCAAAAGATAACATAAGAGATTGTGTGGGAAACCCTCTTTAGGGATTAAAAAAATTGAAAAATTCACATATAATATTGTCCTATATTTTCAAGATTCAATTTAAACAAGCACCAACTGATCAAGGAGTACCCATCCCTCAATTTAGTCAAGCACCCACTTGCCCTTTAGCTAACACCAATTAGTAAAGAGGCTACAACCCCCTAGATGATCTAGTGCCAACTCAATAACCTGTAGAATAATATACATGTATTATATGATATCTAAAACTCTTGATTATGGACTTATCTAACTATAACACCTACAAACCTATCTCTCTACCTCATACAAGCTAGTTGGACTCCTTCATTCGATATGCCTCTTCTAGGCTCATTAGGTATAACAACCTATGTGTCCAACTGCATCAACTTGATAAGATATTAATGACTAATTTTATTCACCCTCTGATGGCCCTTAATGACCTTCTCATTATCTTTCAAAGGAACTCTCCTTCACTTGAATTCACACACTCTCAACACACCCAAATAGGCCTATTAGGCCTTGCTTTTATACCACACTCTTCTTTTAAGCCATATTAGTCAGCCAAGATAATTATCATACTTGTTTTAAACTTGGAATAGATACATACACACATTAAATTGGTGAGACAATCCATTCCATAGGTTGGTCATATTTATTTAACCCCAAACCTCAATTAGGCCTTAATGAGACCTAAAACAATTAGATCTATCCATGTAAATGTTACAACTTTGGATCAATTTTAGCTTAAAAAAATTATTGAGACACATATAAAACACCTAAAATATACCCATGAATACTTACATATAGTTATACATAATCTGTAACTCCAACTCACCACTTGAACCAAGCCATTTTGCCTACTCACCATTAGCCCTTCATATACCCAATAAATCTATCTCATAAAACTAAAGTATTATATTAACTTTATAAAATAAAAAATAAAAAAATTGAATAAATATATCATAAATTAACTTATAAATATCATCATGTCCATATGAAATCTTCACTCAATCTCACTGTAGGACCACTCAGACTAGTCAAACACAATTAGAGTACAATCATGTAAATGTTTATGTTAAACACTTGTAAGAGTTCTTATAAGATATATAATTTATATGGATATGTAATATGAGTCTTATACATATAACTCAAATATTTATATCTCTTTTTATCGCACCATTTGTTGGTATAACAAACCAATTCCTCAAACCACTCTCAAACTGTGCATACATAATTAGACAAGCCCTTTTAGCTTCCCCATCTCAACAGCTCAAAATATTTAATAAAATTTCACAAAGAATTAATAGTTAATTTAGGTTTCCAAAAAAATAAATATGTCCATTTTATGCATCATCATTTATCATAAAACCTTAAACACTTTACTTCCATCAACATGCCTGTAGCAGTCATCTTGACTCAAAACATAGTCATGGTGAACATGGATCCTAACACTTGTAGGATCAATTAATTGAATTTAAAAATAATCCATGAGATAATTATACACCTTAATATCATTTATAAGCACAAATATGTTGAGGTTTAATAGCACATAAGGAATACATAGACTATCTTCTAGAACACACACCTTCACAGTTTATCTTATTCAGATATGTCACTTTGTGAGCACCTTCTAGGCTATATATGAGAAAAAACACTTACCAACAGAGGGAACAGGAGTAATATATCTTAAAAAATTACCCCAAACCATTTTATCTAGACCTAATCACCTTGAATTCTTCCCTAATCACTTTTTCACTCTACTTAGTTTCTTTCACAATTTTCACTCTTTGTAGATTTAGTGATAAGACAACTTGATTGATAAAAATGATTGACATAGTGGTTTTAAATCATAAAAATAACTCCATGAGTCTAAATAACAAGTTTTTTACTTCAAACTCTAATTATTCTTATGCATTTACTAGGTCAACCTTGCCTATAGTAACAAAATCATTATAAATAAGCATATTTTTGTACCTTATGCTCACTACCCTGACACACCACTGCCACCTAGATATGAGTAGAGGGGTATTATAAAATATCAAATCATAAATATTGATTAATAAATCCATTCTTGGTGAAAACCGTTCACATCTTTCCAATTTATCCATTATGAGGGTTTGCAAGCCCAAAAACCTTCTTACCTTCTTAATGTTAGTTCATAAAGCTGAGGGCTTAGTTTATATTAATTTTTTATAAATTATCTTCTTAGGAACTTAAAAAAACTAATAAAAAATATTAATTCACCATGAAAACTCTACATGTTCCAATTAGGATCATAAACTTCTTCTCGGGTTTAAATCTCTTCATTTTAGCACACCTAGAAGCCTAAGGACACTTTTTCACATTTTATCCTTAAATCTAGGACATGAAACTTGGAAAGAAAAATTAAAACACCATTTTACATCTTTTAAAATTTTTATATGAGCTCACATAAATAGGAAACTAACTTTTACCCCTCACTATTTCTCACTCTCTTTCTTTACATACTAGGCCTAGAACTTTAGACCATACCTTGACCAAAAAACCACCTTAAAACCTCTTAAAATAATCTCACAACCTCAGAAACATGTCTTACCCATTAATTTCATGTTCCATAGCTACCAAACTTATTATTCCTAGACATAACCTACTCAACACATTAGGCTACTAAGCCTATGACACCATATAAGGTTTATGAGAAGACCACCAGACCATTATTCACATACTTTGTCTTCTCTCCTTGACATAAAAAAACATCAAAATGCTAGAAAAAACATAAAAAACCTCAAAAAATAATCACCTTATCTCATTAACATCCAAACCTACCTTTCACAACTTCATGATCAAACTCATTCATATATTAACATCATGCCACAACAATTCTTCACTAAGCTTAAGTATTAGACCTTCAAATAGGCCTCTCAATGCAAAGAATAGGTCTCAACCTTGACCTTTCTACCACTATTGATGTAATTTCTACCTCATTCACATGATCAAACATAACATCACCACTTTGTCATTACCTTTGACATCAATGATAATACTTTTCCCAACACATCCAAGATCAAAGTGCTGATAATTTGGCCTCCCAGGCCAAATATCAACCCCTATATTTCTAAAATTTCCCATGATAACCCCTTAAATTTTTCATAAGGATTACTAAATATTATAATGATCTTCATATGGTCATTTAAATCCTTTTAACATTGTTTAAGGTTTCATAATATGTAATATGGGTTGCTTGAAGAAATCCTCATGTGATAGCATGTTTTGAGTCATTGGATGACGTGTTAGGTTGTAATGATTGGTCCTTGGGTGAGTGTAATGGTGTCAAGAGAATTTTGAAGGATAAAAAGTGACATATACCTTTTTTGATAAGGTTAAGGTATTTTAACAATAATTAAGGTATTTGGAGAGATTGAGGTTTCCTATTCTTATTATATTTCTACTTGTTTTAGCTACTTATTATGGGAGAGGCCTTGTACTCAAGATACAAGGGATATCCAAGTCATTTTTAGTCATAAAAGGAGGTATAATGATGTACCCAAGGTCATATTATATATCCTATTGGTTAAGATTGTTTCAAGTTCTAATTATCCCACCAAGTCATCAAATACCCTTTCAAACATGTCATATGGGTCAACATTCCTATTAGAAGCATTGAATAAGGTGTAAATTTTAAATGAGGAGTTTTCAAAGGTCTCATAACCATTTTAAGCCATAAAAAAGTGGTATTATATGCAAAAAAGGTCATTTTAGGGGTCAAATATCATTTATGTATCATAAAAGTCCCCACACACTTGAAAGTGACATTTTAACTTTCCTCTATCTATAACCCTTGGTTTTAAAGTGTATTTGACTTAATATTTACCTCCTCTTATCCTTCAATCATATTTCAATTTCTCTAACATGAAAAAAAGTAGGAAAATGAGGTTTTGCATGTGTTTCCAAGGCTTGTATAGACTTATACAGTCAGAGCAGAGTTAGTTGAGGCTAGAAATATAATGTGGGATCCCTTGAAGACATCATGGAAAATAATCCATGTCTCAAATGTGCATAGGAAGGCATAAATGGTAGAAAGATATCCATTGAGTCCTTGGAAAACTTAGAAGGGCTAGTTTGAGTTGGATGGTACAATCTATATAGAGGGATTTAGATCGCAAGCTCTTAGCCAGAGGTGGAGTCCCTAGTGGGATTAAAACTAGTGGTATTGGTCTTCAGATCAAATCCTTAGTCTTTATGAACAATCAATAAGGTCTCTAGGTGGTTTTAATTCCTTTCCAAACCCCATAAGCTCAGTTATAGCCATATTTTTGAAAAAATTGAGCTCATTGTGATAGCTTGAGCATGGAGAAAGGTGTCCATATGTATGTTAAGCATGCCAATATCCTTTAAGCATGTTATTATAATACTTTAAAATATAGATCAACACCTAGTTATAGACACCCAATTCTAACCACAACTAGCTTCTGATCGGACTTCAAATTGATTCTTATCAATCATTGAAAATTAAGCCTTTGAATAACTAAACATCCCAATTTTGGTTATTAATCGTTCATAAATTCTCATAATCATGTTGAGGCATCCGTATTTGGGATACTAGCCCACATGTAATAATAACTTGTCATAGATTCACCCCCAATCACCTTGTGATATAAAAAATGCCATTTTGGTCTATGGACCCATTGAGTGGGGCACTTAATCAAATATTAAAATAGAAAAAAGGCTAATCAAAATCAATTAATTAATTAAATAATATTAAAGGCTTAGTTGAATTATCCATTTGTAATTAATGAATATCTAAAAATGGAATTTCCAAAAATAAAAATATTAAGCCTTTCATCATTACCTTCATGAGTTGTCAAAATATCTCAAAATATCCTAAAATATCTAATTTGAGAACTATGACTAGTAACTAAAAGTCATAATTGCATGACAAATTTTATCTCAAATAGAGTTAGTAGCAAATCAGCTTTAACTCGCCTTGGGTGAGAGTTAATTCCTAAGACTATAAATACAAGGCCACACCTCTTCATTTCCAAGCTTGAGAGTTATTATGTAGGATTTACTCCATAAGCCTCATGCAAGTAATGTTACATGCCCAAATCTTAAGCTAATAAATCAAACAAAGGTTCCAAGGAAAGGTGAAGCCAAAAAAATCCATTGATGAATATTCCTTGATGCACAAGGCAAGAAATCCATTTTTTAAGGCCATTTGGAGATCCAAGGAAGATAAAAGAAGAAATTATTTTATATTTTAGTTGTGGTCATATGCATGCTTATTACCTATGCTCTCCTTAGTGTCTAGGATAAATATGTTAGTGTTTAGTGTTTTTATTTAGATTTTATTTTATATTACTAATAAAATACTAATATCCTCTCTTGGATTCCTTGTTCACATAATGGCATGTCCGATGGGACAAATAATGACGTGGTTATAATGACTTTTAGAAATGGTTGATACATAGATAATATTTTTTTTTATTCACTATTTTTATCTAATTTTTTTAAAAGATATTATTATTGGATCTTTGAACAACCTCCAAAAATTTTGTGAAGAACTGGTGCATAGTTTAGAAGTTATGATCAAAACACAGTTTGCCACTTTCATTTTTGGTTTTCCTACACAAAAAATGGATATTAAAATAGTTGTTATTTTAACCCATTTATTTATTTTTAATAATTTTTTGACAGGTTATTCTTCCTAGTTTCAACTTAATTATCTCAAAATTTAATTGAAATATGATTTGTAGTTTAGAAGTTATGACTCTTATAGTGACTATCTATTTATTTTGAATAAATATCCATTAAAATAATTATATTTTTTAATTCATAAACTTTTATTTTCTAATTTTTTTAAGGTGGTGCACATTTGTATTATATACATTTTATATAAATGTCATCAAAATCCAACTTATATGTTTTTAGATATCAATATTTTACTATCACTTTTATTTGTTAATTTTTATTTTAGTTGTTTTCTAATTTTATTTTAAATTTGCAAGTTTATTTTTTTGGGGTATATATATTATAAATTTAAGGTATTTGGTATTTTGGAGATTTTAATATTTTAATTTTTTAGGTTTAATTTTCCATTATTACCCAAAAGCAAAACAAAAAAAATAGAAAACCCCATAACACTTTTTACAGGACCCAAAGACAATTCTAAAAACTCTAAAGTTTCAAAAGTCACATTTGAATTTGGTGTTTTAAAAATATTTGGTTTAATTAATTTTAATATTTCAAGGTTTTCACACAATTCCAAGGGGATAAACATCATGACATATCTCATTTGGTGCTATAAAAATGAACTCTCACTTTAGTTAAATACTCATAAGAGTTTTTATTTTTATGTTTGTTGATTGAGTGTTTGTTTGGAAAACATTTCTCTCATGTATGCCCTCCCCTCATCCCCTTTAGGGAACTTGGGTGATAAAAAATTCTCACTCTTTGATTTTTTTATTTTTTTTTGTCCAAAATTATGGAAGGAAATTCATTAAGGCCATCCCCAAAATTCAAGTGATTTGGGTGACCCCAAAATGACCCTAAAGTCCTTCCACTTTCTTTATTTTTATGCATTTTATTTGGTGGGTGGGAGATCAATTCTCCTTAAAAAGTTATTTAGGGGTGTATTAATCTAGGGATTCATATCCTAGTATCATACCAACCCCACTCCATGATGGGGTATATAAATTGAGGGTGACCAATTGGGATGCTTGTTTGAGTGGTTACATAAGCTCTGTTAGTATAGGGTCAACTCGGACGTTGGACTAAACTAAGAAATTGATAGATGTAGTGGTTGTGAAAAGGATAATACCTGTAAAAAATGATATAGTTGACATATATCTAATTGAAGTGAGTATCTCTTGTGTTAGCCATACTTGGGACCATCTATAAATTCACAAAAATTGATAGTTTAGAACAACCCCACTTGCCATAAACATCCTATTGATGTAATGTGAGTATTTTGAAGTTCTATGTCACTGTAAAAACTATTGAGATAAGAGGGTGCCTAAAAACCCTAATTTTCATGTACTTTTACATTTTGGATTAATAATTTAAAATCCTCTCAAGAGAAAGTATAAAGAAAAAATTTGAAAGTACGATGCAACCTTGTTAATTTTAGCATTTAGGTTATTACACTTAGGTGTTTTTGTCTTTTTGTCCTTTTAATTACATGGTATTAAGTCATAAATATTTATTTATCATACCATGTCAAAATTATTCTTTTTATAAATCACTCCTTTGTTTAAAGAGGTGTTATTCTATCCATTTAACACCATACCTTACCTTAGTCATTGTCAAAATTTTATGTGTGTGTCACTTGATTGAAAAGGGTGTCATTGCACTACCCAATTCATTCCAAATTTTGTGCCCTAAAGTCTTGAAACAAAACATGTCATACCTTTGGATAAGATAACATTGTTATGCTACTCAATTCATTTCAAAGGATTTTTTGCCTGGGGTTTAAATTCCATATTCAAGACCAAAGCCACGTGTGCTTTTTGAGATCTATACCTAGTGACATTATTACATTCATCCTTGTATAGATTGTTTGTTTAAAGAAGATTAGTTTTCCAACTTGAGTTTTTAATTAAGTTTACAAAGTTCAAATCAAAATATTGATTGATTTATACATATGCCTTATGTAGTTTTTGCCTATACATTGATATTTCTCTTTTGGGTTCTATAACCTAGGTTGATTATTTATTCAATTTGAAAACTATTATTTGTGCCTAGATTTAGGGAAGTAGCCTATCTTCTATATACCTAGTGTTTCATGCTCTATACAAATGACCAAGTTCATGTTTAAAATCTGAATGCCTAGTTTATCCAAAAGTGTTTCAAATTTGTTAGACCAAATCTCATACCTTATTTTTTTTAAAGTCTAGCTTTTGTGCCTTTTCCAAGATACCTAGAAATGCCTATTTTGAGCCTAACTTTCATGCCTTCTTTGAAATACCTAACAACTTTTAGTTTTTAGATTAGAATTGTTTGAAACACTATACCTAGAGTTTGGCATGCTAGTTTTTATTCATCCACTTGACCTTTTTGTATAAGACATTTGTTGTTAGACTATTTTATACCAAGTTTTAGAACTAACCTTTTTGGAAATACATTTCCATTCCTTCAACCAAGTTAGACCAAGTTTGGACAATGTGTCCTTCAAACATTATTTTTTAGAGTTTTTAGAAATCTAAGCCTTTTTATGAAATGCTCATCATTAATTTGGATCTATCTCATTACACTCATAGTGGAGCCATGTATAATATAGGTTATAATAATGTGGTCATATAATATGACTTTGTTTAAGACCCCTATGACAATGATGTTGTTTGTGAGACAGATACTTATCCTCCTTACAATACTCAATCTAGAAAACAAATCCAAAATCCTTGAGAGTAATATGTGGTGATACCATTTTTGGGCTAATTAACATATCAAGTTATCCATTTTATTTTTAATGGTATCTAATCCCCTACCTATACCATTAACCCTCCTTTATTTTTCATGAGCAACCAAGCTCCACAATATCCAAAGATCACTATACTAGGACCTCATCATTTAACTTATGTTAGAAACCAAGATTTATAATGCCCTATCATTACCATTCTAGTACCTCATTCTTTGGATCATGATAGAAACCAAGATTCACCATGCCCTATAATTACCATACCAAGACCTCATCTTTTAGCTTGAAATAACAACTAAGATTCACAATGCCTTATCATTACCATAAGAAGACCTCATCCTTTGGCTTGTGTTATCAAAAAACTTCACAATAACCTACCATTACCATTTAATGACTTCATACTTTGACTTTCATTAGCAATGAAACTTTATAATGCCTTACCATTATGATTCTAAGACCTCATCCTTTGGATCCTGATAGTAACCAAACTTCACATTGCCCTACCATTACCATTCTAAGACCTCATCCTTCAATTCATGATATAAACCAAGCTTTGAAACACCCTACCATTACTATTACAGGACCTCATCCTTTGGTTCATGATAGAAACCAAGATTTTTAATGCCCTACCATTACCATTCTATGCCCTTTTAAGTATGGTAACTCATTATCCCATCAAGGCTGTGAAATTATGATTAGATGGGTCATAGTTACCACTCTAGACTAGCAAATAGTCTTTTTCAAGCCCATCTTAGATGATCCTATTTACAAAAATATTATTATCCAACCATTAGACATTATTCATTCATTACCAAACTACCCACACTTTAAAAAATTGATGCCAATTTTTAAGCAATAACAAAGCCAATTAGTACCTCTCCAACAAAATCAATAATTCAAAGACTAAGATGTATTAAAAATTGGTATTGTATAATTACTTGTAAACCAAGGCCAAGAGAACTAACCAATCCATGTTGAAACACATATTTAGGCTAAGTCAACCTGTGATGAATCACCTTTTGATCCATTCCCCATTGTCAAGGATCTCACTCTAACAAGGAAATATTTGATGAGTCTCTTCTTGAAGATTATAATCGCCTTTGGGAAAATCATTATCTCAACCATTCTCTTGTTTCTAAAGAGCCTCCCTTTGACAAGCTAGTCTCTATGGAGTTGTCTCTTAACCTTTTCCCCATTGTTGAGGAGTCTCACTTTGACACACTAGTATTTACAAAATCTTTCTTATTTAAGCCTATTTATAAAGTGCCCCTTATGCCAGCATAGGTCGTTACTTATCCAAAACCCAAAACCCAACATTCAATAATAAATAATTATAGCAACATCCACACCAAATGAAGAACCAACATTGAAGTTAGGTTCTATTTTTGAACTGAAATCATATTTAACATTAGAAGTAAAATCAACATCAATCTCTACATTAGATTCAAAGTCCCTTAAGTCAGACTCAACTTCAAAATTAGAATATGTTTGTAGTTGTTAAAACATTGGTTACATATGCCTTAAAAATTAATTTAAATATAATTATGAAACTTCTATAATTTTTGAGGATGATTACTTTAGCTTCAACACAAGTTTTCATAGTTTCTTCTTTGAGGATTATGTACTCTTTCCATTTCATTACCATTCCACATGCCATTAACACCAACCAACCTAGCCATTATATTGACATTCTACCTCCCACAAGTGTTGATTGAGACTGATAGAATCATACCTTGTTTAACTACATCCATTAAGACATATTAGTTTTATAATATTAGGGGGACAAAGACCACATTCATGCAAAAAAAAAACAATCTCCTAGTGAAACCTTTTTGGAGGTGCTAGGGGGTAATCAAAGTCTAAAATTAGCATCTTATATTGAAACCTTATTTGAGATTCTAGAAGATAATCAATTTCAAAAGTATACATTACTTAGTGAAACCTTATCGGAGGTGATATGGAATAACCAAGACAAATTTATTGGTGAAAACTTATTTGAGGCATTAATAGCTGAGCATAATAGTTCTTCACTACTTAATGATGACATTATTAAAGATAACATCGATACAACTTATAATCTAAAGCATAATTAGATGGTATCTACTATAAATCTTAAACAATATAAAAATATGGTGGCCCTATCAAGAGCATATTTAGAAGCTTTTGGCCCTACCAAAACCAAAATTATGTCAAATTCAAAATCAATAACATTTTATGTGCCTAAAAATCCCAATCTTTATTTATTTCCCAACCATTATACATTCCATTATCATCTACCTTTTCATTACCAAATTAAACCTATCATTCATTATTTATCTCTATTTACCATCCATAAATGCACTATCCTTTATCAAGGATACATAGATATATTGTATCAATGTTTGAAGGAAACAAAATCAATGACCAAAGAAGATCAAAACAATAATCCTAGAGTCCAAATCTGGATCAAATTCTTGATAGAAAAACTATTAAGAAAAGGTGTGGGCTAGCAATCTACATGATTGATTATTCTGATTGTATAATATGTTGATTAAGACATGCATATCCACATCAATAAGAATAATAGAAACATATATTTGCCTTTCCATTTACCTTGTAATTTTCATTTACCTTGCCTTTATCGATACTTTGCCATTTACCTTATCACTTGGGGGAAAACCTTTTACCATTATATCTAATTTCCATCATGTCATATTTGTTATGTCATAACCTATACCTTCCTCCTATACCATCAATATTGGCCAAATTTTATTTAAATACCCTACCTAATCCTTTTGACCTTGGTTCCATTGGTTCTTTTGGCACCTTCTGCAAAGGGATTTTGATCTAGTTTCAGTAGTTTTATATTATGTGTTCAAATGGATTATATGAAAGTAGTATGATAGTGGATCTAGTAATTAAATATTTCATTTATGCTTGATTTGTGTTATTGATTATAAAAACCTTTAGGAAAATCAGTATTACACCTTGTGTTACTAATTATAACCACCTATTGGCAAATTAGGAACAACACCTTTACCATGCATTATTGCATCACCTAGATATTTCTATTATCATTTGCCTAAATCTGAAAAACTTGTTGTTACTTAGTTAGATCTCATTAGCTTTTGTGTAGGTAGAACTATAGTAAATTGAGGTCATAATGGGATTATGTAGGTCATGATCAATTCAAGTTGAGGTTAGCCCAGTCCCCCTTTTCCAATGCTCTCACCATTTTTGAGAGAAACTTAATCCAACACTCTCATCATTTTATGAGTGTTATCTTCTCAATATATAATGAGGTAAGATACTCTAAAAAGTACAAAAACATCTGAAACATTTACAAATCCTAAAAATTAAAAAATTGGCTTATCATCTCCTAGAGAGATATATAACTTCAAAATAAAAAAACATTTGTTCTATTTCAACTTGGTCACTCATCCTTGATCTTCCTTATTGGGGAAAATCCATTGTTAGTTCCAATCTATTCAAATGTTATTAAAGGTGTGCCCTTCACCTTACATGTATCCTTACTTGGGGTTATCACATGTTTATCCTTCCATTGAGCCTTCATAGATATCTATTGACTTAGTTGATGACATGATGCTTTATATTGCTTTTAATTTCAAGCTTTCTATGTGTTTTTTTGCTTAGCTATTTTTTTTTGTTTTCCTATTTGTTTGATTTCATTGTTATGCCTTGACTCAATCTATATGTGTTCATTGGGTGATTTCTTGTGCATTATTATTGAGTCCATCCATATTCATATGTCATTATTGTCATCATGGTTTTTATCATTATTAAATTATTTTTGATTGTTTAATGGGTCATGTGTTAGTCCTTATGCACGTTATAGATAGGTAATCATGGTCTTTTATAACATGATGTATACTATCATGTACTACAACAAAAATCAACTTGGTAAATATTACAAACAATGAAGCCATATAAACTTTTCCATGGTAACCTTGGTAAATCCTCCCATCATCCTTGATCAAATCATTTGATTGACTATTCTAGTTGTATGAATGCTGATAAGGATAAACATCTCTACATTGATAGGTATAATCAAATCATTCACATCGATCAGTTCTTATTCTTCTATTCCTCATTATATTTTTACCCACATTTGGGTGAACTAAATTAGCTTGTAGTCTATTTCAACTATGTAAGTAGTGATTAGATACATGATGTATCTCAGGTTAGCTTGGCCATCACTATTCTTCCAATCATATCTTTAAACAATTTTCACATCCTTGAGTGCCTAGTTGTTTGTGGCTTCTTTAGTCATTAGACCATCATATATATGTTTACACCCACTCATCTTTAATCAGTGTGATAGGCTATATCCATGAGTTATGATTGATAATTACCCTATTGAGGCATAACCAAAAAATCATTATTCAATCTAGGTCATTTTAATGATTATAAATACCAATGGGAAAATAATTATTTCAACTCATCTGCCCTACTGGGGCATGTGTATATGCCACTGATTATAACCACCTTTTGGAATATTAGTGTATCAACTTTTTTTACTAATTATAACCACCTTTGGATAAATCAATACTTTTTAAATCAATGCATGTAAGCATTATCTCAATTGGATTAATCTCACTCATGGGTTAATTTTATTCTTATTGTTACTTCTTTTTAAGGGACCATCCATCAATATGTTATGTTAAACACTCCCTTGAGGGGGCATCGATATAGGATTATTGAATGTTATTTGGAGATTATTATTCAATGATTATCTTATTTCCTTCTTAACGACATTTTTATTCTTTGAGAAGATGTTATTTTGCCTATAGCTTTCAATGCCTTCCCAAATAGGGGCAAACTATTGACACCCAATTCTGGACACAACTAGATTTTGACTAGACTTCAAACTAATTCTTACCAACCATTGAAAATATATCTTAAGAATCACTTAACATCCTAGTTTTATCCATGAATCATTAATTAATGCTTAGAATCATGTTGAGGCATCCCTATTTAGGACACTAGCCTGTATGTAACAATAACCTCTCATAGATTCACCCCCCATCACCTTGAAACATAACAAATGTCAATCTGGCCTATGGACCCATTGAGTGGGGAACTTAATGAAATATTAAAAGAGAAAAAATGATAATAAAAATCAATTAATTAATTAAAAAAGATTAAATACTTAATTGAATTATCCATTTTTTATTTAATGAATTCTAAAAATGGAAATTCCAAAAATCAAAATATCAAGCCTTTCATCATTACCTTTATGATTTATCAATATATCCCAAAATATATGATTTGAGAACTATGCCTAGTAACTGAAATTCATAATTGCATGAAATTTTTTATCTCAACTATATTTAGTATCAACTCAACCTTAACTCACTTTGGGTGAGATTTAATTCCTAAGGCTATAAATAAGAGGCCATACCTATTCATTTTTAAGCTTAAATATTTTAGATTTATTATACATAATTTTATCCATAAGCCTCATGAAATTAATGCTATCATGCCCAAATATCAAGCCAAGCAATCAAACGAAGGTGCCATGGAAAGGTGAATCCAACAAAACTCCATTTATGAAGATTACTTTATGCACAATCCAAACAAGCCATTTTTTAAGGCCATTTGGAGTTCCAAGGAAGGTAAACGAAGGTTTTATTTTATTTTTTAGTTGTGTTTCATATGCATGATTGTTACTTATGCTCTACTTTATGTCTAGGCTAGAGGTGTTAGTGTTTAGTGTGATTAGTTGGATTTTATTTTATCTTACTAACACAATACTAATCTCCCTTCTTGGATTCCTTGTTCACACTAGTCTCCCTTGGTTGGAAGATTTTAGGTCATGTACGAGAGTTTCTATGTTTCATGAAGGAACATATCATGAAGAGGACCAATGAAAGGTTTTCATGATTTACCCATGTTCCCCACATAATTCATTTGGTTACCTTTTGGTCATGATATTTATCCTTCAAGTTCTTCAATGCTTACCATGTGAAAGAAGGAGACAAACTTAAAACATGACTTAACTTGTTCTTATGAAAATCAATATTTAGGCTAAAAGTGTATATATGATGCCTTATTTAGTTGGATAGAATGATATAGTCATGTGGAGGAGCTCCTCTCTAAAAAAAAACAAACCTCCCTATGGAACTCAAGACCTAAAACCCATAAACTAGCTCCAAATGTAATTATAAGCTTCTTAGCATAATTTAATGTTTCTTAGCATGGATTATGGTTTTTTGAGCACTCCTAGATTTCATTTTCTCCTTCAAGACACTTTTTTCACTTAAATAAATGTTTTTTACTTTTTGAGTAACTAGATGGGGATGTTTAAGGTATTAATAGATGATCTTGAATAGGGAATAATAGTCCACATGAGGTCTCCAAAAATACATTTTATATATAATGAATTCATTAGGCTATTTTCAACTCATAATCAGCTTTGAATTTGAGACTTAGAACTTCAAAAGGACTATGTGATGTACCTATAGGTTTAAGTCTTCATGCACAATCTTATGTATCAAATTGGGATAAAATTTTTGTACAACACCATGAAAGGTGTTTAGAAACATGTGATAGGAATCCAACTCAAGTTTGGACACTATTAGTAAGCCAATAATGGTTTATAAGGTTAGGTTTAGGGCTAAATTTAAAAAGTTCCCCCAAATCACCAACTACAATTGAACCTAGGTAGATGCAAGAAATATTTGTATATTTGTAAAGATGAATCCATTAAAAGGGTTATCAAGGTTCAAATAAGGTCAAATGGGTTCCCAACATGGTGTATAAACCCTTCTCTTACTCATGGACTTGTAGAAGGACTCCAATTGTAATCAAATGTCTCCAACCCTTACATATATAATGGCAGTCTAGTTGACGTCAACTTGAATACAAGATGCCACATACACATTGAGGTAGGATATCAAATAAACGAGCAAGGAATATAGATTATTATATTAAAATACAAATGGATATTAAGGAATGACTAAATAGGATGAACAATAGGACCATCTAACTCGACATACATAGTTGGATTAATGCATTCAAGTCTGTGCAATTAAGATGAGATACCTAGTTGGTATAATTGATGAAGATAAAAAACTATATGAAAAATATCCCATGGTGGTGTATGTAATATATATTATCTTTAAGAAATTTAAAGGTAGAGTCAAGTTTAAGAGAGTTACATAGGTTTGACTGAGCATTCATAACACCCAAGCCTATGTGTATGGTGATCGAGTGTGTTTAATTATAAGGTATGAAAGAGACCCCAATTTGATAAGGTGTTGAGTAAACCTAAAGCACATTCCATGGTGGTTTCCAACTCCCCTAAAAATGAGAAAATAAGGAAAGAATAACACTTAGGTTTTTCACATCAACTAGTCATAGCACCGTGTATAGGCCAAGGAAGGTCATAATAGACCTAAAGAATAAGAATGGCATGATGGGGTATAGAAAATTGTAATACTATGAAAAAATTTGGGTTTTAATAAATAATTATTGTAAAAATTCTTGAATTCACTATAGGTACCTATAACTGACCTTGTCGCTTGAAGCTCAATTTAAGCCTATAAGGCCTAAAACCTTACTTAAGCCCTTACAAATGTAACTCCATTCTTGTAAAATATCATGTTACTTAGGAATATGTAAGGACATAAAAGGAATTATGATGGTGGTATAGGTCTTTAGATAGGTTTTTTAGGTAGGAAAAGACAAGGTAAGTGGAAATTTGGCCTAATAGCTCTCTTTAAGCACCATAACCCCAATCTGCCAATTCGAGCTACTAGTTTAAGCGCTCATATCTTACATGACAAGATTCATGGGGAAAAGTTATATTATATGAATTTTATTATGAATATTCAATTTATATCCATGGAGTAGAGAGATGGTTTCATTGGGGCAACTCTATGAATAATCTTTAAGATTATAAGCATGCCCAAAATGCCCAATGAGAACTTGAGGGCTACCAACCTTTGCTCAAAACACACCATATAGGATTCATGGGACCAAGAGATGTTAAGGAGGTTTGAGGGTGTATATTTGATCAAAATTCATGTATTTAAGTTTACAATCCAAGGCATGTACTATATAAACCATCTTTCAGAAGATAGGCCACTTTAAACCCTCTAAAATCCTAATGGAGAACTTGATAGACAAGAGACTCTTCTTGATGATTCTAATGACCATGAGACACCATGAAAAAATAATGAAGACACATATAAGTCCTGTATGCCCCATCTACACCAAAACATTAGCATGTGTGTGGAAAAATATTTAGGAAAATGTCTTTTGAGGTCCAATTTTGGGTTTGTTTTCATAATTCCAAGCATGTTGAGGGTCCTAAGTAAGTATAAAGTCCTATTGGGTATATAAAAAGGTGGAATTATCCTAAAAAAATAAATATTCAAATCTTAAATTAGTGTAGACAATCCTAATAAATATATTTGAGCTTAATTGAGGAGATAACCTTTGTTTGCATCAAGAAAGGAGTGTTGTAGGCCTATTCACATAAGTGATGAGACTCTCAAAGGTAGGAACATTATTATACTAGCATCTTCAATACGTTATTAAACTCATCACTCACATAAAAGTCTATAATTCCTAAGTATCTCACCCACTTAGAGAAAAATACATTGAATGGGATGAGAATGGTATATGGGTTGGCAACCAGGTGAGTAATAGATAGGTTTAAAAACATAACTTACTCTCATAATGGGTGCATGACCTCTCACTACATGTCAAAGAGTGATGGAGTAGTTTCACAGTGTATGGCATATTCATGGGTTCAACTATAACCAAAAACATGTCATCTACTACACTTCTACACCCAAGGTCTCAATGAAGGCTATTATACAACCAAGGTAATGCATGGGAGAAGTCATGGAGATTTTGCTATGCACCCCCTAACCACACACACTGATGTTTATAAATGACTATAGAATAAATGATAGTCTTCATGGCCTCTGCTCCACAATTCTATGCCACATTTTTGCTTCTCTTTCTTTATGATATTTTATAAATTGGGATTCAAAAGCCATTGTATGAATCCCTCTACTAGGTATGATAAAGTTCTACCCAAATTTTATCTCGTAGCCTTTGAGCTAATATAAATATTAATTCAACCTCCTTTTATGCTGTTACTGTATTGTATTATAATAGTATGGCTTACACAAGTGGTTGATTATTCTCCTTTTTTAGGTCCTTGTTTTCACCTATGAGCTATTAATATTGTCTTATACAGTTTATATAGTGTGTAAAGGTGTTAATTCTTATGATCATAGTGAGAATTTATTAATAGTGTCCTAAACTAGACCTCTCATTCATCATCATTATTTCATAGTAATTTAACACAACCTCCATGTGAAACATTGATGTGTAGGAGTCTTTGAGAGAGAGAGAGTGTGTGTGCATGTGTTAGCAATTAGTATTTATCTTGTCCATAAGTTTTGTTAAAAATTCAAGTAGAGGAAACACAACATATTGGTACATCACCCCCATATCTTAGGTTTGATTTCATGTCCTTTCTATCCATTTTCATTGGCAAGATAGGTAGGTTTATAAATTGATCCTAGATGATGCATCAGGGGAGCTAGCCCCAAAACTAAAGGTTCACCTCACCTAATAGGCTACCCATACCTAGAGGTGATCCCATTATATAATTTTTATTAGGTAGATCTAAAACTCCTTTTATTTAAGCATGTAATCTATATTGATAATAGTTTCTAGCACACCTGATAGGATTGATATTTGTTCATTATAAATCTTTGGTGCTGCTCTTCAATTTTTCAACCTTTATAGGAATTCTCCTTTAATAAATAATGACAAATATTGGTAATTTTTAGTTGGTATAGGCAATCTATATGCCTAATCATCATAATTAGTATGTACTATTACCTAATTGATCAAGATGCAATGTTTGTTCTGCTATATCCTCCATATTAGGATGACAATCTTTATGTTTTTATCCCAAGCACTCCTTAAACAATAACATACCTACCTCACCAAGACCTTGAATAGTCATACTTGCCTCTTGTTGTAACTCATCCTAATTGGAACGTTATATATACCTTTAATAAACCTTGTTATATTTATGTCTCCCCTACCACATCCTTATTGTCTTTCCATCCAAACATTCTAAAATCTAAAGGGGTAATGAGAAAGTGGGATGAAAGAATAAATATTAGAGATATGGTGTCTTTCACCTCATAGAAAAGCTAAAGAAATTAGTATATATATTGAAAGGTGAATGGGAAAAATTTGAAGAAGAGAATCAATATATTATAACTAATGAGTTATGGTAAATTATAATTTTGATCCAATGGTGGGAAGATAGACTAGTAAGGTGGGAGAATCAATAAATTCAATCCAAACAACCTCAACCATTTTATACTTTTTTTCCAAACCCACTATAAATGGAAATTAATGATTAGAAACTCATAGATAGGGGATTATAGATTAAAAGGTAACATGTGCCTATCAATTATTCACCTAATAATACTCAAGTTCATTCTACTTATTTTCAAGTTCTTCATGCTCTACCATTTGAATAACAATCTTCTTTCATACTCATGCCAAAATAACAAATAGAATATGTCATTCATGATTTCTCACCAAAGACTTTCCCTAGTTAGAAGAACACCCTTGTCAGCATTAAGCAATCTAGTGAACTCACTTTCCCTCCCACCATCTCCCCTTTTAAAAAAAAACCTATGATGTGAATATTCAAGAGGGGTATCCATCTATAAATGGTCCCTGGATAGTCATGATGAATCCATCTCAAGTGTGTGTGAGGAGGATATTTATATTGGTACTCCCCTTGGTGAGGATAAAAGAAACTCAACCTTCAAACATGATGAATATGTAGTATATTGGGTGCACTTGGAGAACCTTCAAGAGTGTTCAAATGACCAAGAAAAGGTAATTTTTATTTTTTGAATTACCTTTCCTCATTGAAGATGAAAATCCTATCTCTTATAGAAAAAGGAGCTGAATAAGTTAGTTGTAGTGGAACCATCAAGATGTATAATTCAATAATACATACATGATCAACTTGAAGTTACAAGAAATCATTAAAATATAGTGACAACCCTTGATAAAAAAATATAAAGAGAACTCATGGAAGTGGTTGTACCATGCCTTCATGGAATAACTTGAAGTGATTAATAGTGGTGGTTATTTTGATAAGAAAAATGAGAAGAATAAAAGGATGGATCATAAAGTACATCTTGAAGGAAATAATGATGACATGGTGGTATCAAAAAAAATTACAACTGAGAATGAAGTAAGTTATCATGAATATACTCTATCTTTTTACCCTCTTGAGTAACATGAACAAGTTATAGAGATTTAAGATGAATTTGCTAAATCTACTATCCCTGATAAAGATGGTATAAGAGAGATTAAGGTTGAAATCCTTTCAAGTGACCAAGAGGATGCTACTTTTTGGGAAGATCTTGAAAATTTTGTTTAAATTTGGACAATAGACCTATACATGGAAGTAAGCATGTTGAAGAAGGAGATGGTCAAATTACACACACTAAAGAATATGATTCTAATATGTCACCAAAGGTTGGGGTTGTATTTATGATCAATTTAGATATCTATATTATCATGGAACAACAATATGAATTAAGTATTGAATAAAAAGATGATTTTGTGTCCATTAGGAACATGTTTACAATTGAGGATCCACTTGAAAGCTTATTAAGAGGGTTGAAAATCATGGAGAAGATGATTCCTTTAGAGACAAGGTAAAAATTATATTTTTATACATATTTATTCAAAATGTGAAGAGGATGACCTAATAAACTTCCCCTTTGACCCAAGATGGAGAAGACATGTTTAGATTAGTTGTTTGTAGTAGGTTGTTTTGTCTTGTTGCCAATAAGTGTCTATCAACACAAATATAGTGTATTACTTATTTCTTTGTTTGGAATGTTGTATTTATTTTGAGTGTGAGGTTATTTAATTCCTTGAATATTATAAGGTGATAAGTTTGTTTATAAGTCCAAGAAGAGTGTTCATCTCAAGTCATGATAGCAATGTGTGGATCCCTTGACCAAAGGGTGAAATAGCTAGTTCTCTTGAAAAACATGTAGGTCAACCCCTGTGAGTCATAAATAATGTTGATAATTGGACTTTATAGCCAAATATCAAACCTTATATTTATAAACTTTCTCATGATACCCCATTCAATCTTGCATAAGGATTCCTAAATCTTGTCATGATCTTCAAATGGTCTTTTTAAGCCTTTTAACATTGTTTAAGGTTTCATAGTATGTACTATGGGTTGCTTGAATAAATAATCATGTGATAGCATGTTTTGAGTCATTAGATGATGTGTTAGGTTTTAATGAGTGGTCATTGGGTGAATGTAAGGATGTCAAGTGACTTTTGAAGTCTAAAAGGTGACCTATACCTTGTTTGACAAGGTTAAGGTATTGTAACAAAAATTAAGGTATTTGGAGAGATTAAGGTTTCCTATTCTTATTATATTTATGCTTATTTTAGATATTTATTGTTGGATAGGAATTATTACAAATATGAATGGGATATATAGGTCATTTTTAGTTTTGACATGAGGTCTAATGATGTACCCAAAGTCATATTCTATAACTTATTAGTCAAGATTGTTTCAAGCTCCAATTAGCCCACCAAGTCATCAAATACCCTTTCAAACATGCCCTATGTATCAAAATTCATAGTAAAAGCCTTAAAAAGGGTGTCACATTAAAATTAAGAGTTTTAAAATGTCTCAACCATTTCAAGTCATAACAAAGTGGTCTTATATGTAAAATGAGGTCTTTTTAAGGGTTAAATATCATTTATTTACCATAAAAATCCCCACACACTTGAAATGTGACCTTTAAAATTCATTACATACATACCCCTTGGTTTTAAAGTGTATTTGACTTACTATTTCCTTCCTCTCATCTTCTAATGGTATTTCAAGTTCTCTAAACTAAAAAAATACAAGAAAAATAAGTTTTGTAGGTATTTTCAAGGTTTATATGGACTAGTATGGTCAGGGCAGAGTTAAAGGAGGTCATAAATATAATGTGGGAGACCTTTTAAGCATCATGGAAAATAATCCATATCTTAAATATTCATAGGAAGGATGAAATGGTAACAAACTCTGCATTGAGCCCTCAATAAGCTCATAAGGGATAGTTTGAGTTGGAGAGTATGGTTTATACAAAAGGAGTCACAACCCAAGATCTTTACCAGAGATGGAGTCCATAGTGGGATTGTATTTAATATAATTGGTCTCTATATTAAATATTTTGGATTTATGAACAATCACTAAGACCCCTAGGCACACTTAAGCCCTTTACAAACCATGTAAGCTCAACTATAAGCAAATTTATGAAAAATTTGAGCTCATTATGATAAGTTGAGGATGGGAAAAGGTCTCTAGAAATCTATCAAGCATCCTAAGTGTATACACATAATATTTTTAACATTGATAAAATATTGATGCTTTATATCTTACAGGAACCCATCAAGTCTCAAACTCTTTGAGTGCACTCCCAAGGGGTGCACTGAGAAACAGGTGGGTAAACCATTAGTGATTCACATGATTTTTGTCCCTTTTGTGACTTTATATTTACACACTTGTATCTTAAAAACCATTCCCCTAATATTTTCCCCCTATTTTCACCCTCCTCTAGTCATTTACCATATTTATTAGCCCTTTCCTTAACCTAAAACCCCTTTTGGTAGTTTACATGACTATGTCAGCCACATAGACCTTATATTATTATTTACAAAAGCTTATTAAAAACTAAGTTGACCATGGCTGACATAGTTCAATATGTAGTTAGTTTTTTGTCAATTTCAATACTAGGTTGATCAAGTTGATCTTGTCAACCAAAACTTTAAAAAGGGTTTAGGGTTATATACACCTATATAAACATAATAATTTTGATATTTATAAGAGAAGAATAATTAAGATATATTATGCATTTGATTATCCACCATTATACTTAAGGAGCAAGCTTAGGGTTTTATACTTTCCTTAGAGATATGGATCTTGTATTGTGGAGAAGTCTTTTGGATGCATTGATAGGTTATGTATCCTAGAGCTGATTTAACTTTGTCATCCTCATATAACACAACAACCTCTTTTGAATCACCTTGACCAAGGGAGAGATTGAGGATCAACACATTCATCTTCAAAGGTAAGTATTCCTAACTTTGTTCCTATTTTGTAAAAGTAGATGAATTTGCACTTATCTTCCATGAATTAGGATTCCATATAAATTAACATGAGTATATTTATTCTATGCATGTTTAATTTAACTATTTATTACCCCCAATTTGTGCCACAATATTTTGTGAGCACTAGATTAAATTTTGATTTACTTGTCATTAGTTTAGTGAATATAAAAACATAGGACCTAGTTAGGGTTATTACATAGTTCTACTTGATTGGAGGCTTCAAAACCCTCCCTAGTGATATTATTGAGCTAAGAGATCCCTTAGATAGTTTTAGAGGATCCATATTGGTCATGACCTTGATTATCTAATGTATCCTCAATTGGAAGTGTAAGTAGGATGTATCCTCTTTGAGTAAGGATTAATTTGTAGAAATTGAAGCATTTCTCATTGCATACATTTTGGTGAACCTAACATGAATCTAAACCTTACAGGTTTTATTTCATACTTTCATTTCTATTATTTTATTATTTTTTAATATTTGTGATACTATGTTGACCAGAATAGTATAGTTATAAATTTTATGCATAGGTTTAACACACAGTCATATCAAAATGACTATTCTTTCTATGTAGGTCTTCATCAAATACAAGTTACTAGATTAGACAGGTCGATAAAGTATTCTTATTCAATCCTAGATAAAAAAACTAAGTCAAATAGGTCAACTTAGTTTTCTAGTCAGCATCCAAATAAAAAACTAAATCAAATAGGTTTACTTAGTCTTCTAGTTAACATCCAAATAATAAACTAAGTCAAATAGTTCAACTTACTTTTCCAATCAACATCTATAATAACAAACTAATTCATGTAGGTCAACTTAGTCATCTTATCTTGCTTCAATAAATAGGGTTTTATAAAACAAAGTCAAACCAACCAACTTAGCTTGTAGAACTTGCAAGAAACATTAAAGGCACTATAATAGAAAATTTTTAATCCTCATCATCTTCCAACCCACCAAGTTTCCTCTCTTTCTCTCTCTCTATCAATTCAATACTTTATTATAGTTATATTTTGGGCAAGTTTGTTGTCTTTAAAATAGTAATCCTACAACAAACTAAGTCAACCTAGTTGACTTAGTTATGAATCTTGTCTTCTATCTAAAATACTAAGTCAACCTGGACAAATTTATTATTAAAACCTCTTACTTTCATAAAATAGTAGCAACTCCATCGACTCTATTATGTAGTATTTGCATACAGTGTCATCTGAACCAACTATGTACCATTCTTAATTTGGAAATTAAAAACTATTTGCTCTTAATTAATTCAAACTTTCATTTTTATCTATTTTCATGCTTAGAGGAGTTCACATATTCCAATTAGGTGGTTTTTCAAATTACTATTTAGTTACACTATTTTGTTATTTTTGCACACACTACCAAATCACACAATATTCAAAACACATTTAAATATTTGGCTTCCCAAGGCTTACGTAATTGTATTTAATCACCAAGGAGGAAGCCAACTTGGTTTTTTTGCCAAGTATAAACATGTGGTTAATGGTATATATTGGAAAACTACCCAACACCCTTATCATTATGGGATTGTGAAGTGAGGGGGTAGTCCTCAATATCAAGCTAGTATAATTACTAATATAAATCTCTTTCAGTCTAAACATCCTGGAGCCATCCATATATTGATTTATAGTTCCCTATTTTCAACCACCTTTACTATCATACTTAACATAACACTTTATAGAAATCTAAAAACACTTAAAATGACCATTTAGTTATCATTTAATTTTTAGTTGACTACTTGCTCTTTGATCATTATGTGTTGTATTGAAAAAATTTAATTAACCATCATTAGTGTAAGGTTTTTTAATATGTGCCCTAATTAAATCATTATCATTTATCCAATTGTTTATGTGTTTACTTCCATTTCTTTCTTTAATTACATTGCAAAAACTCTCCCTATTTTTAGCACACTATCATTCTGTTCGACATAGTCTCTTATAGACTATCTTTTTCCCTGTCTGTAGTATAAGGTTTACCTGGTCAACCTTGTACTCTTTTCTATCAGTCAAGTTACAATGCTAAGTCAACATGGTCAACCCTATATCCTTATCAGACTATGTTTTTTCTTGTCTATAGCACTAAGTTGACCTGGTTGGCCCTATACTCTTTCTTGTTAATCAAGGTACAGTACTAAGCCAACTTAGTCGACCCTATATCCTTATCAATCTATATTTTCCATGTCTATAGTAGTAAGTGTTGTCACTTGCATTTTCACCATTTGAAGAGATGTCTCATCTCTCCTCATCCAAGTGGCACAATTGAAACACCTCTAGGCTTGTGGGTAGCCTAAGGATGAGGTGAATCTCTAGATAGGGATAGATCCCTTAATGTACCAATTTGGATCAAAACTACACCTAAAGTCTGAGGGGGGGAAAGGGAGAGAGATAAATAAAATAAAACTATTCTAAGGTAGGTGATACACCAAATAAGATGATGACTTCTAGCCAGTAACATGTTACATATGAGAACAAAGGACTAACCAAACTTACACTCCTTCAATCTGCATCTTCTTACTTCAATGTTACATTATGAGGTTATGGATGAATGTGAAAATATAGGACTATAAAAGAGGCCTTGAGTGACACTAGTGATTATAATATCTCACTCAATCCTTGGCATTTCCTATAACACTTCACATGCCTTGCAAGAAGAAGCTTTTCAACTACAAATAGATGATAGAACGAAACAATCATGCTACGGAAACAAATTCCAAATGAACACACTAAAAATAGTCATGTAAGAGGTAAAAATTAGTATTCTTAATAATGAAAAGGTATAAAAATTAGTAGGGCTTTTCCATACTTAGGTGGAACATAAGTTACAATGGCCTAAATGGCTTGTTCTTATAGAACTAGAGAGAGAGAGAAAATGAGATAAGTCAAAGGGTCATAGGGACACTTTTAAAGGTGATAAAAAGAGTTACTTGTGAATGAAAAGAGGATATGGGATGAACCATGCAAGGTAAAAAAACACAAGTGTCCATCTAAGTCATAAAAATCATGAAAAGTGGCATGAAACTCCTCATTCTAGCTCAGAAAAATTCCTTCATGATTTAGACCTATTTTAACATCCCAAGACTAATTAGGGATAAGTATAATTATTGGAATGAAGGGGAAGGCTTTCATACATGCCTCTCCATGCATTTGTTGTAGGCCTAGTCACGCAAAATAATCTGCGAATGAGTCATCATCATCTCTAATCTAAAAAACTCTTCCCTCATGCACCCTAGACATTTGGCCTTTAAAAAGGCATAAATTTTACATTAAAATAAATAGGATGGAGTGTATGAAAATTTTCAAGACACCATAAAATAATATCAGTTAAAGTTTTCCACCCTTCTCACTAGTTTGGTCACTATGTCAATTTTGAATGGATGAGATGAGAGATATTGTTTGCACACTTATTTTTTTTTCAAGGCATTAAATTTACATAAGGAGTTATTAAAATTCATAATATTCCACCCAAACTTTATGTAATCTCTTGAAACTTCCTAGAGCCTAAAAAACACATAAAATAATCAAAATTACCCTGTCTGTATAATTTCATATAATCCAAAATGGTGGGTGTTAGAAATATTGTCATTGATGTCAAAGGTATAACATTATTGGTGACAAAGACCCCATAGAATTTAATGTCTAAAGATGTTATTAATGTTCATATCTTGGCTAAAGTGTGTTAATATTATTTATATATTAATGGATATATTCTTGGTTGTATAAAGACAAAAGAGGGCCCATGAAGAAGTCAAAAAGTCATCACTAAAGACAAAAGAGGGAAAAGATGCATTTTCCCATGTAGGGTCATCTTGAAGAATTCAAAGAGTCATCAAATAAAGACAAAAGAGGGAAAGGATGCATTTTCCTATGAAGAGTCACCATGTGAATTTTTATTTGGAAGAATTCAAAGGGTCATGCAAGTTTGACACAATTTTCCATGAGGATTGAATGGTCACAGAGGGTGAATGCCAATGGTCATTTGGAAAGCTATAAAAGGAGGCTTGGGTAACCATTTTTAATAAGCATAGAAGTGAATTATTTTATCTAGATAAAAAGAGTAGAGGAGAGAAGAGAAAAGATAAGAGATGCAGTAGAATTCTATCATTTGTTAAGAAGGCAACATTGTGAGATAGTTGTGTTTTATACACGAGAGGGGTTGGTGCTCATGAATCATTAATATGTTGGTGATCAACAAAGGGGTTGGTGATCCTGAAAGTTGGTGTTTTAAAACTTTATAATTTGAGTTGGTGCTCATTCATATACTTGAGATTTTTCTCTATGGTTTTTTTCTACATTGGGTTTCCACATAAAAATCTGGTCTCTCTCTCTCTCTCTCTCTCTCTCTTGTGTGGTGCACATTATTGCTTCATTTTTATTGCATATATTGAATGTATGATTAAGTGGTTAAATAAAATAAATTTGATTAAGTAAAAGATTTAAAATATATATAATATATTGATTCACTCCCCTCTCAATATATCCCATGATTAACAATTGGTATCAGAGTAGGTTCCTTTGGAAAGAGTTTTACAACTTGAAGGTAGATCAGGGATAGCACAATGGCTAGATCACATGAATATTTTTCTAAAAATAAGGCACCTTTGTTTGATGGAATGAATTATGCTTTTTTGAGCATAAGGATGAGGACTTATTTGATGTCTCTTAGATTCAACATTTGGCAAGCAGTTGTGGAGGAATATGAAGAGCCACAAACACTTGTGACTACTCTAGCAAAAAAGAAGGAAAGTGAAAATAATACTAAATTTTTAAATGTTATTTTATGTGGTTTATGTGAATTATAATTTATTAAGGTTATGTAATGAAAATATTCTTATGAGACTTCTGTAAAGCTTGAAAATATTTACAAAGGTGATGGAAAGGTTCAACAAGCTATGCTCCAGACTTTTAGAAGATAGTTTGAGAGTTTAAAAATTGAAGAGGAAGAAAATATAACAAGTTATCATTTGTGAGTTGATCAAATAGTTAATCATATTCAAGGCCATAGAGAAATTTTAGAAGAATCAATGGTGGTACAAAAGGTTTTGAGATATCTACCAATGAGATATGATCCAAAGGTTTTGAAAATCGAGGAGATGAAGGATCTAGCCAAACTAAAGATGGATGAATTACATGGTATTATTATTATGTATGAGATGCAGACTAAACAAGAGAAACCCTCAAAGAGGGAATCTAATTTCAAGACATCAAAGAAATACAAGGCTAAGATTCAAGAATCAAGTTATAGCTATAGTGATGATGAATATGACAATGGAGCTCTATTCATCTGCAAGCTAAAAAATGGCACAAGTAAGTATCAAGGAAAATTACCTTTTAAATGTTTTAATTATGAAAATATTGGACGTTTTATAGCTAAGTTCCTAGATAAGAGTAATGGTGACAATGAAGAAGGAAGGTCTACATACAATAATAATTTTAAAGGCAAATTTAAGAAGGGATTCAAGAAGAAGAGTTTATAATCTAAAGATCTTAGCTTAGTCAAAGACAATGGAGTCAGTGATTCAAATGAAGAATATATTATATTCATGACCATACATGAATATGCATCCATAAGCAAATGTAAATATGATCAAGAAGAAGAACAAGATTAAGCTAAAGTGAATCGAGAAGGAGAACTCATTTGTGACTTAAAATAATTAGAAGCTCTTGAAAAGAATAATCACAGATTGAAGTGCCAGATCAATAAAAATGAAAAGGAGTCAAAAGAAATAATTGAAGATCTATAAGCACACATTGAAAAAGCCAAAAATATTGAAAAATATCTAATAGCTTAGTTACAAAAAGTAAGTGAAGAATGTAAAAGGTATGTTGTTGAAATTTCCTCTTTAAAAGTAGATCTTGAGAAAATAAATAAAGAAGTCAATGATAGAGCAACCAATGATTCTAAATTTGAGAATAACACTAATATGTTGAATAAGATATTAGAAAGTTAGATCAATATCAGGTAAGATAGGTATCATATTTGAAAAAGAGAAAGGGGATGCCACTAATTTCATAGACAAGGGAAATAGCTATGCTGAAGCTCTTACAAAAGAGGAAATGAAAAAGGAATAAGTTAAGACTACAGAGTTTAGTTCAAACAAAGAAGGTTGGAAGGAATAAAGCTACAAAAGGCAATTAGGTCAAAGATATAGAAATCAAAATAGGTCCTATTTTGGTGGTTATTTTTTTTATTATAATGGTTATGGTCATAATAAAATAAAATGTCAAAAAAGTGATAACAATTTTAGAAATAAGGAGAAGAAAACTCATGTAGAGTCAAGCAGAATCTACAACTCTTTTGATCCTCTATCAGGATTTGATGAAGAATCCATAGTATGTTACTAGTGCAATAATTTTAGACATATATTCTAGTATTGTAGAAGCATGTTTGAGTGAGTCAAGAAGGAAAAATGTTTCAAGGCTCGATTCATCAAGAAGAAAGTTTAGATAGGTTCATGGTAGAAGAAACAACCTGAAAAGTCTATGTTACTCTAGATAGCTTTGCATGCAAGAAATGAAGCAAAGACATGGCTCATTGATAGTGGATATTTAAGGCACATGACAAGATACAAGAGCAAGTTCATAAATATAATCAAGATCAATGGTGGTATAGTGAAATTCAGAGATAATACCACTGCCAAGATAGCTGGAAAAGGTACATTAAGTTTGGATAATGGTAGAACCAAGAATAAGAATGTATTGTGTGTATAATGTCTTAAGCATAATCTATTGAGTGTAGGTCAACTATGTGATCAGGGATACACATTAAATTTTTATGCATAAGGAGGTGAAATTAGAAGAAAAATTCATATGTGTTGATTATAGATGCTCACAAGATAGGCACAAATTTATATAAGTTAGCAGATATCTTTAAAAAGGCACAACCAAAGGACAAACTTGAGGATCTATGAGAGAAGTTGGGAGTAATTTCTTTTACATCTTGCCATTGATGATTTGTATTAGTTGAGGGGAAGCTAGGTGTTAACTCTAGGATAAACCCTTTACCATTGATATCAAAGGGGGAGAAATACAAAAATAGGTATAGGAACATGTTTAGAAAATATGATGCTATAATAAGGCAGAGTTACTATATATATTTAGTTGATAGTATGTGTAGGTCTCAATTTTTGAGGAGAATTATAGGAATAGGTTTCAAAATGTGGAATTTTTAGTTTAAGGTTGCCATCAATGACAAAGGGGTAGATTTTTGGAAATATTGTCATTGATGTCAAAGGTCTAACATTATTGGTGACAAAGGCCCCATAAAATTTAATGTCTAAAGGTGTTTTTAATGTTCATATCTTGGCTAAATTGTGTTAATATTGTTTATATATTCTTGGTTGCATACAGACAAAAGAGGGCCCATGAGGAAGTCAAAGAGTCACCACTAAAGATAAAAGAGGGAAAGGACACATCTTACCATGAAGGGTCACCTTAAGGAATTAAAAGAGTCACCAGATAAAGACAAAAGAGGGAAAGGACTTATTTTACCATGAAGAGTCACCATGTGACTTCTCATATGGAATAATTCTAAGGGTCATACAAGTTTGGCACCATTTTCCATGAGGATTGAAGGGTCATACAGGGTGAATTCTAATGGTCATTTGGAAAGCTATAAAATGAGGCTTGGGTATCCATTTGTAATAAGAATGGAAGTGAACTATTTTATCTAGCCAAGAAGTGTATATGGGAGAAGAAAAAAGAGAAGAGATGCAATAGTATCCTATCATTTGTTGAGAAAGAAACATTGTGAGATAGTTGTGTTTTTTAAACAAGAGAGGTTGGTGCTCCTATGGGTTGGTTCTCACAAATCATTGTTGTGTTGGTGGTCAACAAAGGGGTTGGTGATCTTGTGGGTTGGTGCTCATAAATAATTATTGTGTTGGTGTTCATCAAAGGGGTTGGTGTTCCTACAAGTTAGTTCTTGTGAACTTTGAAATTTGAGTTGGTACTCATTCATATACTTGAGATTGGTCTCCATGGTTTTTCCCATATTGGGTTTCCACATAGAAATATGGTCTCTCTCTCTCTCTCTCTCTCTCTCTCTCTCTCTCTCTCTCTCTCTCTCTCTCTCTCTCTCTCTCTCTCTCTCTCTCTCTCTCTCTCTCTCTCTCTCTCTCTCTCTCTCTCTCTCTATCTCTCTCTTTCTCTCTCTCTCTCTCGTGTGTGGTTCATGTTATTGCTTTAGTTTTATTGCATATCTTGAATATATGATTAAGTGGTTAAAGAAAAGAAATTTGATTAAGTAAAATATTTAAAAGATATATGATATACTGATTCACCCCCATATCAATAAATCCCATGCTTAATAATGGGGAGGAGAAAGTCCTCTAAAAGGTCAAATCATCATCCTAGTAAAACTAGTCCATTAAAGTAGCTTTCTAGATTTATCTTCCCAATCAAGCCACTAGCAAGGGTTTGTAAGGGTTTTAAGAAATTTTGAATCTTAAGATTTGTTCATGAAGGTTGGAAATTGTATTTTAAAAATAATTCCACAAATGTGATCCTAAGGAACCTTACTAACTCCTTAAAACTTCATTGACTTCCATGCAAATCCTTCAAGGAGATATGAGCACTCCAAGTTAGCCTATCAAGGTTGTCTCTCTATTTCTTGCATGATTAAGTTAGTTTCTGAGCTAAAAGTTACCTTTACATAGTTTAATCTACATATTAATAGATTTAAAAAAATCTTTGGTGAACCCACAAACATATCCCAAGGGGTTGGAATGCATATCTCATCCTAGAAGTGTGAATGACCCTCATTTGGATATGAGGCTTAAACCATGTCTAATAGGCCTGACTAAAACCATTCTATTTTATATCATCATATTAAGATTATTTAAATTAAAATGGATCATACACATCTGATATGACCAGAAAAACACGATTCAATTAGTTTTAAGGCTCACTTAGATCTAAAAGTGAAAGTGATCTCTTGTTTGGATTCTATGCCAAAACCTTGTCCGTAGGCCTAACTACAACTCCTATAGTTTTGGACCACTTTCTGAGTTATCTCCTCATATGTGGTTTTATTCATGTTTTTTTTGATGTCCCTAAATTTTAAACATATTATATAAATGTTCAAGAATATCTTTACCCATCCATTTCTCTCCATCCCTCAGGATTGTAAGGTTTATGCATGGGGAAAGTACCCTTTATCTAAGATAAATTAGAGGGTACTTCCCCTATTTTACCAAAATAATTGAAAGTTTTAAAAGCATCTAAAATTGGTATATATTATCTACACAAAAATCCATCCCTTAGTCAGGTTATTTGGCCCTCAAAAGGATCTAAAACCCAAAATATACCATGCCAAAAGAGTACTATGTATGCAAGATTTTCATCAAGACTATGTATTGCATTTGAAAGGGTCCTTTTCTAATTTTATTTAATAATTAATAGATTATAGATAAATTTATGGTTATTATGAGTGTGTTATATTTCCATTTAACACTTAAACTCCCTCCATACTTCTTTCAATACCCTAACCAGTCAAGACTATGTGCACCCTACCCATACAATGTTCTTGTTTTTTAGAGTGTACCTATAGGTATAAACACATGTTGGAACTTGGAAAACATTTAGTGAGATTAATTTAAGCCATTAGGTTATTTTATATTGGTTTGGAACTATTCCTTCACGCTGTATATGCTCAAATATCACTTAAAACCCATATTTTGTTCATTATCTACTTATTTATAGTTGTAGGTGAGTATTTTGCATGCTAGGAGACCTATAGATGATCATGGGATATGGAGTATTAAATTAAAACCTTCTCCACATGACCTTTGGACCAAGAACACTATTTAACCATATATTCATGTTTTTTTTATTCCATCTTACACCTTCCATCTTAGACCCTAAACCTATCCCTCCTAGTTCACTTATGTGTAAGGTTTGATGGTTCTTATAAAATATCTAGAAGGAGCTCACATAATGACTAGTCTATGTAAGACAAGATATTGGAACCCATGATAGTGAGAATGGTTTGTAGTAGCAAAGTGGCCTTTGAAGAATATGAATTTTGTGATTTGAAATAATCTAGGGTTATTGGAGGATCACATTAATTCATTTTAATATCAAGGAAGTGTCTACACAAGTGTTAGATGTCGTGTTCATCATAACTGGTTTTTGGAGCTTGTAGGCAGTCTGGAGTGACCTATTTGGAGATGCTAGTTTGAGATATTATAAGCAGAGTTTGAGGTGAGTGAGAGATTTTTGGTATTATATGAGTCGCAAAAATTCAACACATGGAATTTGTCTTCATGTTTTGTGTTTATTTTGGTTGGATCAGTCAAATATATTTGATTGAGTTTTTGGTGTGCATGACCAGTTTGAGTAATCAATTTGTTTGAGTTGGTTTGGACCTGTTTAATCTATGTGAAGGTGAAAAATGGATTTGAATGTATTTTTTATGTCATGAAGGACATATCCATGTGATTTTATTATATGGTTGTTTGGTAAAATAAATAGTATGCCTTAGTTCTTCTTGTTAGTATTTTTTGGGTATTCGTAGGACTTGGAGCGAGAGAGAGAATGGCTTGGATGGAGTAGTGGTTTGGATTTATAGGTTAATTGGTCACTTGAAGAAGTTATAAATGATATATTTTAGGTATTTTTTGATGTGTTTCATCTATTGGTTAAGGCTAAATATGTTTGAATAAGTTCAAGGTGTAACCAGTACTAATAAAGGGCTAATGCATTAGGCCTAATTGAGATCTAAAGGAAGATTGAGCTTGTTTTGAAGTATGGATGACCTTTGGAGTGTTTGAGTTTGATTGATGGAATGCATGAGGATATTTTGTAAGGGTAATTCAAGTATGTGAAGTATCTTGGCTGACCAATATGGGTTAGATGATGGAGTGATATATATACAAGGTCAAATTAGCCTATTTGTGTAGGTGAGAGCATAGTGTATTCACGTGAAGGGAAGAGCTCAGTCAAGGAGAAAATATGGGTCATTGAGAACCATCAAAGGGTAAAGAAGATAAAACATGTTTTACTGATAATGTTCATGATCTAACAAGTCATTATACCTAACAGTCTAAAGGGTGACTTGGTTGAGCAAATGAGGTAGGTATGCATGCTTAGAGAAGAGAGGTAGATTGTAGGTGTATGAGCTTCAAAAGGTCATCATCAGGTTTAGAAGACATAATATCAGTGGTGGAAATAAAATTAGATGTATTTAAGTGGGTTATTAATCACCTAGGGGTTTTTAGCCTCTTTGCTAGTTGGAGCTAGCTAAAGGTCTAGTTGAAGCTGGACTAAATTGAGGGGTGGATGCTCCTTGATTAGTTGGAGCTAGTCTAAAGTTTCATGTTTATATTATCCTTATTGGAATATAGTCCATTGGTTTTTAGGCTTAAGAGTGGGTTTTCTCCCCCTAGAGGTTTTCCCACATAAATTATGTGTTCACATGATGTATGCTCTTGTTCATGCTTTATATGTTTAAGCTTTCATGTTCATATTACTAGATTATATTAATGAATGATGAAAGGGTTTTAGTATTAAATGTACATTATTGTATATTTATTAACCCCCATTCTTAGTAGCTAATTTAAATAATTGGTATCATATTTGGTCCTTCTTAAGGACTAATCAGCTTGGAAGGTGATCTTGTGAGTAGCTTGGTTGATGGTGTCTGCCTAGTCAGCTTGTTGGCAAAGTTGATAGAGTTGTTGATGATCAATATGGTAGCCTTGTTGTTTTCATGATTCTTCATTTTTTTTGTATTATGATTTAAAGACTAATTAATTTTGAATGTTTCTCTAAGATGAAGATGGATGCTAAGAGTTAGATTGTTCATCGCTAAAGCCAAGGTAAGTTGATTGTTGTTACAGATGGTTCTTTAGCATGAAGGTTTGTCAAAGAAGTCATATTAAAATGGATATGATTTTTTTTAATCCAAATTAAAAATCAAACCTAGGTTGACAAACAAAAAGGACCTTAAAATCATATTGAAAGATAATCCTATTTGTATTAGGTCTCCATGAGACTTAATGAGGGTATGAGAGCTAATGAAGCTTTCTGAGTAAGGGAATATGTATTGAAGATCAAATTGAATTAAAAGGCAAGAATGGATATGAAGTCATGCCTCAGGTTCAGGTATTGACTATCTAAGGTTCTCATATGAAAGAGAGCAAATAGTGACCTAGTTTGCAAGTGAGAGAAAGAGAGAAGAAACTCTTGAGGGTTGCAAGAAGAATGAAGTAGAGTAGATTATAATGAAATGTTAGTGATATGTTATTGATGTGATTATAAGTATGAAGACATAGTTTATTGTGTTTGAAGGTCTGATGAGAAAGGAAGATGAAAGGAAAAATTGATTTATTGAAGAGATAACTTGTTTTCATGTAGAGGCTAATTTGAGAGAGATATAGATCAAAGAGACCATCATCAGTTGTGAGAGAAAAAAAACATCAAGGTGGAGTGTTTTAGGGTGCTTAGGTTGGCTTGTATATTCAAGGGTTTTAGTGATTAATTGGGCTACAAGACCAATGTTGCTTATGAGATTGAAGGAGATTGTTGAAAGTGATCTTGAAGGTTTTATGTTGAATATCATATTTATTTTTTGTCAAGGTGACCTCATAAGGTCATAGAGGAGTATGATGACATATTGAATAATTTGAGGTTGAATTTTTTTTTTGAGTTTCATGTTAGAATTCTAAGTTTTTATAATAGGGTCTTAACTGTGAGGATAAGGTTGATTCTTTTAGTCAATTTGAAGGGTTTTCATTAAGAGATCAATAAAATAAGAGTTTTGTTATGACCTTAAGGTCATGTAACATGAGTTTTATTATTGTGGTATCATGTGTTTAGTGTTTTCAAGGAAATATTGATTATCAGATGTCTGAAAAATAGTAGGTGTATACATAAACATTTATGATTGTGTGTTTCCATGAAATGCTTTAAAGAGCTCTTAGCCATAATAAATTATGGTGTCCAAAGGATATATTGTTGATCATATGGGATCTATTCCTAATTATCTCAGATGTTCAATCTTTCTTAAGGAGGTTTAATTGATATTATAGGTTAGTGAAGAGAAAATAAGTAAGGATGATTGCTCAAAAGGTATGTTCAGGTCTCCTAGTCCTAAAGTGCATTTTTGATCAAATTTTTATGCCTTGGTTGAGTAGAGATTTGAATAAAAAAGGTGGATTAGTTTGTTTTAGGTCATGAGAAAGATATTAATGAGTAATTTCTAGGTGGTTTGAACTTCTATGGTGCTTAGATTTGTATTTTGTATTCAAAAGTTAGAGTTGACCAATTTTAGCAGTGATGACTACCTAGAGTGTGTCCAATGTGCTCTTTTAATGTTTTATTAGGGATATAAGGTTGGATAAAGTTGATTAAATTTGGGTTTGACATGTAAAATCATAATAAGAGGTTTGATGATGTCTATGAGGTGCTCAGGTATGTGTTTGACCATTTGGTCAAGATGACTATTGTAAGTTGTGGCTTGTATGCACAAATTGCTCTATTACAAAGGTCACTTGAAGTTTGGAGATGTGTCATGAAGTAGTTTATGATCAAGAAGGTCTACACATATTTTTAAGACATGATCTAAGTGGTTTCATAGGTTGTTGAATCCTTTTGTGTCAGGTGGAGTGTTTTGTGTGGTCACTAGCTTCTCTTATCAAGAGCATGTGTTTGGTGGCTTAAAGGAAGTCATGGTTCCCAAAGGTGTGGAGGATTTAAATTTTGCATGGAAGTGATTTTTAGTGGTCTATAGGTGTGGTACCTAGATCAAGTGTCTGTGTTGACTGTAGGTTGACCTTTGACCAAGGTTTACTTTGAAGGCATAGTCATTTAGGCATGATTGAAAAAATGGTCTATCTTTGGAGTTGGAGGATAAAAGATTAAAATAATATTAATGGGCCAAATGGGTGTCTGAAAGAATTTTATATTGGTTTTGAAGGTAATAATTTTTCAAGTTATTCAAGTTTTGGTCTTCTAGGAGGTTTAATTGGCTAATATGCTAAAGAAGGAAGTCTACTAAGGAGGATGAGTTGGGATCTCATTATTGGAATTATAAGGGGACATGGTAATGGAATTTATATATAGAGTTTCTTGATCTTAAAGTGTACACACAAAGAGTTATGAGTTCTACAGTGGTTAGACAGGGCTACAAAAGGTCTAAGTATGCCTAGTGGAGAAATTGAACAATTTTGTGATATATTTCCAAAGAAGGTTGGATTTTTTGGTTACAAATTATTAGGTTGGTATATTATAAGCATGATTTAGGTATGGTTATATAATTTAAGTTCCTTTGGTGGTCTGTAGGGTACCTTGAGTGGAAAGGTATGTGAGCTTGCATAATGCTATGGTGCTCTTATTGTTGTTTAAAGCTATTCTTGGAGGTATTGTAGATATATATGGGTTGTATATACTGAGGGGGAAACTTAAAAGTGGAGCAAGATCCTAGGGGGATGTATGTTACTATATAATTGGTGACAGGTCTAAGGATCTAGGTAGGTTGGGAAAAGGATTGAGTTCTAGCTATTCAATTTTTGAATAAGATGATTCAGTTGTATGATCAGATATTTTGAAGGAAGGGAGTGTGATTAAGTGTTATATATGTCTCTTGGAGACTTAGAGGTTTGAGTTTAGTGTTTAGTAAAGGGGGAGCTAAGTTTTTTATTTCTCAAGTGGTAGTGGTCTGATTGGGAGCTAGTGTGCTTTCCTAGTGGGTAGGCCCAAGGATTTTATAGGTCTTTTAGAGCTATGACATAAGTTTGTAATTGAAGGGATATTGGTCCAAGGGGAAGTACTTGTGTTGATTTTTGATTTTTTGTTGATATTTGGTGTGCTCTAAGTTTCAAATGATGAGAAAGAAAGGTATGTGATCTTGGTTGTGTTCTTAATTTGCTTGTTTAAAGATAGAAGAGCCTATTTGGTAGATGAGTCCACTTTGTCATTTTGGCAAAGGGGGATAGATAAAAAGAGTGTTTCCATTAATGAAAATGGGGGAGATTGTTGGGAGATTGGTGGTAGTCATGTGATGTCATTGATGTCAAGTGGCATTGGTGATGACAAAGTGGTATGAGAGTGCTCTTGGTCTAATATACATGAAGCTTGGAGAGAGCATTTGATATGTTATTAGTATGATCCTAGTAAGATAATTCTTATAATATGCTCTTCAGGTCTTGAATTTGATATTTTCTTGGTCTACAAGTCATTCTATGCCTTGTGGGCTTGATCATGTATGGTAGCATATGGAGGTAAGTGTTATATGACTTATATGTTCTCAGTAGGTGATTCTAGTGCTTGTATTATGTGAATTATATATATATATATATATATATAATGTATTATGAGCTCAATGGATAAGTTTTAAAGTACCTTCAAGAGGTAATTTGGCTTAGTGGTTCAAGGCCTAATAGGTAAGGTGGAATAATGAGGCCCTTGTGAATAGTCATGAAGAAGATCCAACTTGGCAGAGCTTATTATGCTTGGCATATGCATGCTAGACATGTATAGGGTGATAGGAAGTTTGGTGTATGTTTTTAAAGAGGTGGCTTATGGTCTGCAATATAGTTTGGCCATTAGCCTAGTTAGCCTAGATGGGTTTATGAGGCTTTGTGAAGGGTCAAAGGGTGTTTTTAGGTTGGTGAAGATTTTTTTTTCATGAGATATGGTCAAGAAAGTATGTTAAATCATGTTGATAAGGTTTGAGGTTAGAGATTGAGCTACAAAGTCATAAAGTTGGTTTAGAAGCTTTAAAGGGTGACAGAAATGAGTGTAAGGAGCCTAAAAGTAAGTTTCTCATGCTTGTTGGCATGTGCAAGTTTTTCATGAGAAGTTAAGATCTTTGGAGTAGTTGGGGAAGGTCATTTATAATTTTTTCCAAGCATTGGTTTAGGAGTTAAGGGGAAGAGCTTTATGAACATTCATTAATAATGTAAACTGGTTAAAACCCTTTATAAACCCTCATAATGGAGAGATTGGAAATATATTACTATAAATGACCCATAATGGATTGGTTGAATTTTTTTTACCATTATAAGTTATAGAGGATTCCTATAGGCATCTCCAAGTGGTAGTAGTGTGTTAGGGAAGTGAGCAAAAGGTACAAACATATGCTTATTTCTAAAGATTTTAGTGTTATAGGTAGGGTTGACTAATTCAACACATAAGAGTTGTTGGAGATTAAAGTAGAGGACTTGTTATTGAAGTACATATAGTTTTTTTGGAAAGAAATAGTCACTATTTCAATTATCTAAGTCAATTAAGTTGACTAGTCGCTAGAGTGGAAATGGACCAAACAATGAACAAAAGCTAGTCAGAGTGATAACCTATTTAAGGATTGATTTCAGGTGTTTAGGGATTGAAAAAATGATTTGGGGTCTTATTTAAATACCTATCCCTCCTATTGAAATTATGTTTAAGTGTTGATGGTGCTTATAAAATATCTATAAGGAGCTCACAAAATGACTAGTCTATGTAAGATAAGATATTGGAACCCATGATAGTGAGAATGGTTTAAAGTAGCAAAGTGACCATTGAAACATATGAATTTTGTTATTGGAAATTTTAAAAAGTTTTTTATGATCACATGAATGCATTGGAAGATCAAGTAAGTGTATTCACAAGTGTTAGATGTCATTTTCATCATGACTGGTTTTTGGAGCTTATAGGCAATTTGGAGTGGCCTATTTGGAGAGGCTAGTTTGAGATATTTTGAGTAGAGTTTGAGGTGAGTGAGAGATTGGTGGTATTATATGATTCCTATATATTTATTAAATGGAATTTGTCTTCATTTTTTGTCTTTAGTTTGGTTGGATTATTCAAAAATATTTGACTAAGTTTTTGGTGTGTATGACCAATTTGAGTAATCAGTTTATTTGAGTTGGTTTGGACCTGTGTGAGCTATGTGAAGGTGAAAAATGGATTTTGAGTTGTTTTTTATGTCATGGAGGACCTATCCATGTGATTTTATTAGGTTATTTTTTTTAAAAATAAATATTATGGCTCATTTCTTCCTGGTAGTATTTTTTGGGTATTTGCATGACTTAGAACGAGAGAGACAATGGCTTGGATGGAGTAGTGGTTTGGAGTTCCAATTTGATTGGTCACTTGGGGAAGTGAGAAATAATATATTGGAGGAATTTTTTATGTTTTTAATCTATTTTTTAAGGATTTATATCGTTCAATAAGATTAAGGTGTAATGAGTACTAATGAAGGGCCAATGCATTAGACCTAATTGAGATCTAAAGGAGGATTGAGCTTGTTTTAAAGTATGGATGACCTATGGAGTATTTGAGTTGGATTGATGAAATGTATGAGTATATTTTATAATGTTAATTAAATTATGTGAAGTATTTTGTTTGACCAAGATGGGTTATATGATGGAGTGATATATATACAAGGTCAAATTAGCCTATTTATGTAGGTGAGAGTAGAGTGTAGTCAAGTGAATGGAAGAGCTCAGTTAAGAAGTATATATGGGTCATTTAGGACCATAATAGGGTGAAAAGGATTAATCATGTTTGATTGATCATCTTCATGGGATAAAAATTAATTATACCTAATAGTCTAAAGGGTGATTTGGTTAAGTGAATGAGGTAGGTGTGCCTGCTTGGAGAGGAGAAGTAGATTGCAGGTGTATGAGATTCAAAAGGTCATCATAAGGTGTAGAAAATATTAGATCAATGATGTAAATTATATAATATGTGGTTTATTTGGTTTTTAATCACCTATGGGGTTGTAGCCTCCTTGCTAGTTAGAGCTAGCTAAAGGTCTAGTTAGAGTTGGACTAAATTGAGGGGTGGATACTCCTTGATCAGTTGGAGCTAGTCTAAAGTCTCATGTTTGTATTATATTTATAGGATTGTAGTCCATTGGTTTTTATTCTTGATAATGGGTTTTATCCCCTAGAGGGTTTCCCACATAAATGATGTGTTCAAATGATGTATGCTCTTGTTCATGCTTTGGATGTTTAAGCTTTCATGTTCATGTTGCTAGATTAGATTAATGAATAATGAAAGGGTTTTGGAATTGAATGTAAATTTTTGTATACTGATTCAACCCCACTCTTAGTAGCTAATATCAACATATGTTTTTTTGTATTTTAAATTGTAGATGTGTATTTCTTGTAGAAGGAGACCTATAGATGCATGTCAAACCCTAGAACATCACCACTTAACTCCTCTTGATGATCATTTAGGTTAAAATTACTCTTTCATATAATTTAGGTACATTAAAATATATTGGAAATTCATAATTAAAACTTTAGGTGAAATAGGGGTCTCTTTTGAATCCAAACTGTAGATAACATTGACTATTTTCAAAGTATAAAAGTATGATTTTGGGTTCCTCAAAAATTGACCTCCATTTCTCATCTTCCCCTCAAAATTGGCACAGATCTTATCCTATGTCATGGATTTAAAAAATAATAATAGGAGACATGATAATAATTCACAACCTTACCATATATCTCTACCAAAATGGCTTTAGGTTTCTATTTTGCATTTTTAGGGAATTAGGTCCTAGAATTGGTCATTTTATGTTTTAAAGGTCTATTCATTTCAAAATTCTAACTTGAAACCTAAAATTACTATAATATACCCTATTAAACATACTATTACCTCAAGGAAGGTTATAAATTTTTTCAATACTTGATAATAAAACTCTTTAGTTCTCTATATTGTCACCTTTAGGTGACCATTTTCCTATATGCAGGCAGTAAAGAGAAGTATGGGAAATAAGCATTGTATTAGCCTTCAGTCTAAGTTTTAGACAACTCTAAAGCTTGATAAAATATAATAATTTAATAATCAAGGATCTATCTCAGTCTAAACTCCTTCTCAATATGAATTTTTTCATGAGGACACATGTAGGTGCTTACTAATGGCATATTATGTACAAATGTTGCTCATGACTACAATAATTCCCCTTTTCTTACATCAAATGAAATATTGATACACTAATTAATGATTATAAAGGATACACCAAGGATAAAAACCTTAAATACACCTATGTGAAAATAACATATAGGTTTAATACATGTGTCTCACCATGGTTGCAAGTAAACAATGAGCAAAAGTTGATTGTATGGTGTTCATAAATACACTCTCATAGAGTATTACCTTGAATAATGATATTTAATGGTTAAGTGGAATAAATAACACATTTAAAACATATAAATTCACATATCACAACCATTTTAATCCATTAAATAGCATGAAGTTCCTAAAAATGGTGAAAAACTGCCTGCAACTCAGAAAGGTGTATCTTCTTTCAAATTTGATGTCCTTGACCTATCCAAACACATTAAAATAGGTAAAAAATCATGTTAATAATTTTATTAGGAGTTTAAATTTATATTTAACCAACCTAAGTAACTATTTTTTTACATACTTGCCCAAAATGGAGCAAAACCTATAGGGTGCATAGATTTGCAAGCAAAAAAACATAGTCAACTTCATGAGGATGGTTCATAAAGCATAAGACACAATTATTAAAAATATTATTATATAAATTAATTTATCTAATTTTATAATACATCCCCAAGATCATTTTTCTTGAAACCTCTTGTGCTAACCATACCAAGTACAAACCTGAAGACTACTTTTGTATGCCTAGAAGGATGAAAATGGAGTAGAATGGTGTTGGACATAAAATGGAACTTATATATAATTTAAAAATTTTAACCAAAATTTAGGAAGTTGATGATACATTATATGATCTTCTCCCATGTGGCACACTTCCCCATAGGCCGTACAAGTTCCAAACTCTCTTTTTTCTTTAGAAAACTACCATTTATTTTGAAGAACCTACCACTTTCAGTTACCAATAGTTTATTGAGATATATAAGGACACATGGGATGTGACATAATATTTTTAAACCTTTAAACTTATCAATAAATTTTTACAAGTCATTAAATGCCCTTTTTTGACCTCAAAATGACTCTTGGGACTAAAAGGATTAAAAAGACTAAGGACCAAGGCCAATATAAAATTAAATGACATAAATTAACCTATAATACAAATTTGGAAATAATATATGAGACCCCAAAACACCTAAAAATTATGTTTTTACCTATAGGTGCCCCAATTTGACCTATAGGGTCAAATTTGGTCAACAAATTAATGACTCATAGGGGTAGTATACCTACTATACTAAGTGGACTAGTAGCCTTATCAGTCCATTAGGCTTAGGGAGTAATATAAAATATGAGATAAAACAAGGAGACCTTTGACCATTGACAAGAAGCTTGACCAAGATAAGACAACTAATTGACTACCTCAACCACAAAAAGTAAAAGACACACACAAAATAAAGCAAGCAAGCTAACAAGACACACACATGTGATCAAGGCACTTAGGAAAAATAAGAAGCAAATAGATATATAAAAATAAAAATCAAGTGTAACTTCCTTTCTAAGATCAAAAGGAAAGTTTCTTGCATCTCCTTCTTCATTAGATGAATCATGGTAGCAAGCCTGTTGTTCTTTGTATTGAACACTTAATAGATCAGACCTACTTCTTGGCACCTTAAATGCTATGCTATCAAGGGAAACATCTTAAAATAGGTCTATAGTGTAAAATTATTCCTATTGGACTTTTACAGATACTTCATATTGCTGCCCACTATTAATTTCATGACCAAATTTCATTTTATTTATAGACATAACTTCAAGAGGAATGGTTTTTTGTTCCTTGGAAGGATGCAAAAAATAGAAAATTGTATTAAAATCCAAAGTCTGATGTGAAATTTTCTCTTTCTCTTCTATGACATGTTTTAAAATGTCATCTTTCTCATCATCACTTGTAATCAACTCTTATGAAATAGTAAATCCCTTGAGATAGTCAAACTCATTGTAAATGTTTTCAAACTACTACCATAAGTCCTCATCCTCTTTTTTATCAACATCATGAAGGTAAATTACAATAAATTCTCCTTCATCCTCTTCCTTATAATCGAAAATGACTTCATCCAAGATTTCCTCTTCAAAGAAAAGCATTCTTCATTATCAACCAAACAAGAAGACTCAACACAAGGGATCACCTCTTCTTCAACACTTAAGACCTATTTAGGTCTCTCAAGTTATATATTATATATCATAATATGATATTTATTCTCAAGGGATTCAATATATTCGATCTCCCTTTCCTTTTTGGTGATGCCAAGACTAGGCATCTTGAAATCGGGTGACCTAGTCCAATGAGGCTGCTAAGGAGTTGCATTTTCCTCAAGCAAGAGTTATGAATTTTACTCAACCAAAGGATCTTATTTATGTTGCCATACCATAGTACCATCAAGGTAAAGAGTTATGGGATGAGGAAAATAGGAACTAATTGGTGGAGGTAGAACATAGGGATCAAAATTAGATTGTGAATACAAAGTTGGGGATTCTTTTGGGATTTCTTAAGGAAGGGGAGGTTGAACTTGAGGTAAGATAGCTTGGTTATATTTATTCCAATTTAAAATAACTTCATTCAAATATTCTTAAACTTGAATTTTCTCTTGAGGGAGGTTATATGGGGTCTATTTAGGCATATGATCTTCTTTTAGGTCTAAACCTTCCATCACACCTTGACTTAGCAATTTCATCCTTGAGTCTAACTCTTCAATTTTCTTGGATAGGTTCTCTTGGAAAATTATTTCTTGAAGTTCATAGGAATAATAATGAGGAAAGGAATATAATAAGGATAACATGGAACACAATAATCTTCTTGAGGAAGGGTGGGATGTACTTGCAAATGATCAACTTCATTCTCAACTTCACACTCTTATTTCCCCATGATTCCAATATATTATTCCATCTTAGGATGTTAGGATTATAAGTATTATATTTAGGTTGTTATGAAATTTTAGGAGTGGGTGAAGTGTTCAAAGAACTTGGAATCTCTTTAGGCTTAGATTTTCCACCTTGTCTCCAGCTTGGAATCTCATATCTTGAGGTCTTTTCTTGAGATGGGGATGCAATAGGAAAGGGTAATAAGGGATTATATTCCACTTATTTTTATAATTAAATATACTATTGCATATTAATATTATCCAAATCAATCTTCCTATCAAGATTAGATTCAAACACAAGGCTTCTCTTTTCAACTTTTCCTTCCAACTGATTGGAAAAGGATGACTTTGATAAGCTTGATTGGGTTCATGAGTGGGAACCATGTAAGGCTGATATAAATCTTGTGTAAGTGTAAATAAAGGATGATATGTTTGGTAAGGATAAATTTCATTAATTCTTAGCCTATCCTCTAAGGAAGAAACCAAGCCACTCACATCTAGCATCTCACTTGTGCGCCTTTGCCAATTGACTCTCTCAATAGGTACCCATTCTCTTTTAACCAACTCTAATGCATATATCACATTATGAATAAGATTAATATAAAAATATTGACCATATACCATTTTTGTTTCAAGATCTAACATATACCTCTCATAGCCCAAAAGAGTTTGCTTGAAAGTGGAAATGGACTAATTAGATAAATTTCTAGGTTGACTAGGAGGAGTAGGACATTGAGAAGGCTGGCTATAGGACTGATACACTTCATGAATGGGATGATAAAATTCATTTTGGAGTTGTTACATTTCATGATAGGGATAATGAATAACTTTATCTTGTTGATAGGTAATGGCACAATCTTGAAACGTCACACCAACTTATGTAAAACAAAACTCAACACCAAGGTAAGCCATAAAACTTCATTAGGAAGAAAGAACACAAGGATTGATCGTAAATAATATTCAAAAGGAATACCTAGGATTCTTGAGTAGCTAATGTAACTTTGGAGTCACCATTCATGATTTGATAGATGCCTCCAAAGGCTGATTATTGAAAGACAATACCAAAAATATTTCAACCTATTAGACTAAGAATCCCACTGTGCATGCAAAAAACTATTATCACTTGGATTTTCACCATTTAAGGACATTTCTTATCTCTACTCATTAAATTGGAATAATTGAAACACCTCTAGGATTTTGGGTAGCCGAAGGATGAGGTGAATCTCTAGATAGGGCTAACTCCCTTGATTTACCACTTTGGATCACAAATACACCTAAAATTTGTGGGGGGGGGGGGAGGGAGAGAGATAATTGGAAGTAAATTATGCCAAGGGAGATGATACACCAAATAATATGATGACTTAAAAGAAACAACATATTATACATGAGAATAAAGGACTAACCAAACATACGCTCCTTCAATTTGCATCTTCTCACATCAATGTTACATTATGAGGTTATGGATGAATGTGAAAAGATAGGAGGATTAGAAAAGAGATATTTAATGGCACTAGTTAATATATTAAATAAATAAATCCTTGAATTTTACTAGAACACTTCACATGCCCTGTAAGAAGAAGCTTTCTAGCTGCAAATAAATGATAGAATGAAACAATCATGCTAAGGAAACAAGAGTTATCACTTATGTAAAATGAAACATTACAAATGAAAACATGAATAATAGTCATGGAAGAAATAAAAATAATTAGTGTTATTGATCAAAAGGTATGAAAATGAGTAGGGCTTTACCATACTGAGGTGGAGCATAAGTTATAATAGCTAAAATGGTTAGTTCTTATAAAACTTGAGAGAGATAAAAGAAGAGAGAAGTAAAATGGTCACAAGGACACTTGTTAAGATGATAAAAGGAGTTAATTTTTAATGATATGAGGATATGGGATGAACCATGAAAGTTCATAAAGCACAAGTGTCCATCCAAGTCATAAAACTCATGAAAAGTGGCATGAAACTCCTCATTCTAGCTCAAAAAACTACCTTCATGATTTGGACCTATTTTAACATCCAAAAACTAAATAGGGATATGTATTATTATTGTAATGAAGGTTTAGGATTTCATACATGCCTCTCCATTCATTTTTTGTAGGCTGATTCATCTAAAATCATCTGGGAATGAGCCATTATCATCTGTAATTCAAAAAATTCTACGCTCATGTACCCTACACATTTAGCCTTGAAAAAGGCATAAATTTTCAATTAAAATACATGGGAGGAAATTTATGACAATTTTATACACCCTCTGTGGCCTTATAAGCATTAGGGACATGTTAAAATTAGCTCACTTGAATTTTTCCACCCTTTTCACTAGCTTGGTCATTATGCCAGTTTTGACTAGCTAAGATGAGAGCTATTTTTTACACACTTATAATTCTTTTTAAGGCATTAAATGGACATAGGGATTTATTAAAAGTCATAATATTCCCCCCAAACTTGATTTCATCCCTTGAAACCTCCTTTAGCCCACAAAACACATAAAATAATCAAAATTACCTTGTTTTTTACCCTGTTCATATAATTCTGTACAATTCAAAATGTTTGGGATGATCTTGAGAGAGTAATATACAAGTTCCAATCATCATCTTGGTAAAACTGGTCCATTAGAGTGGCTTTATAGATTCATCCTCCCAATTGGGTCACTAGCAAGGGTTTGCAAGGGTTTTGAGCAATTTTGACTCTTAAGCTTTGTTCATAAAGGTTGGACATTGAATTTTAAAAATAATTTCAAAAATTTGATCCTAAGGACCCCTTATAAATCCTAAAAAATTCCTTGACCTCCATTAAAATCCTTCAAGGAGATGTAATCACTCTAAGTTAGCCCATCGAGCTTGTATCTCTATTTCCTACATGCTTAAGTTTGTTTCTGAGCCAAAAATGACATTTTAATAATTTCCTATGCATATTACTAGATTTAACACAAATTTTCTGAACCAAAAATAATTTCCTATAGTGTTATAATTCATATCTCATGCTATAAGTGTGAATGACCCTCATTTGGATACGAGGCCTAAACCATATCAAATAGGCTTACATGTAACCTTTATGTTTTAGATCATCCTACTAATCTTATTTTCATTATAATTGATCATAAAACTATTTTATTACCCTAAAAACATGATCCAATTAGTTTTAAGTCTCACTTATATCTAAAAGTGAATGTGAAATCTTGTTTGGATTCTAGGCTAAAACCCTGTCCTCAGGCCTGACTGTAACTCCTATAGTTTTGGACCACTTGTTGAGTTATATCATCCTATGAGGTGTTATTCATGGTTTTTATATATACCTAAATTTACAAATCCTCTATAAAGGATAAAACGTATCTTTACCTATCCATTTCTCTCCATCCCTCATGACTATAGGGTTTATGCATGGGGAAAGTATCCTATGCCCGAGATAAAATAGAGGGTACTTCCCATTTTCTCCCAGATTAATTAAAAGTTGGAAAATATTATCAAAGTGGTATATATTATATAAAAAAAATCCATCCCTTGGTCAGGTATTTGAACCTCAAAAGGCTCTAAAATCCAAAATAGACCATGTCAAAAGAGTATTGTGTATGTAATATTTTCATCAAGACTATGTATTGCAACTGAAAGGGTCTTCTCTCTGCTTGTATTTCATCATGAATATATTATATATAAATTCATGGTCATTATGAGTGTTTTATATCTCCCTTTAACACTTAAAATCCCTACATACTTCTTCCAATACCCTAACCAGTCAAGACTATGTGCACCTTACTCGTACAATGTTCTTATTTTTTGGAGTGTACCTATAGATATAAATACATGTTAAAACTTGGAAAACGTTGAATGATATTAATTTAATACATAATGCCATTTTTTATTAGTTTTTACCTATTAATTCACCCTGTATAATCTCAAACATCACTTAGATAACATATTTTGCTCACTATCTGCTTAGTTACAGTTGTAGGTGAGTATTTTGCATGCTAGGACATCTATATGTGATCATGGGATATGGAGTACAGAATTACAACCTTAAAATTAAATTTGGACCAAGAACACTATTATACCATATAGGCATGTTTTGGTTATTCTATCTTACACCTTCATCATGGACTGTGTGCTACCTTATCTGAAACTATAAATGTGTATTTCTTGTAGAAGGAGACCTGCAAATGCATGTTGAACCCTAGAACATCACCACTTAACTCTTATTGATGATAATTTATATCAAAATTAATATTTATAATAGTTTATGGACATTAAACTATGGTGCAAATTCCTAATTTCAACCTTAGATGAAAAAGGGATCTCTTTTGAATCCAAACTATAGATAACACTGACTATTTTTAAAGCATAAAAGTGTGATTTTCGGCTCCTGAAAAATTGACCATTTCTCATCTTCCCCTCAAACATGGAAGGGATATTTTCCTATGTTTGGGATTTAAAAAAAAAAAAAAAAGATACATCCAAATCATTTACATCCCTACCATATATCTCTACTAAAATGGCCTTAGGCCTCTATTTTGCATTTTTTGGGAATTAGGTCCTAGAATTGATTATTTTGTGTTATGAAGGTATATCCATTTAAATTTTTTAAATTGACACCTAAAATTAGTCTTATCTACCATATTAAACATAATAGGACATATGGGAAGGTTATAACGTGTTTCAATGCTTCAAAACAAAACTATTTAGTTCTCTATATTGTCACCTGTAGGTGACCATTTTCTTATATGCAAGCAGTGAAGAGAGTATGGGTAGTAAGAATTATATTGGCCTTAAATATGAGTTTTAAACCACTATCAAGCATGAAAAAATATAATAATTTCATAATCAAGGACCTTGCTCAGTCTAAACTCCTCAACATGAAATGTTCCATGAGGACACTTATAGGTGCTTATTAATCGCAGACTATGTACAAAGGTTGCTCATGAGTTTAAAAATTACACTTTTATTGAATAAAATTAAGTATTTACCCACTAATTAATGATAATAAAGGACACACCAAGGATCAAAACCTTAAATACACCTTTTTGAACATAACATACAAGTTTAATACACGTGTCTCACCATGGTTACAAGTAAACAATGAGCAAAAGTTGATTGTATGGTGTTCATAACTACACTCTCATAGAGAATTTACTTGAATAATGAGATTTAAAGGTTGAGGGGAATAAATATCACATTCAAAACATATAAATACACCTATCAAAACCCTTTGAAGCCATTAACAAGCATGAAGTTCTTAAAAATAGTGAAAAATTGCCTGCAACTTAGAAAGGTGTATCTTCTTGAAACTTTGATGTACTTGACATATCCAAACACATTAAAACATGAAAATTATCATGAGAATAATTTTAATATGAGTTAAAAATCATTTATAACCAACCTAAGCAACTAGTTTGTACAGATTAGCCTAAAATGGAGGAACACCTATAGGGTGTATAGATTTACAAGAATAAAAACACATTCAATTTAATGAGTATGGTTCATAAATAATAGGCCTCCATTATTCAAAATATTTTTATTTAAATTAATTTATCTAAGTGTATAATACACCTCCATGAGCATTTTTCCTGAAACCTCTCATGCTGATCGTACCAGGTTCAAACCTAAAGATTGCTTCTATATGCCTAGAAGGATGAAAAAGGATCATAATGGTTTTGGGAATAAAATAGAACTTAAAAATAATTTAAAACTTGGAACTAATTTTAAGGAAGCTAAAGAGACATTTTATGATCTTCTCCCATGTGGCACATTTCCCCATAGGCTGTATAAGTGCCAAACTCTCTTTTTTTCTCAAGAAAACTACCCTTTATTCTAAAAAACCTACCACTTTTAGTTACCAATAGTTTATTAAGACATATGAGGACACATGGGACATGACATCACCTTTTTTAACCTTTAAATTTCCCAATAAATTTGTATGTCATTAAATACCCCTTTTTTACCTTAAAATGACTCCTACGACTAAAAGGATTAAAAAGACTAAGGACCAAGCCCAATATAACATTAAATTAAATAATTTAACATATAATACACATTTAAAAATAATATATTAGACCCCCAAACACTTAAAAATTTATTTTTTACCTATAGGTTCCCTAATTAGACCTATAGGGTCAATTTTGGCCAACACTAAGTCAACTTGGTCAACTCTATATCCCTTTCTACCAGTCAAGTTATAGTATACAGTCAACCAATTCAAACCTATACCCTTCTTGTCTCAGTCACATACCCTATTTATATTACTAAGTTGACCTGGTTGACCCTGTACTCTTATTTGTCTCTTAGATTGTAGAACACAGTTTACCTAGTCGACTTTATATCCTTCTTATCTCTTTGCTTTTACTTTAGCTTTATCTTACTTAATATTTATCCTTCATCATGAAATTATTATCTTAAGACAAAAATGGGTTAAATTAAATATATATGATTAGTTTTACCAACCCCAATAACTTCTCCCATAAGAAACTTTTGGCTGCAACCCTAAATGAAAGTAATGTGTATGTAGCCACTCGCACTACAAACTATGGGAACCCTCCTCATTCATCTTAAATTTACAATCCTCTCTTCTCATTTAAATATCAACCTTAACTAGATGATACCCCATAAATTCTCTTCTTCATCAATGAATTCCATCAACATTGAGGATAAAATCCTTCTACTATTAACCATCTCATGATAAGTGGTTAAGTCTAGGAACCCCACTCACCTTCTCCGACATTCTCACATGGATTTTGGAACACTAGATTTTTTGATTCTCAATATATTCCCTCTATTTTAACCCCTTATGATACCATGACATATTCCTCTTTGATTTTTTCCACCTCCATGCCTAGTATCTCTACTAAAATGGTAGGTTCTACATCTAGTGGGCCTCTTCCAAGGCCAAATTTATAAATTCTTTCACTAGTGCATCATTTTATACCCATGAAAATCATGCCTATAGTGCCACTTATTATCATCCTTTTACTAGTACATATTTTTCCACATAAGGAAATAATTCTAATAGTGTCTCACTTACCAATAATTCTTCTCAAGCTATTCCTAATACCCATAGTGGTACCCAAACCACTACTACCAATTCTAATGCTTCACATAATGCCAATAATAACATTCAAACCCATAAAATTATATTACAAAATATTTTTCAAATGAATTATTTCCAAGCTAACATGTAAATCAAATGATTAAAATGCTAAATCATCTTATCCATCTTCAAAACCACCCTCAATAGGTTTCATGGGGAACACATAACCAAAATCCTCCCCCACCTACTCTTTGGGATTTTCATGGTAATCTTATTCTTTAAACTTCTCTTGTTAAAAAAAATCCAAGCACCTTCAAAATAAACCTCTTACACCTAAACTTACTTAAATTAATATAAGAGGCATCACCCCTACCATTACTTATAATGGGTCAACCGATCCATCTCTTCACTTAAAAATATTTGGCAATCTATATAAAGACTAGGTCAAGTCAAATAATTTTGCCACTACTAAGCTATTATCAAAGACTCTCACGGTTGATTATTTATATTGGTATAAGCAACTTAAATATCATGTCATCATTATTTTGGAAGATTTAGTCAATGCTCTGGTCCAATAGTTTCAAACTAGTGATCTTCCTCAAAGTACCTTGGCCCATTTTATCAATTATAAACAACTTGAGACTGAAAATGCACAAGATTTTATCAAATGATGGAAGAAATTGTCTAAAAAATGTGAACATAATATGGAAGATGATAACTTCTTTCATCTATTTACCAACACTCTTTTTCCCAAGTTATAATATTGGGTCCAAACTCTCTCACCATGAACTTTAGAAGAATCCATTGACCATGAAAAGCATCAATATTTCCTCATGCATCAATTTGAGTCATCCAAACCTTTTATGGGTATTCACATGTTAATAAATAATAATAATCATCATGCTAAAATTTATGTTATCATTGACTCTTATGATTCTATTCATACTATTCAAGCTATTGTTCCCAAACAAGGTCTAGAATAAGCTTCATCTCCTAACCACATCACTAATCCTCATTTATATTGAATAAATAACATAAATGTTCATAAATATTTATCCTTAACAAAATTACAATAACATATACCAAGGCCTATTTTGTGAGAATTTGATCTCACTCATCCCATAAAATCTTGGTATGATCCTAATAAATTTTGTTGGTTTCATTCAAGTTGGGATCATTCTCATGAGACTTGTAGGAAAATTTATAATTTGGCTATGGATTTCCTTCTCAGTTGTATTTGACCATGATTTTATCATTCCTAAACATTAACGATTCCATGAAAATACATTCAAAGCTCACGAAAGACAAACTTAATCTCAAGCTTTGAACTAGGCTAATGCTCATTTGGCCATATATAAAGTTCATATTTCAAATCACCAAGACAACCTAGTCAAACCTACCCCTTATACTAATAATGTTGATAGTCTTCTTGACCCAAATTATGAAGATAATGTGGTCAATATGACTAATATGCAAAGGGTGATTTACTTAATTTATCTTCATCCCATCCACACTCCTCAATTGTCTCACACTTTTCATGTTATCCAAGACTCTTCTCTAACTCACATAACATAGTTGGTGAAAGATGACCTTATATCTTTTGATGAACCAATTCCAAAATGTCCCTTAGATAACACTTATGATACCATTTCTACCATTCCTCCAAACCTCTTTACCCATAACCAATGATACTTAAAATTATATTAACACATCTTCTCAAACCACACTTGCATCAACTATTCCATCTTATCAAGAAAATCAACAAACTTGTCTTATAATTAAACCTTCTGCATATTATCAATATGAATTTGCATGCACTTCAGCTCTTCCTTCCAAAGACCTCCTTCAACACTATGTACCTCTTTCTAATAGTCCCCTTATGGGTTATGATGAATGGATCCTATTATTGATATTACTAATCTCCCATCTCAAATCCCATTTATCAAACTTGCATCACCATAATCATTTTATGCATATTTTGTTTGAAATGAACATCCCTCATCCTCCCCTAGCAGGATGCAAATCCACCTTATCTAAAAAAAAAGATATCATTTTACAATAATGTGAAGAGATGTCCATACATGTTGATGAAAAATTGGACACTTCTCTTTCCCTCAAACTCCCCATTGCTTCTATGATCCCCGATGGGATTTTACTTCATGTGGATGATCATCCTCTTTTTATCAATGTCCAAATTGGTGATATCTAAGTAAAACATACCTTTAATTATGATGGTTTAGGAACTTTTATTTCCTCTTTTGATTTTACCAAAATTCTTGGATATTATAAATGTAATATTAATTCCACACACAACACATGTCAAGGTTATGATCAAAGGCAAACACCTGCCTTAGGATGTGTGTGCCTCCCTATCACCATTCACATGAAGGTAATGATATTCAACTCTCCTCTATCCAATAACATTTTTCTTGGTAGGCCATGAATGCATCACATGAGAGTAGTGGCCTCTTTGGCTTTCCAATGTGTCAAAGTTCCTCAAAATGGATCCATTTATAGGATTCAAGGTGACACTAACCCTTGTATTTTAAATAATTACAATACCATGTAATATTAAATATTCCCACCCTTAAACCCTTATCAAACATTATATTTCATGAATCTCAATGGTTTTAATTTCCTATCAATTCCACTCAAGGTTATAATGGTCACCCATAACTCATTGATAATATACCCCCTAACCTCCTAAATTTTGATGATAATGAGCCTGATGAGATTAATCTAAATATTAAAACCTTAGATATCTCACCTCATCTCCCCCTTATTTCCAACCTCATTACCTTCAACCATCTAATGATGATATACCTATTATCTTAGCTAAGACTCAACATTCCATCCATCATGCCACATCGGATGACAAGGTCATCCCTACCTATGCTATTGACCTTCATACACCTAATTATGATGATGGATATACCTTAGATGATCCTTTTTTAGGAGGCCTTATTCAGGTTTGAAATGTTGAAATTATTCATTATCATTCTTCTTTGCTTTAGTATTTCAATATTTCTTCTAGCATTTTATCTTATATCATTCCTAATTTTAGCATTTTTCATCTTGATCATAGGGTAGAAATGGTATGTAAACTTATAATTTTTGAAGAGACTAATAGGAGTATGTTTATGGATCATGCTATGATTGACACCTATCACTTTTAAATATACTAAGACCTGTATAGATAACTTATCCTTGGATTGATTATGACTAGCCTTTAGCTTTCTATACATCCCACCCCTTCCCCAACAAAGCCCATTTCAGATACTATTCCCGTTCCCTCTCTAGCTGAGTCTCTTTTAATTTTATATCCTATTGCTCCTTTATTTATGACTTGCCTAGTCACTTCACTAACCCCGCCTTCCCTTGGTGATAGTTATCTCCCTTTATTATAGCTTTATCCTTTTCTATCCAAATAGGTCAATCATCCATATTGTGATATTCATGATGTTACTAGTCATTAGACTATAGATTGTTCATTATAACAACATTCCTTAGCTTTCATTTCCACTCCTCCTATTAGTACACATGAAAAGTCTACTCATAAGTATATCTGTTACTTCTATAAAAAATATAATCATTCATCCACACATTATGGTAAGTTGCAAAAATATATTGACACCTTACATCTCACCACTCCTTATCCCATAGAAAAGGATATACCTCCACAAAAAATATTACTTGAATATCTTATGAAATATGGAGAGGTATATTATCTTGGGCACCAATGTGGTATGCATCATAATGATCATTGTCACATCCTTTAGTAGTATATAAAGGATCACCTCATGACTATTCCTACACCTACTACCCTTCCTCTCATAGGTCACCCTTACAAGAAGTCTTCCCCTTATTCCCTTATGGCTCCACCACTTGTGGTCCCTTCTCTACCTACCATTTCTCCAAATGATTCCCTTACCCATGGATCCTCCTTCTGTGGTGTCCCCTTCTCCACTAGTGATTCATTCACCTATGGCCCATTATCCACTAGTGACCCCTTCATCTCCCATAGATTCCACTCCCATTCCTTCTCTTAAGCATTCCCTACATGATATCCCTCATCAACATGATCCTTTTGATGTTCCTACATTTTTTTTAAAAATATTTAAAGTGAAGTATTTTCTCAACTTTCTTAAAGATCGATGAGACTTTGGCTACAGTTCTCATTAAATTTCATAGAGGCATATAAAATGTTATGGATAATGTGTGTGGAAAAATATATCAATATTTATGAACACAAGTAATGTGTTCTTTCATTTATTTCTTCATTTTGAATTGGATGTGTGCTCCAGCTTTACATTCATCTATTTTATATCATTTGACATTATGCCAAATTCTTATCTATCTTACCTAATGAAATTTGTTTCTCACTACATGTTGCTTATGATTTCATTATTTTCCTTATCTTCTCTTATGGATTGTTTCTATATAATATTTATTCATGAGTTTAATTCCTATGGTTATCTTGTTTTCTTCCATGATTATTTTCTATCTTATTTCAATACACATAGATAATTATTATTGTGACTTGGATATACAAACCTTACTCCCTTTAGTGATTCCTTATTTACCGTGTGATTAGTTTGAAAATAATTCTTCTCATTATAATATATTTTTACCAATCCACTTTGTATCTCCCCTTATTCCCATTTATTCCCTTTCATAAACTAAGAATACACATGGTGGAGCCTTGAGATAACATGCTGATTCATAGTTAAGCTTGAGTGTTCTAGTTAGGCATGTCTTTAAAGACTTATCTTCCTTTAGAAAAAGCATAAAGCTCATTCATGTGTATCAATTTATCTCTCATTATTGGTACTCCAAGTCCAAATGGAGGAAGAATCTTAAAATCCATAAACATTCAAAAAGCCAAATCATTTAACAAAAGTCAATGATCTAAAAGGCAACATTCAAAATTTTCAAAAGTCAAATCATACTAAAAGATGTGAATATAAGCACATATCATTTTTATAATCAAATATCAAACTCCACTATTTTCCTCATGATATATATAAGGTCCATTAGGGTATGGTAGGCCAGTATATTAGAAAAAGAGAACAAAAAAATATTGTAATGCTACCTAATTTATTAGGTAAGTAACAAATCTTCGTAGTAGACCGATGGCTCTTTAAGAGGTCCTGAGGAATGGGGAAAATGTTGTGGGAACTTAGATACATTTTAATTTTCTTGTTAAAAACTACCAACATGAGTTGATCTTAGTACCACACATATTTTCCTACACAAATTTGTGCCTATAGTGAACATGTGTCCTTTGTATATTGATGGTCAGTAATTAGTTAGTGTCTTTTCATGTCCTTTATGTGTCTCATGTCTCCTAAAATCTTCTCATAATATGCATATGTTATTATGATTACATTCACTTTTTAATTATATAAAACCCTCATATTTCGATTTAAGAAATATTATTTTGTTCACTGATCACTCCCCCTAGGGATTTCATTTGTGAGTTGTAGTGTAAGACCTTGGAAAAGACCAGGCCTTCCTCACAAATTACCAAATTTTCAAATTACCATTCCAATTGATAGCGAGTTTAGAATGCATGGTTTAAATCTCATGGTCACCAAATAAGTAATAGGAAACATCAAAGGTATGGATTGTTTAGGTGTGAAGGCATTCAAAAATAAAAAGAGAAAGGACAAATTGTTTAACATTTTCTATAGTACTGAGAAAAAGAAGCCTAAATTAATGAAATAGAAAAGGTTTTTAAGGGTGGACCTTCCCAGGAAGTGGATGGATGTGTGCATCAAAACAATGAGGTATATCACCCTTTAGGAAAATCACATGGTGATATTCTCTCACCATTTTCTTCTCTTTAACCACTTTTAAGGCCACCCAATTAGTATACCATTTTTTCTTTTCAAATCATTGGAAGTGTATGTTAATAATTTCAAATGTAACCCCTTAACTAATATAATACACTAGAGACTTATATTACTCTTGGTCAAAAGGGGGAACCAATTTGGACCAAGTTTTTAATGGAGGCCATTCACATCACCAATGAGTAAGAAGAATCTAATAGGGAGGATTATTTTTTCTTGGAACCTGAAGTTGAACATGTAGGGGGACATAACAAATTTATTATAAAATAGAATATTTAGGAATAATTCCATAGTAGTGAAAGTCAAAAGGGTGACCTATAATTTGTGATACCCATCACTAGTAGGGGTTGGGCCTCCTTTAATTTCAAACTAAAAGAGGAGATCGAATAATCTATTTAGAACTTGCAAACTATGGTGGAAATATAGAAACTTCTAAGCATGGAAATATCCAATGAGTTTGAAAATATAAAAAGTATATTAGTCTTTGGTGATTTATCCTCAGATAAGGGTGACTTTCAATAAGATAAGGAGGAATAAGTGGTTCTTGAGCAAAATCCCTAAGGAACAAGAACTAGCTATAGTGGTGGAGGAGATGAAGTTAAGATGGATACTAAATAGTTAAAGGAGGAATTGAAGACTATAAGGATGAAGAGGAAAAGTCCCATCATAGAATTTATATAGGGAATAAGCAACCATACTAAAGGTAGGAAAAATAAAAAAGAGAAGATGGGGACTAAAAAACTTTTCCTCTATTTTGAGTCTAAGGAGTTGAACTATCTTTCATCTAGTGTCTAGTTTTTCTCTCATATTTATGCTGGTATTTTGACATCTTTTAGGCTAAATTTAGTGGTTCTAGTTGGATTTTAGGTTCTATCTCTATTTGTCTCACTATTGATTCTTGAATATATTTTGGTATATTTTTTTAAGGGTATGGGAACCTAATCCCATTATTTAACCTGTCCAATAAAAAATTTCAAACATCCCATTTTTCCATATTTTCACATTGTTCCCACCTAATTGGTATTCCATTTGTGATTTATAATGTAAGACCATGGATAAGACCTAGCCTTCCTCACAAAATCTTCTTATATCCAAGTCACAAAAAAATTACATGTGTCAAATATGAGATAAGATGCGATTGATTATGAGTTACGAGTCATTGATAGGCTTCCCATCTTGATTTAGTATATTTTATGATTAATTTATTAATATTTCAATTTTATCTTTTTATTTTCCAGTTTCATATAAGAATCCAACCATTTTTCTTAAGTTTTTCATACTTCCCAACTAAAATTAGTGTGATCAATTTAAGACCTTTTTTGCTAATTTTGTTTCTCTTTTATACTTTCAAACATGATTTAGTATGATTGATTGACTTAATTGATTTACAATTGTTATTTCATGTGATTTCCATTTTATTACATTATTTTCATACTTCCCAACATGATTTAGTGTCATTTTACTTATTTTAATTTTGTGCCAATATTTTTCATGGTTTAAAAACATTTTTCCATCTTGTTTACCACCATTTTAGTTTATTATAATTAGTAATATTTTGTTATCACACATTTCCCATCGAGAAATAGTGTGTAGTGCATTTGTTTATGATTACTTATACTTTTCCAAGTCTTTTTAGCTTATTTTTTTAAACCATACACGTGTACTCCATAATTCTAGAAAAGAAAACATTCCATATATATTCTCTATGACATATACAAAAAAATAAAAATACATGTGATAGAAAGAAATATGTTCATACATCCACAACCATAACCAAAATATAACTCATAAGATGAACATACAACTATCAAAATAATCTATCTCTATATACTTTGTGTTTTTCTATAAAATATAAAAATATATCACTTCATCTTTATCTATAGGCTCTATGATTCCTATCTCATGGCCTAGACATGTTATCCATAGATGCCCTGGACTATCCCCTCTGTATAGTACAATGTTATAAGGTTGTTTAAGATCTCAACCCTACTACCTATCTTTGTAAGTTTTCCGCCTGATCTTGTACCTATCTTATATGTATCATGGTAGCCATATGTGCGTCTCTCTCCTAAGTCAAGGCCTACCATGCTTGTGTCTCTCTTACTCCTACCCCTGCTGATGGTTATAATCCATCTTCACATGCATGTAGATGCTTTCAAGGCTTCCCCACTAGTCTAAAATAACTCACATGATATGGGGAAAATGCTACCACATGATCATCTAACATGGTGGGGTCGTATGGTGACAACACTCCACCCAAAATGTCATGGATCATCGATATGACTAAGGAACCCTATTTGGTATCCTCTATCATAGGTTATATAAAAATCAAAACCTAGATAGATATTATATCATATATATATCAATATTTATCTATCTACAATCATATATAACTAATATTCTATCTTAAATAATAACAAATCCAACATCTATTACTTATCCTAGTGTTACCAACCATTGTCTCCACAAGCATGGTCTCTCCATCAGCCCATACCCTAAGCACCTCATCCATGGGTCACCTCCCACTCAAAAAATCCTAGAGTCACTATGCACACATATCTTAAGGCTCTCCTCATAGGTGTCTTTATCAACCAACTCTACTTTGGGCTGAATACTAGGTCATCCTATAGTATCACCCTATACACTCAATCCTATATATGGAATCTTCATTAGTGGTCTAATTGAGGTGGTCATTATTCCTCCTACCATGGTGCTACCTATGGTACCTACCATACCCTTGTATCCACATCTATGCCCTCTCCTCCTTTGGCTACCAGATATCAAACTCGACCAATCTATGGTCTCATACACCATGGTCTAATATTTAGTCTCTCAAATATCACTCTTCCTCCTCCTATCCCCCTTAAATCACTTGCATTTTCATTCCCAAAATGTAGGCACTATTATATGACCTAACAGTGAACAAATCTGAATTGACTTGTAAAGCATGCCACTGGATGTAGCTCTACCTAATAGGTATAGTGACACATGGTCCACTCTAGATCCATCCCTGGTGCCATAGTCACCCAAATCAGCCAAATCCTATCAATATGTGCATAGGTATGCCAAATTACCTCTCCTTGTGTGACTATCTATAGTGCTAGCATGTGGGGCACAACCCATGTTACCTAGTCCTATTTCTATCTAGCAACCTAAGGTAACCTATCATCAACCACACAGGTTAAAATATTAGGATTAGGAGCTTACCAGATATTTATTTCATGGAAATAAACTTCAATAAAATCCATAGGCCAAATAGACAAAGAATAATAAACTCACACTATAAAATAATATTATTCACACTGCTAATATTTCATATGGGTCATTACAAATATATAGGAAAATCGTTTCTATAATTAGGGAAATCATATCTCCACCAATATCTCACCTGAATACTCAATCTCCTATATGAGTAAAATTTAACAATATACAACTTAATATATTCTAACCAAATAACAACTAACTAATAGTCAGAATATTATTGTAACAATATTACATCAACTAATTACTAACCAAATATATATTACAAAATAATATATGTAATAGTTTATTATCACTCTCATAATTATTGACATTATGATATAAAAATTAATGTGAGGGATAACTATTCCTTAGAATTCCCACCCTTAGGCCTTATAGATTAATTTGTGTTTCATAGGACTTAGTGAAAGAAAATAAGGAACACATCAACTTCTTATCAACCATTCACTATCTAGAACACATCAATTAAATCAGTATGTAAACTTTGAACATGAACATCTACCATCTACCAAGAAATGGGAACACTATAAACAAATCATGGGAACATCCTCCATGGTGGGAACATGCATCAATCACTAACTATGTAAATGGAAATACATCAACCAAATTTGGGAACTCACCAACAAGAACCATATGTTCAACTTTCACTCTTGTCTCTCTAAGAACTAGCTCAAATAGAATTATATGCCAAAAGATAGTCTTAGGTCTACATAATACTATTTGAATCTTGATTCACATGACCACTACTATGCAAATAATGTATATTGTATTTACTCTATGTGAATGCAATAGATGTTTCACTGGGTAATCATCTTCATAAAGAAGTAAGGAAGTTAGAGGTTCTCTGTAGTTAGATACTCTCCTAAACACCTTTGCCACATTCATGTAACTGATAAACACCTTTTTATGTATTACACTATGTGGGAAAATACAAAATACACATATTAATCATCATACATACAATCAATTACTGAAAATAGAAAAATATCTATATGCACCATTATAGCAGAAGTGTACCTTCATTAGTGGCTAATGAGAGGTGTAGAAAGCCTCCATACTCTGGTGTTCTTCAACCTCCAATATGTTTGATATTCATTTATTGAAAATTTTGATGAATCTCATATTTAATTTTTTGATGAGAGATCCCCCCATAATTTTGACACATTTGACTTGACTCAGGATGTCGTGTACAAGCGATAGTGTATCCTTGTATAGTTTTTTTGACTCTAGATAAATATGATGAAATGACTCTCTAAAAATAAATATTTTTTTGATATATTTTTGGTATTAAAAAATGACTCTTACAATTAAATGATGTGATGAAACTATTGAGTTTTTGAACATATAAAAATTACACAAATATACAAGACCTAGTAAGAATCATAAATGACATTGACAAATAATACAGTAAAGAATCTTAAAAAAAAAATTAAAATAAAGACTCAGCTATAGGAATTTTGGACCCATTACCAAAATGAAACATAATTTCCTAATAATACCTATTGAGTGTCTACCTCTAAATAAAAAATGTTATTCAATTTTGAGTAGAAATAACAAATATAAAAACTTGTCCTCTCACCATTGAATACTTTTCATGGGTCATGTGGTAAAAAATTCAAGTGGGAGAAACATGCTTAGAAAGAGTCACAACTTTGGGGACATGTGCTATGCCCTTAACCTTTAGCATGTCTTGGGATATGTGTAGCTGACTTGTGGCTTTCATACCTCTTTATATTCTTGTTAAATTTATCTAGGTTCTTAGCTAGGTCAGCCTATGGAAAAACCATGGATAAGTAGACTTTATATACAAGGTAGTGGTTAGTATATGAAGATCATGTTAAGTATTATGATCTTAGTGCATTACTTTGAGGTTTCCCCCTCAAAGTGACTTTTCTATATTTTCTAGTATTCTAATATGCTATCAGTTATTATTGTGTGATCTCTCATATTTGCTTATTCTATGTGTCATAAAATCATTCTATGCAAATATATAAGTAATTTAATTACAAGTGGTATTAGAGATTTGATTTGGGCAAGTTTCCTATGACATTTTTTTAGATCTAGTCAGGTGCGTCTTCTACGAGGGATAGGAGCAAAAAAACATAAATTACAATTTGAGAAGAATCAATTTTTTCTATCAACGCACTATTGTTTGAATTGATTTTTTGAAAAAATTAATTAAAAAAAAGTTTGGATTTATTTTTCACTTTGCACAATTTTAGTTGTTGGATTCATATTGATGAGATGATCACAATGATATATTTCACTAGTACAATTTTTTGTGCCAAATTTTTTTACCCTAGAGAATAAAGGTAGTCATTAGATTCAGCTTAATGAGGTGATCACAATGGTATCATCTCTTGGTAGAACATTTTTAGGGAAAAAACCCTCCTAGGGTTTATATATGGCCAATCATTCTACATGAGGATGAAAAGGGGGGAAGGAAACTCCTAAGACTCTTATTAGTGACATGAAATCTAGAACTTTAGATCTATTGATTTCTCAACTTTAGGCTGACATAAAGGGCTTGGTATGACATGATGACTTTGTTATAGTTCAAATTGATGTTTTAAGGATGCACAAAGAGATAAATGGTTTTTACAATCAATAAAATTATATCATTGCTTCATTGGCTTCTCTTTCATCTTAGTTATAGTCAAATAACCCTCCGCTTCATTGTTTGGGTCCTCCTCCTCCTCTCAACACTAACAACTCCAATTCTAGTGTGAAACCAATGTTTCCCAAAGTGGACATGTGTAAGTTTGATGTTAAGGATCCTCTTACTTAGATTACCCAAATTGAAAATTTATTTGATCTGCATCAAACTCTTAGTTCTCAGAAGGTGATAGTGGCATCTTTGTATCCAGAACCTGAGCAGTTCATGTAGTATCATTAGTTATGTGCTCAAAATAAAAAAATGGTTCTCTTAATACATGGTCTATTTTCATTGATTAGTTGTTGGCTCATTATTAGAATAATGTATTTGAGAACTACTTCAAATAATTATCCAAACTATGGCAAATAAGAACTATGAAGAATTATATTCATCAGTTTCAGAATCTATCCTTATGGGTGAGATACATCACTAAGGAAAATTTGACTGATATATTTTTGGGTGGTCTCAAATATAGCATCCAATTGGAGGTTCAAATGTTTAACCCAACATGTACATCATAAGCTATCCCACAAGCACACATAGTAGAGGAAAAAGATATGGTCAAACCAAAAACCTTCACTACTAGTCATGATCACACCTTTCTAGCACCATCATATTCTCAACCCACCAAACTGACACCTCAACAAATTAAGGAGATGAAAACCAAAGGGTTGTGTTATGGTTGTGATAGCAAATAGAGAAAAATTCATCATTATGCTGAGAAGAAGTTATTTTACATAGAAGGTACCAATGAAGATGATGATGAGGAGGTACTTGGTGAGGATGAAAAAAGTCATTAGGAGGAATTTGAAGACTCTCACCCTACTATTTATTATCATGCCCTTTTAGGTATTAATACTCCCTAAAATATTAAGGTGGTGGGTTTCCTAAAGAAATAGAAGGTCACTATTCTTATTAATTCTAGGAGCACACACCACTTCAATAATAAGTTAGTTTCTCACTTAAACTATTTAATTTATCCCACTCCAAAATTTTAGGTCATGATTATAGATGGTGGTACTATCAACTGCTCAGGAAAATACCATAATATTAAGATAGCCATGGGAGACTACTTGTTGGATTCTCTTATGTTTACTATTCCCATATGGGGAGCTGACATTGTTCTAAGAGTATAATGGATCACCACTTTTGGAACTATTGAGATGAATTTTCAAGAATTATTCATGCATTTTCATTCTGAGGGAAGGATATTTGAGCTAAGGGGATTAAGGGCTAAATCTCCACAACTTGTTATCTACCATCAAATGACAAAGATTATTTGAAAGGGTGCTAAAATATTTGTAGCTCACTTTTTTTCCATAGAAGTTATTCTAAATCAAACATTTATACCTCTTGATCTACAACAAGTGATTGATGCCCATTTAGTTGTTTTTGGTGACATGCGAAAAGGAATTCCACCTAGCCGCATGCATGATAATGCTATCAAACTTATTCTTGGTAGTACACCAACCAACATCAATCCATACAAGTATCCCTATGCCCAAAAAATTAAAATTTAAAACTTGGTGTAGGAGATGTTAGATGCAAGAATCATTTTCCATAGTCAAAGTGAATGATCCAAACAATATTTTAGGTGAAAATTCAGGTGATGGTTCTACCCCAATTGGTGGTAGAACTTCTAGGAGACATAAATTTTACACCATAGCTCTATTTGACTCCCCATTTGACCCATTAGAAATATAAAAATGATGGGAACAATGTGAGATGGCATAGAGATTTTCTCAATGGGTTTTGACCTTATAAAACCAAATGGAAAGGCCCCAAATTTCAATTTTAGTAGTACAGTATAAAAATAGTACTTACTCAAATTTTGTATTATTTTAAATCATGGAAGTTGAACCACTTAATCTCCATTGAGATTGGTGACCATACACATCCTCCTCCTACCTTCAAAATGTGTATAAATGATTATGTATCTTAAAATAGAAATCATACATTTATTCTTAGAGATAGACATATGTTTGGGTCTACAAATTTGATCAATAAAACATCTCTTCTCAGAGATAACATTATTACAATTGTGTTTTTCTTGTTTCTTGAATTTTATTTCAACCAAAGCTTCTGAGTTTTGGATCAGTGAATATTCTTCACTAGTAATCATGGTGTGAAAGAAAGATGACACTTGAAGGATGTACCCTGACTATAGGAAACTCAATAAGTACACTATCAAAGATAAGTTTCCTATTCTTTTCATTGATGATTTTCTAAATGAATTAAATGGTGATATTTATTTTACAAAGTTATATCTACATTTTGGGTATCATCAAATCAAGATCCATGATGAAGACATACCCAAAACTACTTTCAGGATTCATGAGGGCCATTATGAGTTTTTGGTTATGCCTTTTGGGCTAAAAAATAAACCATCTACCTTTCAAAGTTTGATGAATACTATTTTTAGGCCATTTTTCAAGAAATTTGTTTTGATATTTTTTAATGATATCCTCATTTATAGTAAAAATTGGGAAGACCATTTGTACCATGTGAAATAGGTAATTTCAATTTTGGAACAACATCAATTGTATACCAAAACTTCCAAATGTACTTTTAGAGCTTGTGAGGTTGAGTATTTGGGTTATTTGGTTTCACATACAAGATTAAAAGTGGATCCTAAAAAAATCCAAGCAATGGTATACTAGGAGATTCCTAAGACACTCAAGCAACTAATGGGATTTTTGGGGCTAAATAGTTACTATCATAAGTTTATCAAAAATTATGGTAGCATTGAAGACCTACTCACATGTTTTTTGAATAAATACTCATTTTAGTATACTAAGACAACTACTAGGGCATTTGAACAATTGAAATTGGTGATGTGCACCACTCCAATGTTATCTACTCTTGATTTTTCTAAGACTTTTGTGGTTGAATGTGATGCATTTAGGTATGGTATGGGTGTTGTACTAATGCAAGAAGGTATACCACTTACATTTGAAAGCCATCAACTGAAGGGTAAAAATCAACACAATCCATTTATGAGAAGGAAATGATGGCCATTTTTCATTTAGTCAAACAATGGAGGCATTATTTGATAGTTCATCACTTTTAGGTAAACACTGATCATGATAGTCTAAAATAATTTTTGGAACAAAGGTTATCATCTGAAGAACAACAAAAATGGGTAACTATGATGTTAGACTATGATTTTTAAATAGTTTACAAGAAAGACGAGGAAAATGTAGTGGTAAATTTACTATTTAGGAAGGATGAGTCAGTTGAGGCATTGCTATATACTATGACCATTCTGCAAGTAGATTGGCTAGAGGAAGCATGATTAGAATATGACAAGGATAGTGCTAACCATGATTTGATTCAAAATATTTAGTAAGGTTTGGATGGATTTGAAAAATTCACATGGAAGGGTGATGCATTATGGTACAAAGATAAATTATACCTATGTAAGAATTCTCTTCTTAACAAAAAATCCTTCAAAAACTTCATGCAACTCCCATTAGGGGTCATTCAATTTTTTTGAAAACCTATCATAAAATGAAGTAAGATTTTTTTGGGAAGGAATCCAAGGGGATGCCTAAAAACATGTGTCTAAATGTATGATTTAACAAAAAAATAAAGGAGAAACCATTAAAACCCTACGTCTTTACAACCTTTATCCATCCCTAGCCAATGTTCAGAAGAGGTATCTATGGATTTCATTATAGGGTTACCAAGATCTGATGGTCAAAATGTTATCATGGTTATGGCATATCATCTTAGTAAGTATGCTCATTTATATTCTTTATCAAAACCATTTGTTTCTAGTATAATATATTTTGCTTTTTTCAATACAGTTCAAAAATTACATGGTACGCCTAAGATCATTATCAATGATCAAGATCCCATCTTCATTAATAATTTTTGGACTAAGTTATTTACATGTTTGGGCACCTAGTTGGCTCATAGTTCATCTTATCATCCTCAATTAGATGGATAAATTTAGGTAGTCAACAAATTTCTAGAAGGATATCTCCATTGTTTTGTTTCTGATAAATAAGATAAATGCATTAATTAGTTATCACTTTCTAAATGGAGGTATAATACTAATATTCATAGTTATTCCAAAATGTCTCCTTTTATGGAACTATATAGATACCAAAATTTATACATCAGTTCAACCTTGAAGGTCTATCCTAAGGTTCATGTAGGTGAAGAACATATTCACTATCAATAAGAGGTCCTTGTCAGTTTGCATGCAAATTTAGGCATGGCCCAGAATCACATGAAATAGTAGGTATATCAACACAAGAGTGAGAGGTAATTTGACATTGGTGATTGGTTTTTTTTTCACTTACATCCATATAATAAGATGTTTTTAAATTAATAGAAGAAGGATAAAAATCTAGCCCTTAAGTATTATGGGCCTTATCAGATATTGCATAAAATTAGTAGTTTGGCCTACAAGTTAGAGTTTCCTTCCTCCACTCACATACATCAACTATTTCATGTATCATGCCTAAATAAATTCATTGGACACAAAGTTTTTAGCTAAACTAATTTACCAAAATTAGATGAGGAAGGAAGAGTTATTCTTGATCCTAAGGTGATCTTTCAAATGCACACTAAGTAGTTGTGGTCTCAAATGATTAAAGAGTACTTGATTAAATGGAAGAATCTACCCTATGAAGATGCTACTTGGGAGGATGAATCCTTTGTACAATAACATCCAAATTTGACACAAAATTGAGGATAATGTTGTTTTAAAGGGGAGGGACATGATATGCCCTTAACCTTTAGCATGTCTTGGGATATGTGTGGCTGACTTGTGATTTACATACCTCTTTTATATTATTATTACATTTCTCTATGTTCTTAGTTAGGTCAGCATATGGAATAACCATGGCTAAGTAGACTTTATATATGAGGTAGTAGTTAGTCTTTGATGATCATGTTAAGTATTCTTCTCTTAGTGCATTATTGTGGAGGTTGCCCCTTCGAAGTGGCTTTAATATATTATCCAATATTGTGCTATGTTGTCAATTATTACTATGTGATCTCTCATATTTACTTATTATATGTGATATAAAATCATTTTGTGAGAACATCTAAATAATTTCATTACAATGTGTCATATCTAAATTGAGTGTAATGAGTCATTAGTTCAAAATTGTAAAACCACAAGTCTGGTAAAAGAACAAGCACAAGCATAAGAAGATGATGAAGCTGAGCCTGTTAATCTATGTAGTAGGTGATTCAAACGCAACATATTATTTTTTGTATATATGTCATACTTTATATTGTCTAGATCTATAAACCATGAGGCACCTGAATGAAGTGCATGGATTTGACTGCACCTAGTTTTTTTAACTTGTATTATCTCAACACTAAGAGATCAAATCATATTTAAGGTAGTTAGTTCAATGTCTTGATAGCTATCATGAGTGTAATTTATCTACACACTTTAGTGAAATTGGGTCAATGCTAATATGAATACTTTGAATTCAAAACTCAATCGATGTGAACCCTATGATAAAGATGAAGACCGAAACTAGATATATGGCTTGCTGAGAGTCCACAATCCTAAATACACATAGGTATGCTAAATAGGATATAAATATGCACTTGAAAAAATACAAGAATCACATTGAAATCAAATTAAATAATTACTAAACTATCCACAATCTCTCCAATAATAATCTTTTCTCATCCTTAAAGGGTGAAGCACAATGTTATTGCCCCTTAATTATTTTAATTGTCCATACTTGATTTGATAATAATCTACTTTGATACCAATAGTAGGATCAAGACCTTACGATTGCTTTATTTCATGCAATTAAAGTTCAATAGAATCCATAGGCCAAAGACATAGAGAATAATAAACTCACACTATAAACGAATATTATTCACACTATTAATATTTCGTATGGGTCATTACAAGTATATAGGAGAATCATTCCTATAATTGGGGAGTTCATATCTCCATCAATATCTCACTCAAATACTCAATCTCCTATATTATTAACATATAATAATATCCAACTGATTATATTATATCCAAATAAAAACTAACCTATAATCTAAATATTATTGTAACAATATTACGTCAACTAATTACTGACAAAATATATCTTACAAACTAATATATGTAATAGTGAATTATTACTCCCGTAATTATTCACATTATTATATACAAATTAATGTGAGGGATAATTATTTACTAACACAACCTATCTAGATGATACATTGGGAAATTATTATATATTTATGCACATAGCAACACCACTGGTCCCATGGTCTTCTTTT